>CM076584.1:1479293421-1479889865 GCA_034641835.2 Pinus albicaulis | reverse complement strand
GAGAAATAATATCAGATACTACATTAGAATTTCGTTTTATAAATTTTCACATGGTATCAGAGCTAGATCGGGCAAAGGCACAAAAAAATCTGCGTTGAGGGGAAGTCGTGGTGTTGTATCTTAACAGTAAATCGAAGCCTAGAAGGGTTACACAGTTTTCTACAGGGGTTGCCAAAGAAGGAAAAGCACGATGGAAGATCATGGCATCTCATAATTATCTTCCATGTTGGAAGAGAAATTTTCTTGTTTATCTAATTCAACATCAACTGATGATTGGTACATTGATAGTGGGGCTTCAGCACATATGACTGGGGTTTCAGAATATTTCTCGAGCTATCAAGAAGAAAGGATGAACTTCCAGATTACTATGGGAAACAAAACAATGTGTACCCCAGCAGGAAGAGGGACCATAGCAATTCAAACATAAGTAGGAGATAACCTCTGGGCCACAAATGTGATGCATGTGTCGGGTTTGGGAATGAAACTACTTTCAATGTCCCAGTTTCAAGACAAGGGATATGATGTTTACTTCATTGGAAGAAAAGTATACGTTAAACATCCAAGCTGGAAGAAGAAGGCTCAGATTGGAACTCGAAGCAAAAACTTTACAGGTTGCAACTTGAGTCTCCAATGGCACTGGTAGGCAGTGATCTCAATGGAGAAAAAGACCTAAATGATCTAAGGCATAGATGAATGGGGAATCTACACAATGGAGCTCTGGGAATACTCAGAGAAACTGTTTTGGGAGTTCCAATCCTGAGTACCAAGCATGACAGCGTGTGAAAAGGATGTGCACTAGGGAATTATGTGAAAGCAGCATATTGTAGAAGCAACAAGAGGGCTCCAAGTGTATTAGAGCTAATACACCGAGATATCTGTGCACTGATGTCTACCAAAGCTCTTAGTGGTGGTGAATACGTCGTCACCTTTATTAATGATCACTCTAGGAAAATTTGGATCTACTTCTTGAAGACCAAGGATGAGGTCTTTGATTGGTTCAGAGAATTGAAAGCTCTAGTTGAGAACCTAACAGGGAAGAAGATATAAGTTTTGTGCTCAGATAATGGTGGAGAGTACATAGACAAGGACTTCACAGATTTCTGTGCAAGAGAGGGCATCAAGAGAGAGTGGAAAACTCTGTATAATTCAGAGTAGATTGGGGTTGCAGAGCGGAAGAACATGACCATTGTTGGGGTAGCGAAATCCATGTTGTATGATTAGAATATGCCTAGATTCTTATGGGCTGAAGCATGCAACACAGTTGTATATATCCAGAATAGGACTCGGCATAGGGCTTTAGGCAAGACAACACCCGAGAGTTTCTTCACAAGAAAGAAGACAAAAGTGAATCATTTCTAAATATTGGAAGTGTGGCATATTGTCACATTCTAGATGAAAAATGAAGAAAACTAGATCAAACTGCAGAGAAGGGGTATCTCATAGGATACATCGAGACCTCGAAGGCATATAGGATCTACATTCCTGGGAGAAAGAATATTTTACTCATAAGGGATGCAAAGTTCATGGAAGACAAAGCTTTCATGAAATCCCGAGGTATGCCTCCTGGAGAGAGGTCAGAGGATGTTCCTCTTGTTCAGCAGCAGGGGGGGAGAACTAGTAGGTGGATAGACATCTAGATCGAGCACTGTAACCAGCACCATTATTTCCTCATGTGGGAAAAATTCATATAGTTCATAGCAGATGAGGCAGTGGGAAGAAGAACTGGCTGACTCACCCACCACTAGTGTCAGAATCAACAGAGAGGTACGACAAATGCTGAGGGATGCAAAAGAGTTTATAGGAGCTTCGAGAACTAAGAAGAGGCAGCATAGACAACCTGATAGATACCAAGCCTTGGTAGCAAAGGTTGAAGAACCCTCTAGCTTTCAAGAGGTCGTACAACATTAGGTCTGGACGAATGCCATGGTAGAGGAGTATAGCTCTATCATGACTAATGATGTCTGGGAAGTTGTGCCTAGACTAGTGAACAGATTAGTTGTAGGTTCAAGATGGATCTACAACATCAAGTATGCTGCAGATGGTAACATAGAGAAGTACAAGGCCATGTTCGTGGCTAAGGGGTATAAAAAAAAGGAAGGAATTGATTATGAGGATATCCTCACCTATGTTTCCATCTACACCTCCATCATATTTTTCGTATGCTTAGTTGCGCAAATGGGATGAGAAATTCACCAAATGAATGTCAAGATAGTGTTCTTGAATGGGGTGATCAAAGAAGAGGTGTACATTGAGTACCTTGAAGGCTTTGAGAGTCATGAGAAGAAGTCTCATATATGCAGACTGAAGAAATCTCTATATGGGATCAAGCAGGCACCCAGAGCATGGTACGGTCCGATTGACGGTTATTTACAGTAGTTGGGATTTGTCAACAGTGATGTTGATCCCAATCTCAACTATTTGATGGTAGAGAATGAGCCACTTATTTTGGTATCACATGTGGATGATTTATTCCTTACAGGAGCATCTAGGCTCATAAAGGATTGTAAGAAGAACTTAAAAGTTGAATTTGACATGAAGGACTTGGGGTTGATGCATTACTTTCTAAGGTTGGAGGTTTGGCAGAAGAATGGAGAAATCTTCCTAGGACAAGGAAGATATGCCTCAAAAATCCTGAAGAGATTCAGGATGCAGGATTGTAGGCCCATGGCAACACCCATGATAATCAACTAGAAGAAGATAGATGCATCACTAGATAAGGAAGTGGACACCACCTTGTACAGGAAGCTCATTGGGTCACTTATGTATCGGGTCAACACCAGGGCACACATTTTCTTTGCTGTCAACACCCTTAGTCAGTTCATGGTAGAACCGAAGAGGATGCACTGGGAAGCAGCAAGGCACATTCTCAGATATGTTCGAGGAACAGTTGGATACAGGTTGAAATAGACACGTGGATATGATGTCAGGTTGAGTGGGTTCACATACGCAGATTGGGTGGTCATTTCAGTAGATCGGAAGAGTACCTAGGGGTATATTACTTCAGCATCGTATCAGGGATGACCTCCAGGTGTAGTAGGAAGTAGAAATTTGTAGCACTGAGCTCAACATAGTTGGAATACATGGTAGCAAGGACAACTACTTGCGAGGCCATATGGCTCATAAAATTGTTAGTGAACTTTTCAGAAAGAAGATTGAAGTGACCGATATCTATTGTGATAATCATAGTTGTGTCAAACTCTTCGAGAATCTAGTATTTCATGATTGGTCAAAGCAAAATTACACCAAGTGTCATTTTACCAGAGACTGTGTTCAAAGAGGAGAAGTACATTTATAGTACGTTCCCACAGGGAATCAGGTGGTAGACATAGTCACCAAAGCTCTAGGAAGAGCCAAGTTTGTTCACTTCAGAGAGAAGATGGGTATGATGGAGAATTTGTTTCAGTAGCAGAAACATGTGATATCTCAGCCAAAAATGCAGCATTTGAGAGGGGATTGTAGTATGGATGCAATGTTTATTATGGCAGGATTAGCAGTAGTACAGTGCAGTAGCAGCAACACAGTGCTTGATGGGTAGCATCAGCAGCACAGAGGGAGATGCTCCAGAAGCAAAATAGTGTGCATCACATTCCTTGCTAAGAGGGAGTGTTGATTTTTGGTAGCATCGGATGTGCTCTAAGTCTAAAATTTTATGGAGAGGCTTAGACACATGCATTACAGATAACCCAGAAATTGTTTTGGGAAATTCCACCCAGAAACAATTTTATAAGAAAAATTGATTATTTCTAATGAGGACCCTAAGTCTAACATAGGAAATTAAAATACTTAATTTGTATTAATGTAAACTAGGATTGAATATTCTAGAAAATTCAGATCAAGTCAAAATATAATATCGGTTGTTGAAGTCTCAATGAGAAGACTATAAAGGAAGACTTGAGGGTCATTTTTAAGGCACACCAAGGCAAATACTCAGTTTCCCAAGAATATCGATTTTCTCACTGGTTGAAGTTCAACAAGAGAAATTTATTCATAGGGAGAGTTGCAGGGTGGAGAGAGAGAGGGATCAGCAAGGGTTGAGTGTACATAATCTGACAGAGAGAAGCAGCGCAAAGGAAGGACTGTGTAGAGGCAGTGACGTAGTGGCAGTGACATCATAGGAGTTGTGACCTTAGAACTGCGTAGCAACTGCACAGAGGCTAATGAAGTGAGACACAGAGGGACATAGAGGCTCTCTAGGGTCAGAATCTCACTGAAAATCAAGTGAGGAATTTGATTTAAAATTTCTCATAATATTTCTCTTATGTTTTGTTGGTGATTTCTGTACGAGATATTTTTGTTGAAGAAATAAAAGAAACCCTCATCTGCTGCACCAGTTTTTCTACATTGGGTTTTTCCAAGGACAATTATCCAAAAATAATTGTGTCATTCATGTTCTTGTATTTCTTTATATTTTTCTCAGCATTTTATTTGTGAAGACTGCAGTTAAATTTATTTCAATATTTATTGAAGCAATTTCTTTAAATAACTTGTTGTTGAATAATAAGTAGGAGAACTAATATCAGATACTACAATAGAATTTCATTTTAGAAATTTTCACATGGAATACACAACATCCTCTGCACCATATGAATCACAAATAATTCCAACTTTACTATATCATGATCCAACATAAAAAAAAAAACATTGAAGAAAGCTTTGAAGCCATTAGAGAAAAATGAGGTAAATATTGTAGTTTGTGATTTTCAAGACATTAAAGAATGTTGGTCATTTTGGTTCAACATAGGATCTTCCAAACTTTGGAAGTCCTCAAACCAAAAGAGCTGAGGGATAAAAACATGGAATAAAGAAAAAAAATAAACCTATAATAGATTTAAAGCGCATTTTAGTGAGTGATGTTGAACTAATCCTTATAGCCTAGACATTTTGTAAACTCTCTTGCAAGTTGTCATCGAGAAATGATCTACCATTCACAATACAAATAAAACAAAGACAACAAAATATTTCTTTAAGACACTAAGGGACATCATTTTATCCATACGAAAGGACAATATAATCCACATTGTCATTAATAATGCATCTAATTGTTTTTGTGTTGGCGAGCTATTCATAGAGAATTTTCCTAGATCGTTTTGGACACCTTATGTAGCACATTTTATAGATATAACCCTCCATGACATGGGTGCAAATAATTATATCTCAAGAAAAACCAATAATGAAATTTATCATTTTAATCATACACTGAGTAAAATATATTTACCAAATACAAAACTAGAAATATATTCAAACTTAGTAACAAGGTTTGTTACCCATCTCATTGCATTATAGAGAGTGGTAGAGCAAAAAATTACATTGAAATTACTTGTATGCAACAAAGGCATTGAATTCTCTTTTATTAAGTAAAGAGAGTATATGAGTAGAGTATACAATTTTCAAAGAATTATTTTGATCGTGTGCAAAATCAATTCTCTATTTTTGGACCTTTGTATAAATCTTGAAGATTGTTAATCTTAAGGTTACATGTAAGAATTTCATATCCAAGGGCATGAACATGAAAAAATAAACATACAATATAAAATTATGATCCAACACAATAAAATTAATGTGACATTATCGACAATAAGAAGTATATGTTGCATAAGCCATTAAATATTGTAAAACTTTTCCCAACTCCTAATTACTTTTATGTGCCAAAGAATAGAGATATTATGGAGGGACTTTATAGTTGTATGGAAAGGATCTATCTCGATCTTAAGATACATTATTAGATATGAACACACTCAATATCATACATTAAAGGGATTGGTGAATTATGTGTCATATAAAGGTCACCCTTACTCATTGTTAGTTTTTCTCCATATACATGAGATGCCTCAATTGCAAACAATTTTTTATCAATTGTTTAGTCAAATAGGTAATGCATCAAAAATGTTTTTAGTTTTCAGATACCTTTGCAAATTGTTACAAGTAAAATCTAGTATTGATATGATATTGTTTTCATGTTAAAAAATTATGCCATTAGGACATCAACATGCAAAAAGAGTTGGCCCACACATGAGTTAATCCATAGCAGAAAGAAAAATCATTTGGGAACTAGAAATTAGAAAAATCTAGCAAGCATTCATTACAATTAAAAAATTTTGTAGTTTTGATATACCTTTGTAAGTTGTTACAATTAAATTATTGTATTGATATGATACTATTTTCATATTAAAAAATTAGGTCATTAGCACATCAACATGCAAGAAGAGTTGGGTCACGCATGAGTTAATCCATAAAAAAAGAGAAATCACTTGGGAAATAACAAATAGAAAAATCTCACTTGGGAAATAACAAATAGAAAAATCTAGCTAGCATTCATTACAATTTAAACTTGAAAATAAAATCCCTAGAGGGAAAGAAATTTACTTCAAGGATAGTGTAAGAGGTCCCCTCATTTTTAATGCATCTAGTCCAACATCAAAGGGAACAATGGTGGGATCATCTTCCACATACATACATCACATTGACAAGGATGATGTATTACTTGGGAATATTTATACACAAGAGTGCTAACAATGATAATGCCTTTGCCATGCATTGTTGCCGATGTTGATGGTAACATATATGAGATTACCCATTGACTCTACAATAATTTTTCCTTTTCATTTATCAATATAATCATAACATTAACATTTTAACTTTTATTAATAACTCGGTATTATTTAGTATTAAACAATTTACTTGTAAACTTTATTTTAATATTTTGCATTCCATATTCCACTAATCAATGAGTTATTCTCATTTAACATGTTATCTCATGTTATCATTCCTTAATGTTTTGCTACCATTGCTATGTACTATTTTCGTTGAAAAAATATCTTGGAAGGGTTCTCAAGTGCTTCATGTTTAATATTTCCGCCTCTATATACAAACCATTATTCTCATATAATTTGTTATTGGCATAAAAAAAAAAAAGAAAAAAAAAACTATGACTTTTTGTTGTAGCAAATACTTTGTTATGAAACCAACTCCAAAAATAGAAGAAAGGAGAGATCAACGCCTTAGAATTCAGCCACTTCAAGGGGGAAACCTCCTTTACATTACATAAATGAACAATTCTTTGATAATACAAATGACAAAACCTCCTTCTATATATAGGAGTCCATGGGGTCACAATATAATCCTAGTCGGCCTAACAATAATAATGTAAGGGCACAATAATAACAATATGGGGGTTATAGGGGTACAATAATAACAATAAGGGGGTTACACTAACAAAAATAAGGTACTACAATAGTAATCTAGGGACCTAACATGCCCCTCTCCTTCAAAAAGGTGTTGTCCTCAATGCTTGAGTAGCTTTGGATGCTTCTGTATAAAATTCTCATCCTCCCATGTAGAATATTCAGTGGGTAAGTTCTTCCACTTGATGAGATACTCTGAAATTGATCGATTTCGTAGTTGTCGAGTTCTTGTTTCCGTGACTACTTCAAGTTCCAGTATGATTTTTCCTTCATCATCAATTTCTGGCAATATTGTTTGAACTAGAATTTTGCCACCTATAACCTTCTTTAAGCATGAAACATGGAAAACTGGATGCACTCACGAAGAAGCAGGAAGCTCCAATTTGTATGCCATAGTAACAATCTTTTTCAACACCTTGTAAGGACCATAGTACTTTGGTGATAATTTATTATCCTTCTTAGCTTGCTTAAGGGACATTTTTTTGTATGGTTGTAGCCATAAAAATACCTAGTATCCTACATCAAAACTTCTCTTGCTGCGATGTTGATTTGCCTATTGTTTCATTCGATTTTATGCCAAATTTAGGTTATCCTTTAAGATTTGGAAAACTTGTTGTTGATGCTCAATGTGATCTTCCACTGCTTGAGCCTTAAAATTTTCTCTTAAATATTATGTGATGGACGGTGGATGATATCCATAAAGTTCCATAAATGGGGTCATTTTTGCTGCAGTATGGAAGGAAGTGTCATACCACCATTTAGCCAGAGG
Source organism: Pinus albicaulis (assembly GCA_034641835.2). Lineage (NCBI taxonomy): Eukaryota > Viridiplantae > Streptophyta > Pinopsida > Pinales > Pinaceae > Pinus > Pinus albicaulis. The sequence goes on along the minus strand of CM076584.1, from coordinate 1,479,881,915 downwards.
TAACCACTTAACCCATTGTGTCTGTTTATCTGATACAAAACAACGAAGATATCCTTCCAAAAATTTGTTCACTATCTCAGTTTGACCATCGAATTGAGGATGATAAGATGAGCTATGAGCTAGTTGAGTACCCAAAAAAAAAAAAAAATACGTCCAAAAATTTCCAGTAAAAATGGGATCTCTGTTGCTTACAATAATCTTTGGATTTCCATGTAGCTTTTGAATTGTTTCCATAAATACAATAGCAACTATACTTGCTTTAAATAGATGAGATAATGCACAAAAGTGTGCATACTTGGTAAGTCTATCAACTTACACGTTGATGACACTCTTTCCTTCGGACTTATGTAAACCTATGATAAAATCCATTGAAATATCCTCCCAGCATTGTCTTAATTGTCTCAACTTTACTTTGCTGGAAAACCAAACATTCCGCCACAAAATTTTTAATATCATATTTAAGGCCATCCCAAAAAAATTCTTACTTCATCTTGTGGTAAGTTTTTAAAAATCCTGAGTGTCCTAAAGGAGAAGTGTGCAATTCCAAAAGAATATTTTTTTTTAGTTGGGAATTATTACACAGATATAAGTGATCTTTGTGCCATAAGAAATTATTTTTCCAACTAAATGTAGTAGATGTAGTAGGATCTTGCTGCAAATTTTGAATGTGTCCACACTTCTTCGTCCTCCTTCCATTCATCCCTTGCTTCGGTTATCCAATCTGGTTGCATAATAGAAATGGCACAAAGCAATGGTTCCACCTCTTCATCCTTTCTTGAGAGTGCATATGCCACAACATTTAGCTTCCATTTTTTGTAGATGATTTCAAATTCATAACCTAACATCTTTTTGACCCATTTTTGCTGCTCTTCTGAAGATATTCTTTGTTCCAAAAAGTGTTTAAGACTATCATGATCAGTTTTTACCTTGAAGTGTCTTCCCATTAGGTAAGGTTGCCATTTCTTTAGTGCATGTAGTATTACCAACATTTCCTTCTCATAAATATATTTCTGTAAATACTTTCCTTTGATTGGATTACTTTCAAAAGCAATGGGTCTTCCTTCTTGCATTAAAATAACACCAATTCCATTTCTTGAGGCATCACATTCCACAATAAAGGTTTTTTTTAAGTTTGGCATAGCTAAGACCGATGCTAGGCACATTGCCTCTTTAAGATGTTCAAAGGCCTTAGTTGCTTTAGGGGTCCATGAAACTGCATCTTTCTTCAATAATGTTGTTAGAGGTGCTGATATTATCCCATAATTCTTAACAAACTTGCGATAATACCCTATTAACCCAAGAAATCCTCGCAACTGCTTTATGGTTGTGGTGACTTTCCATTCCTTAATGGCTTTCATTTTGGTAGGGTCTACCTTAACACCCTTGTGAGATACAATATGACCCAGATATTCCACCTCTTGTACTCCAAAGAAACATTTGGAGGTTTTTACATATAAATGTTTCTCCTCTAATAGTTTGAGCACCCTATCAACATGTTGAACATGATCCTTCCAAGACCCGTTGTAGATTAGTATATCATCAAAAAATAATAACACAAATTTTATAAGTAAGGGTTTGAAAATGGAATTCATCAACCCTTGAAATGTAGAAGGTGCATTGGTAAGGCCAAAAGGCATGACCAAAAATTCATAATCACCCTCATGAGTTTGAAATGTTGTTTTCAGAATATCTTCAGTCTTCATTCTAATTTGATGATATCATGAACGAAGATTCAACTTGGTAAAATAAATTTCTCCATGTAATTCATCCAATAATTCATCAATCACGGGAATGGGAAATTTATCTTTAGTAGTGAGCTTATTGAGCTCCCTATAATCCAGACACATGCACCATGATCCGTCCTTCTTGTGCACCAATACTACTGGAGCAGAGAAAGAACTTTGACTAGGTTGAATTATACCAACCTCTAACATTTATGCAATCATATGTTCAATTTCGCTCTTTTGGACATAAGGATATCTGTAAGGCCTGATGTTTGGAGGAACACTTCCTGGAATCAAATGAATAGCATGATCATAATCACGAATAAGTGGGAGTCCTTTGGGAGTTTCAAAAACCTTAGAATGATTGTCCAAGACTTTTTGGAGATCTGGATAAATAGATGATTTTGATGTTGGAACGTCTAGTGAGCATAATTGTGCAATTACACCTCGTTTTTCTTTATTCAGAAGCTTGTTATGCGAATAAATCCTTCTTGCAAACAAGAACGATCTCCCTAGTATCTTAAGGATATCTAGAAACAAACAACCAAATGCAAACCATTTTCTATAGATCATTTTTGATTCAGAATTTTTAAACAACAAAGGACGAGGACATGCCCCTACCTAAAGTCCAACGCTTGCTGAAATCTTCTATCCAGTCACTCCAAAAGATTTCACTTCAACATGTGAAACCTACAATCAAAGACAGATAAAAGGATAAAAAGCACCTACAGGATATAATAATTCAGAAAACACTAATCTATCTCAATGATCAAGGAATCCAAGAATTAAATTAATCAAATAGATACATGAACAAGTCAATGAGAAAATAGAATCCATTTGTATTATATTGTATAATAAGAAGTAACCTTACAAACTTTCGCCTTGATGTTATACAGGTTCTTCTGGGGTCCTCAGCAATCGTTCTCTCTCGGTTTGACAAGCCTTCTCCTCTCTGAACTAACATGAAACTATGGTAATGAGTATGTGATCATTCTCATACCAATGATTCCAATTATAGAGAGTATGAGTTTTTCAGCAATTCTCCTCAAAAACTATTAAGTTCTAAGTACCCTTGAGACTGAAACATGAGTTCAATTTATAGAAAAATAGAAGTGGTTTCAATTCCATAAGGAGGGGAATAAATTCCTTTCATGAAGGGATTTGAGCTCCAAATACCAAGGGATAAACTTCATTAATGAAGGGATACAAGTCCATGAATGAAGGGATGAAGCTCGACCAGATTATGCTTCTAGAAGCCTTCAATTGGGAGAATATTCGACCAACTGGGCTTCTAAAACTTACTTTTTCTTTTATTTTACCTTTTATGGTGGTCCGCATGTTTAATATGCAAAACATGCGGGATGTACCACAGGCTATAGAGAAAAAAGTTGCGGGTCTGCAGATAAGGACTAGGAAAAGTGTGGAGTTAGGCATTTTAGGGTTTTAATGAGCTTTTCTCCAATTCCAAAACTTGGTTTAGGAACTTTGGGGTTTTTGACTTCTAAAGAAGCATAATATAGGTGATGATGAACCCATATAGACAGTTAAATTTCATGGTGACAAAATAATGTGTAACAGATTGTCCCCTAAAGTGCGAAGTCTGAGGTAGTTCTGAGGAGTGAAGTGCTTTATCATTCCAAAGATTGGATTGCAGACATACCGATTGAAACCTGTAAAAACATTCAATGCAAACACATATATGTATATCATCACTGAGGTAGGCATTCCCTTAGTCAGATCAAAACTAACTAAATTTCTTGGTACAAAAATGATTTTAAAATTACATTAATAGTAGACACAGCATGGAAGCAGCCATCTGTCATAAGTAGTCTACTGTATCATGAATAAAAAAACCTCACCGTTGGTGGAAACTAGCCTGTGTCTTGATTTCCGCTACCCGAACTAGTACGATTCTATCCATGTGATTGATTGTGTTGAAGTCGAACATGGTAGAAACCACTTGATTACCAGTCAATGATGTGAACTGTTAACAAGTGTGAGAGAAACCACCAATAATGAAAATGGCTCTCAAAGTACTCATTACAATCCACGAAGTTTGAATGAATGATTTGCAGTCGAACACTTCACGAAATCATTCGATCGAAGGCCAATGATGCAACCTATCGTCAAAGGCGAGAAACCTGCCCTTAGGGCATGCAGATCCCAAGGTACTGATAGGATTCTAGATCAAATTTCTAGATAATAAGTTGTCATCGATAGAAAGTGACCTATTGTAGGAAAGCCTATGACACAAAACCATTAGATCAAGTTTTGAAGAAATTTTTAGCAAGGATTGACTCAGGGATGGTCAACGTGAATGGAGACAAATGTTTGCAATGAATGGTTTATTTGAACTGTTCTCTTGAACACATAATGACACTGCAAATGGTTTGGTAACAATTTATCTAAGGCTAATACCCAGAAATCGGCTGAAGACTTTCAATGTGGTTTGATTAACTGTTAGACAAAGGATTTTCCCAACCCAGGTACAAGTGTGACAAAAAGTGTCGTGTTCAAGAGTGGTATACTGATTTTCAAAACAAGGGTGGCAATTGGATTCATTTTCTCTCTTTTCCCCTACCATTTCTGGCAAGTACCTCTTTATTTTTGACAAGCTTGAGGAAGATAACATTTGCTCGTTGTGTAATCTCATCCTTTGGATGGGTCCAACTTAGTATTAAAATCGAACCCTAAGAAGGAGTGGTTCATTCCTGTTTGTAATCGACCAGTCCTGTACTGTTAAGTTTTAACGAGTCCAGTATAGGTGAAACTCGGTGTTTTTCAATTTTAGGTAGTCAGAAGAAAAACATAAGAAAACTCCATGGTTGTTATTTTTCATAAATTTAGTCTCTCAAGCCCGAAAAAGGATAAAATAATACAAGAGAGAACTCTATTGACCATGATTAGTCAACGTATACATTTTTCGTAAATATTCCATTTTAGTCCGGAAAAGGGGCAAACTTATACTGAAGGGACGACTGTTCATTTCCCTTAACGAGTTCGAATAGTCAAGTACTCGACGATCTTTTCATATTTAGAGAGTCTGAAAAGGGCTTAAAAGAGAACTCCAGGGTTTCATTTTTTCGTAATTTTTCAAGAGCCCGAAAAAGTGATAAAAGTGTACTCATCACCAAAATAATTCGTATCACCAAAAAAAAAATCTGTATTCTGCACAAAAACTCAAAGGATTAAACATACCCATTTCCAATAAGTAAAAACATTTGAAAATTTACTTTTTAAAAGTGGAAAATCAATAAAATAATATTTTATTCATTCAAAAAATATTATAAAAATCAGTCTAACAAATTCATTTTCACCTTTTGTCTTCATAGTTGTAATTTGAGAGATTTTGGCAGAAACGTTTTGGAGCTGATAATGGAAGAACCGACCGCTCAAATCGAAAATCGTCAGAACCAGGTAATCCACAACACTCTTCTCTTCATTTTCATCCAATTAAATTCTCTTTTTAGGCTTTAAAATCATTTTTTGAGGAGAGAATATGCTCAAAATTCCGCCCTCGGGGGTCCGCGAGTCATACATGCGTTACCTGTGAAACCCAATAACTTTCCTAAAGGAAAATTATCGGGCTACCATGGTTTTCATGAAGAGCACGTGCAGACGTCCACACTGTCTCTACATGAAAAGTGCGGAGGCATCGTGTAAAAAGGAAAATTGTTAAATTCTCTAAAAAATGGTTAAAATTTCCCATTCTAAAAGTTTCTAATCTTCAAATGCATCCATTTGCAGACTATTTCACAATTTTAGAATGGAGAGAACGTGAACATGAAGGTGTAGACAAGGCAACTATGAATGATCCGAACACAATGCATGTGCTGAGAGATTGTGGATTGTATAAATTCTGGGCAATTCAGGGCATGAGGGCACAAGTGGAACTAATGACATGGTTAGTGAACAAATGGGATGTCCAAGAACGATGTTTTATCATTGGTGATCACCGGCTAGAACTTGAGCTCGAAGATATTTACTTTCTTACTAATTTATCCAAAAGAGGGGAACATATCTCTTTGTTTGGAGCTAGGCAAGGTGGCCTGCCTATTGCTAGCTATAAACAAGAGTTTTTCAGTGAAGAAGTTGATCCCAAAGATAAACGTATAGATATAAAGACTATCTTACGTCTTGATCTTAAAGTAATTTCGTTCACAGTAACCAGGTTGTGTGGAAGCGCAGCTCCACATGTAACTACCAAGTCTCAGATGCAGACGGCAGTCGAATATTTCAGAGGCACCATTTTCAATTGGTGTGAAGGGGTATTGGCCAATATGAAAGGCCAATTGACCAGAGAAAAAAGCTCAAAATTGAAAAACTTTGGGTATGGTGCCATCTTGGTTTCTTTTGCTTTGGAGAGGATTCCATTCCTCGCCCCTCAACTTATCCCTATTAATCATGGTGAACTTAGAGAGCCTCGTATGGTACGCTGGGTTGCACTGATGGCCCGCCATGGTGGCGATGGCTGTGTGGTAGTTCGATTAAATCTGGCATATTTTCGTTGGCTGTAGAACTAAATCTTCACAAATGAAGATTTCCCGTATGCGGGTATAGATTTCCGAGGTGATCCCGAGATGTCCTTACCTCCAGGGGCACAGTGGGGTGAATCAAGTAAATGAATCATTTTGATGTGTTTTAACTCTAATTTTTATTTTTATTTTCAATCGTCCAATACTGATGAAAAAATTTTAAATGCAGATGTTGGTCCATGAAGGCCAGCTACACTCCGCCATTTTGAAAGGCGAAAAACAGAACCTATCGCACAACCACAAAATCAGGCGGCAGAAATCCTTACTCACATGGAGCACAACCTAGAGAGATTGACTATAGATATTCTAGAGACATCGACGGATGACATTCCTCTCCTTCTCCAGAGACATGTTACTGGTGTTCGAGGCCAGTTTAGGTGATTCCTGCGCAAGGTGGCGCAGGCGATAGTTTACTACTATGATAATTACCATGAATAGTGGATGATCATCGTAGACTGTTGTATTTTTTTTTGTATCACTATCTTCCAGATCATAAGGTGTTTTAAACCTATGATCACAGACGATGTAATATTTTTTGAAACCACAAACTTATATCTATGATATTACTACTTTCTTTGACTATCTTGTTCACATGTATCAAATGTTGTTTTGTTTACTGTTTAACGTTGCAAATGTCTATTTAGAACATGATTAGCTAATGCATCAGCCAATGTGTTTAAATTTCTTGAAATGTGTTGATATTCGATATAATCAAATTGTCTTTCCAAGAGACGAACCTTCAAAAATAATCTTAATAACACTGAATTTTTAATTGCGTATACTCTGTTTAAATGTAATACAATGAGTTCTGAATCTAACCTTATGATCAAACGTCGAATACCAAATGAAATGGCATCAGATAATAACTCAATCACTGCGCTATACTCTGCAATATTATTCGTTGTTTGACCAAGGCTTACCCCATGCATAGAAACTAACTCATTAGTGGGTGAATAGATAACCCAAGTTGTGGAAGAAATATTCCATGCACTACGACAGGCACCATTAGCAAAACCAATGTGTTTTTGAAGGGATGCTGACATCTACAATATCAAGAGTAATCAAGATAAGCAGAGAGAGTAGTAAAAACTAGGCACACATGTCTAATCTAAGGCACACTAACTAGAAAAATAACTAATATACAAGTGATAACTTCACACAAGAATCAAGCATAATATCTCTTCAGATAAAAACCATTTATGGGTTTATCTAAAGAAACCCCGTCATAATCATTCAATTCATAGACCCTTTTTGCAAGCACTCGCTTGACAATGTAAGGACCATGCCACACTGGTTCAAATTTCCTATCTCCTAGCTTATTGTTAGCTTGATCATATACTAAGACTAGGTCACCTTCTGAAAAAACATGAGGTGTAACACTTTGATCATACTAAGCTTTAACATGTTTTTTATGAGCTTCGGCTACTAATGCAGCAGTGCGCCGAGTCTCATCTAATTGTGCTAAGTACAAAAAGAATTTTTCCTCTTCAGAGGTAGCTGGTAGTAACTCTATGGCTAATTGGAGTGACGATATTTCGCATTCAATGGGTAACACAGATTCTAAACCGTAAACCAGTTGAAAACGAGTGAACCCTGTTGCAGTTTTTGCTCAGGTTCGATATGCCCATAATTCTGAAAAAAAAACATGGTATGCTAATTCAATTTGTGAGTTTCGATAATCCATTTGATCATGGTGGTTAAAACTTTATTAACAGCTTCAACCTGACCATTAACCTACGGGTAATATGGAGTATAATTATCATGGCACAAGCCAAGTTGATCAGGAAGTTCGGTCATCATTATATTTAGAATATGACTCCCATGGTCAGTGATAATAGCTTGTGGTACACCGAAACGAGCAATCACATGATTGAATACGAACGTAGCTGCAGTCTTGCCATTGGCCGCGAATGTAGGCATCGCCTTGACCCATTTGGTAAAGTAATCTACTGCGAGAATAATATACCCATGCCCCCCAGCCGAGTGAGGGTTACATGTAATGAAATTAATGCCCCATTTCGCAAAGGGACCGACAACAATTATGTGGTGAAGACGAGCTAGTGGTGCACACATCTTTCGATCAAATATTTGACAGTTGTGGCATTTTCGGACCGCAAGAATGCAAACTTTGAATAATGAGGGCCAAAAATAGCCAGCACGCAATATCTTTTGGGTTGTGGCATACCCAGACATATGACCACCACATCCTCTAGAGTGGCAGTCATTCAAAACCCTTTCAGCCTCCTCATGAGTTATGCAACGTCGAAAAATAGAATCTGCACCATGACGATAAAGTGTGTCCCCAACAATATTGTATTGCTAGGATTGGTAACGGATCTTTCATCAATTTTAACGTGAAAGTCCAGGCCAAAAGGTTTGGGTTTGAAGATAAATGATGATATCTCCATACCATGGGTCTAATGTACTGATAAGAAACAGAGATTCATCTACAATGGGATGCTCTACCATAGTTTCTGTCTCAGTATTGGGAAATTCACACATAATTTCTGCAAACACCAGCTATTTCTTTGATTTAGACTTTTCGAATTCCAAATCAAACTCATGTAGGATAACAATCCATTTAGAATATTTGCCCCCAAGTAACTGTTTTGTTAAAATATACATCATTAGGTTGTAATTAGAAATTACTTGTGTTTTTCATAACAGTATGTAATGACGTAATCTTTGGACAGCTTGAACGGCTGCCAAGGCCAATTTCTCCACATGTGAATATTTAATTTCGGTTGGATTAAAATTCCTACATAGATAATATATCACATGCTCATTGTGAAATTCATCCTCTTGAACTAAAACCATTCCAATGGTGGAATCAGAGGCTGCTAAGTATAAAAATTAGTTCTGGTTGTAATTGGGTGGATGCAATAACGGTGCATCGGTTAACGCGTGTTTTAGAGCATCAAAAAATCGATCATCAATCTCATCCCAAATAAAAGGAACATTATGTTTCAACAACCTGGTAAAACCTTTTGTTAACTCATCATAGTTCAGGATAAATCTACGCAGAAAGTTTTCTTTCCCTTGCAAACTTTGGAGTTGGTGAAGTGTGGAAGGAGGAGGTAAATTTATGATGGCCTCAACCTTTGAGGGATCGACATGAATGCCAGCTTTGGAAACAACAAATCCTAATAATCGTCCAGATTGCACACAAAAAACACACTTGTGTGTGTTCAAACAAATCTTGTAATGCCTACATCTCATAAAAATTGCTCGTAAATGAGTAGGATGATCTTCACTGTGTAATGAGTGAGCATGTAAATCGTCCAAATAAGGTTGCACAATGTGTTTGATGTCATGAAAAGCGTAAGACATTTCCCTTTGAAAATTTGCACCAGCATTCTTCAATCCTAAAGGTAATTTACAATAAGAAAATGTTCCCCAAGGACAAATGAACGTTCTTTTTGGTTGATCAGCAGGGAGTATGTTTATTTGATTATATCTGGAAAATCCATCCATAAATGAAAACATCTCATTTCTAGCACAATCATCAATGATTTGGTCAATATAAGGATTAGGATAATTGTCCTTTGGACATGCTTTATTAATATCCTTATAATCGACACATACTCTTATAGTCCCTTGTTTTTTGGTAATGGGAACTATATTAGATACGCAATTTGTTAGTGGGATTGGATAAATAAATCCTGCTCTTATTAGTTTCTAAACTTCAGCATTAATAGAAGCATCTTTTCGCGGATGTATTAGACGTAAATGTTGTCTAATAGGCTTTTCATTTGTTATTTCATGAATGACAATTTTTGGATCAATTCCTGGCATTTCTTCATAGTACCGGCAAATATTTCGCTAAATTCTTGAAATAGGGCTTTATATGTATTAATTTCGTCAATCGTACAAGAAGCTCATATATGAATGTTTTCAACAACTCCAAGTTTAACTGATATGTCAATAGGAATAGTTGTAGAATTTTTTTCCAAATTAATCTCAGAATCCGAATTTGTAATCATGATTGGATTATGTGGTTCCTTGACATAATAAATTTTAAAAATCGACGAAAAATCATTTTCAAATCTATCAAGTTCAGGTAAAAATGAAGATCTATGGTGTAGATCATCCCAAGGTGCTTCATCCATAGACATAATTTCACGAATACTTTCATCAATATAATACACTTGTTGAAAAGGATCGAAAATAGATGTCAAGGTTGAGTTTGATAGTGAAGAAGATTCTTCAATGACCACATTCATTAGATTAGGATTAGTTGAAGGTGTGTTAGAAAATGACTGTACCGTTTTATATGCTATCTCAAAAGGCATCTCGCCATTGAAAGAATCTATTTCTGACTCTGAAGGCACTATCCAAGGATCATCAAATGGAATAATGATTGATGAAATCATATTGATATTAGCAATGGTACGCGGTACGTTGGGTGGAGGCATAGAAAAAGTTCCCATTAAAACAGAATCTTTTACTAAACCTACTCCAACATCTTCATAAGGAATAGTCTATTTTCCAACATGCTGAATACTATATGTAGAGGTTGGATCAGACGAATAATATGATAACTGGTCGATTTTCACAATCTTTCCTTTATGAGGAAACATGATTAACCGAAAGATGGAAGACACGACAACAGTCATAGCATAAGACCAACTTCGACCCAGAAGAAGGTTATAATCCAGAGGGGCATCAACTACTTCCACATCTAGATTAACAGTTTTACCTTCGACCTCTATAGGTAGATCCTGTAATATTCCATACAGATGGAATCCTCTTCCATCAAAAGCTATAAGGATTTTCGGAGATTGGTTGATCGTTGGAGAACCAAGACTTTTCCAACAATTTAACGACATAATGCACGTGTATGCCCCCTCATCAATTACAGTACGAAAAATTCGTCTGTTTTTTACTAATACCGGAATCTGAAAATCCATCTGATGGGGTAATCTCGGTGTAAAATTTTCTAAATAGAAGACCATAAGGTTAGAATCCTGAGGATCTATAGCTCCAATAGATAATAAAAATAATTTCCTTTGTGAAGGACATGATTGCAGCACTTCTAAGGCCGACATTGCTGAATGGGAAATTGCCAAGTCTTCAACAATGTTGTAGTTCTGAGCAGCTCTCGCATGTGGATTGAAAGCTGACTTCTGAAGTACACCTTTAGCAGGCGATTTAATTACTAGATCAGGAATAGGTTTCTCGATATGGAGTCGATCAGAAACCAAAGGAGATGTAGCTGGTGTTGAATTAGAATTTTCTACTTCTTTACCAGTAACAGGATTTTTACTTCCATAATTTTGCAATCACGTTGCAACCATAACTTCAGACATCATTAAAATATCTGCTGATGAGTGTGAATAAGATCCTATCATTTTGATATCTTGAGTAGGAAAAGGATCCTTCAAGACAGCGGGTGTGGGTGAACCTTTGACGAATTTAGAGAACTTAGATCGATGCGGGCACTCTTTAGTAAAGTGATCCTCATCACAGATAAGACAAGGATAACGAGGTTTTCGTTTATCGTCAGTTGGTTCAGTTTTTTCGGTTTTCTCTTTGGGCGACGAAGTCTGTTTTCTTTTATTCTTACCTTTATTCTTATTACCAGTTTTGGATTTAGCTGTATATGAATCTACAATGTGAATATCGGCAGAAGTTTCAAGGGAATAATCTCCTTTCGGTGAATCGGGTAAAGTTATTATAGGAGAAGTAATTTTTGATGACTTCTTCTTGCTTTTATTTGTATTAACTAAACCAATTACATCATCTGCGGCATGAGACCCTGAAGGAGTTGCAGTTATTTGACCAAAGCGTGGTAAATCACGAATTTTTTCATACAAAGTACTAGACTGTGTATAGACAAGGTCTAAGTACTGAGCTTGAGCAATGACTTGTCCTTCAGTAACAACTCCTCCCTTAGCCACATCTTTAGTGATCTTTGGAAGTAATGATTTGATGAACCATTCTGCCAAAATCTAATCTAAAATAAAAACTTTCACCAAAATTATTCTACGTCTCCATTCATGTATGTGATCGGATATGTACGTAGACGTAGATTGTTTTAATGAAGTCAATAATTCTGTGCCATTGTCGTATCTGACTGGCAACTGAAAATGTGTTAAGAAAGCAGTTGCTAAAGAATTGAAATTGTTGAATAATCCACGCGGTAATTCAATGTACCATTTAGCAGCTAAGCCTATTAGTGTTCTCTGAAACAGTATTAATCGAATATAATCATCAATCAAAGAGTTGGATGCGCACCAAAGGTGGTAAGTCATAACATGGTTCGATGGGTCCTCTCGTGATTTCCCTTCAAATTTAGGGATATCAATGGGAAAATTATTTGGTATTGGTGGCCAATACGGAAGATAATTTGTTAGGTATGAAAAATCAGGTAAATCCAAAGTTGCTATGAATGGCAATCGACGGTTAGGGTCTTGAGCAAATTGATAGCCTTGTGGAACTATACCAGTACTAGGAGAAGGATATCCAAGATATCCTAGAATAACCTATGCATTTGGGATTGGAATACCTCCCGGATAACCAATATTAGCCAGACCATATTGGGGTTGAGCCGGTATCTGATACATGTAACCAGGGTACGATTGATGCTGGTATACTAGATTTTGTGCTGCAAGACCATATGAATACTTCCCTTGATATGGTTGATAAACAAACTGAGGTTGGTTTGTTACAATTGTACTTGTACCAGGTTGTCCCGTAGGCAACTAAACGGTAGTCTAGATTGTAGGTCCACGTTACGGTGTCGAGACTACAGGGATTTGTTGCGATACTTGAGGGGATGTAGAAATAGGAGGAGCAGAAACTCCAGGAATAGGTGTGGTAGCTTGAACAGAAGCTGATGCAATAGTTTGAGTGGGAGTTCTAGGTATACTCAGACCAAGCTGCTAAACTATACCAGATGCAGGTACCTAAATCGTAGGTTGAAAAAGTTGGACAGGTTGTTGGATTTGACTGTAACCTATTAGCTAGCCAGGTTGATAATAAGGTACTAGTACTATAGGTTTCAAATTCTGTTGAACTTGTGATGAATCCCACACTATGTTTACTCTGGGGTATGAAGGTTGTGTTGCATAAGAAGGATCATAACCAGGTTGATAATTTGGAACATATGTTTGATAATTAGCTGGATAATTCCCACTTCCTTGGAACAATTGTTGTTCCGGGTAGAAATGTGGCCCTAAAGGGATCTGTTGTCCCTGGAAATATGGTTGTCCTAGTGTAGGGTACTATCCTTGAAGAGGCTACGGACCCTGAGTTGGGTACTGACCTTGAGGTTGACATTGACCCTGAGGTATTTACTGACATGAAAGTATGTACTGTCCTTGAGGCTGATATGGCACTTGAGGTATGTACTTTCCTTGAGGTTGCCCCCTAGGCGGTAAATTACCACTTTGAGGTTGCCCCCCAAGCGGTAAATTACTACCTTGAGGGTCAAGGTTAGGAATGTTTCCAAACATCATGTAAACGTGTTCCACACTCAAATTTTCGGTATTTTATTCATTTGGACCAGATGATGGTATATGTTTGTCGGGGGAAGGAGTTGCTCCTGAGAATGTACCAGAGAGTGACTGGTATCCTACTGGAACAGACGGACCACCATACAAATATGTTTCTAGTGATGCAGAAAACATGGATGGCTCACCGGACATGTTTAACAGAGGTCTATAAACTCTTGGTATAGCGTAAAAAGGAATTCGGGGTGGCGAATAATTTAGACCAGTATTGTGTAGAAAGTCTACCAACTGAGAATACAAAGGATCTTGTTTGAAAGGGCTATATTAAATCGATTCACTTGGCCTAAGAACTAAAGAGTCTTGATTGGGAGGAAGAACAACTTCTTCTTCAGTGTCAGTAACTTCTTCAATACTAATGAGACTAGGAGGAAGGTTTTCAATGATACGATACTTCACTCTAGGTGAATTAGGATGACCAGGGGTTGGAGTAATGAATAGAGAAGTAATCTTAGATATAACAGTTGTAGTTTCTGGTTCAGAAATTTTAGGATCCGAATCTGATAATTCCCTAGTTGTAGAAATAAGTCCAGCTAGTTCAGAAATTGAAAATATTCTTGGAGTACTCTCTGTTGTTCGAGGTTGATCTACTTCATATTCAAGATGAATAATTATTGATGTTTCTTCATGTTCAGTTGATCCAGTCCCTGATGTTTGTCCTTTCTCAGATTTAAGTTTTTCTAATTGGCTTGGTGTGTACTCAGGGGGTTTCCCCTGCATTCTACGTGATTGTCTAGGTAATTCTGCCATGAATAAAAAAATTTAACACACGAAATCAAAGAAAATTTCAATAAAATATCCTAAAGTCTCTAAGGAAACAATAAAATTGATCACATGCCTACAAAATCTAATAGATCAATTCACACACAAATAGTAGATTCCCACACTAAAAACACTAGTTGGTGATGAAATCCAACATCGTAGAATTTTAATGCAGAAATAGTGGTTGGAACAGTTACCCTGACAACCTGCTTAATGAAATAGACCAGTGCAAGTTTCTCCACTTAAACCATCTCGAATGAAGAGAACCATCCGGAGAGTCCAAGTGAGTCTAGTCGACGTCTACTCCAGGTACAGTGGGACCTTCCCTCCACCGTCATATTGGGAAATAATCCTAAAGTTTATAGCCATTAAGGTCACCAACGGGAACAAATATACCTGGGGGAACAATCTACGATCCGTCATACATGCAAGGGCATAGTAACAAGCTCAATCCCCTTGAAGGCTCCTTGATATAATCCAAGGTTCACCGACAAGTGACCCCGGGCTCCTCGACAATGGTCTATCTGAGGTTTACCGTTTTTAAGACGTGCACATCTTCTATCTTTCCCAATGAGATAGGTATGATTACCTCACTGGTTCAGACATGATCTCGTGCTTGACTCTTTTAAGAATATCTTCCCAGAGCATACATGCTACAATTGAGTTTTCCTACTGCAAGATTGCTACTTGTTTGTTTTAACTGGCTTGGAATGTTAATTACAACCTATTCCAAGACACTAGCCTAAGCTATGTTGGTGGAAAAGAGCCCTAGAAAATGTAAAACATATCTAGATTGATTTTAATTAAAGCGTTGTTTTTAGTTTGGTTGTTTCTTAAGACAGAAGGTATGGAAGTGAAACTTCAATGATGTTTTATGACCCGACTCAAAATACACTAAATGCATCAATATGAGAGTGCAACTCTTTTCTTTTCAATGAAACCTATTTAAAGGAAATATTTGAGAGATTTCAATAGCTTTCAAATAACCAATTCTTTCGCTTATAAAGAATCTTTGAAAAGAAGACTATTCCTTTGAGAACTCAATTTCATATGATGATCAATCTCATTAAAAATCAAATCCTTTATTAATCAGATGAGAAACTACAAATCTTTTAACAAACTTTTTCCAAAAATAAAACCTTATGAAAACTCCTAAAAACATAAAATTCAAAAGTAAAAGAAAACACTAATGTTTGAACTCTATTTAGAAATTTTTTAGAATGTTTCGCTTAGTTTGTGATCGAACCAAGAAGAATTTTTTCTTATCTTTAGCAAAAATCAAAACATTCAATAATGGTTTTAAATGAAATTCAGGTCTTAGTAAGCTTAAGACTTTCTAAATTTGCAAATGAAAATAGAACTCAATTTTCATAAAATCAAGGGTTGCAATAAATTCAATGGCTCAGCAAGAAAACAATAACATACCGGTAAGCTAAGGTATATGATGGTTTTTAATAAAGAGAAACAAGAAAGTAGGGAAAACATTTACTTAGAAAATGAAAATCAGATGAAAAACCACTCAGAAATGCTGAAAGAAATCTTCACATAAGACTTTGACAGTCAAGATAAGTTGGGGCAAACAAAGAGAATCTGGTAATCTTGCTCCTAAAAAGAGAATTTTTAATTTTTCAAACAACTTCCACAAGTCTGCAGGTTTCAATAGAGAACAGTGTGGTACCGCACTGTTCTGAACTAAAACTGCGGAGGCTACCGCACTGTGTTTAAACAAAAACTACGGAGGCCAGGAAAAACACAGAAAAAATAAAGATTCAGATTTACTTTTCAGGGATTCTGGTAAGTTATCTACCCAACCCAGTTTTAGACTAATCAAACTCGAAAAAACAAACTAAAAAGTAAAAAGAGAAACTAAGCTCTAATCCCCAGCAGAGTCGCCATTTTGTTATTGCAAATAAATCCTTCTTGCGGACAAGAACGATCTCCCTAGTATCCTAAGGATATCTAGAAACAAACAACCAAATGCAAACCATTTTCTCTAGATCATTTGTGATTCAGAATTATTAAATAACAAAGTACGAGGACATGCCCCTACCTGAAGTCCAACGCTTGCTGAAATTTTCTATCCAGTCGCTCCAAAAAAGTTCACTTAAACATGTGAAACTTGCAATCAAAGACAGATAAAAGGATAAAAATCACTTGCAAGATATAATAATTCAGAAAACACTAATATATCTCAGTGATCAAGGAATCTAAGAATTAAATTACTCAAATAGATACATGAACAATTCAATGAGAAAATAGAATCCATTTGTATTATCTTGTATAATAAGAAGTAACCTTACAACCTTTCGCCTTGATGTTATAAAGGTTCTTCTGGGGTCCTCAACAATCGTTCTCTCTTGGTTTGACAAACCTTCTCCTCTCTAAACTAACATGAAACTATGGTTATGAGTATGTGATCGTTATCATACCAATGATGCCAAGTATAGAGAGTATGATTTTTTCAGCAATTCTCCTCAAAAACTATTAAGTTCTAAGTACCCTTGAGACTGAAACATGAGTTCAATTTATAGAAAAATAAAAGTGGTTTTAGTTCCATAAAGAGGGGAATAAATTACTTTCATGAAGGGATTTGAGCTCCAAATACCAAGGGATAAACTCCATTAATGAAAGGATAGAAGTCCATGAATGAACAGATGAAGCTCGACCGGATTACGCTTCTAGAAGCCTTCAGTTGGGAGAATATCCGACCAGCTGGGCTTCTAGAACTTACTTTTTCTTTTATTTTACCTTTTACGGGGGTCCACAGGTTTAATATGCAAAACGTGTGGGATGTACCGCAGGCTATAGAGAAAAAAGTTACGGGACCG
The DNA here is from genome assembly GCA_034641835.2 of Pinus albicaulis. Taxonomy (NCBI): domain Eukaryota; kingdom Viridiplantae; phylum Streptophyta; class Pinopsida; order Pinales; family Pinaceae; genus Pinus; species Pinus albicaulis. The sequence goes on along the minus strand of CM076584.1, from coordinate 1,479,864,555 downwards.
CAGATAAGGACTGGGAAAAGTGCGGAGTTAGGCTTTTTAGGTTTTAATGAGATTTTCTCCAATTCCAATACTTGGTTTAGGAACTTTGGGGTTTTTGACTTCTAAGGAAGCATAATATAGGTGATGAAGAACCCATATAGACAAGTAAATGTCATGGTGACAAAATAACATGTAACAAAGCTTTGTCGTGACCTTAGAGCTTATTATATTTCCCAGCTTCCCTGTGATACCTCGTAATTCGACTTCCTTTCCTTTCGAAAAAAAATTCAGGAAAAGTTCTGGAAAATTAAAAGCTACCATCCCTAAAGATTGTAACCATTGTACTCCTAGTACAACATCAGCACCTCCCATTGGAATGGAAAGCATTGGACTATTGAATACATATTCCCCCATGGTTAGCTTAATATTCTGGCATTTTCCAGAGCAATTTATAGTTCCTCCATTTGCAACCATCACTTGACATTCTGGTGCTGGGTATAGGTAGAAATTCAATTCCTTGGCTACCTTACAATGAATAAAATTATGGGTACCACCCAAATCAATCAACACTATTACCTTTTTCTTCTTGATATGTCCTTCTATATTGAGAGTTTGAGGAGTGGTAATGCCTCCCAATGCATTACACGATATGGTCGGACTCATTTCTTCTTTCTCTAGGGTTGGTTCTTGGTGTATATCCTCTTATTTTGAAGTTTCTTGTTCATTTTCTTCCTCCTCTTCACAATCTATGTAAAATAATTTCTTCTCGGCACACTTATAACCTTTAGTGTATTTTCTATCACAACTGTAGCAAATCCCTTTTGCTCTTTTTTCTTCAAATTTTTGTGGTGTCAACCTTGTAGGTTGTGGAAGTCTGGGAGTAGCAACACTTCCATATTTATAGATGTGAGTGGTAGGCTTCCTTGTCGCCATAATTTTACATTCAATTTTTCTTGCCAACCTAAATGTCTTCTCCAATGAATCAGGTTCGCAAATGTGAACTTCATGTTGAATGTTTTCCTTTAAAGTCCCTATGAAGACATCAATCATGTTTTCCTCTAGAATATCAATTACCCTTATGTTCAATTTTTGAAAGTCCTCATTGTGCTCCACCACTGAACCCTTTTGTTTGCGATTTATCAATTGGCTAAATAAGGTGTTTCTCTGTGTATCCTTATAATGTCCTATCATTTCCTCCGTTAAAATTGACCAAGTGACAATAGTTTTACAGGAGCAAAGCCATCGATACCATACAAATGTATTTTGTTCTAAATATAAAGTTGCAATGTGTACCTTTTGTGTGTTTTTCACATTATTGAGATCAAAATATTTCTCCATCTATAGTATCCATGTTACGGGATCCTTGCCATCAAGCTTCCTCATATCAATCTTTGGAATATGGTGGGTATTCCATCCAACATTCGAGTTTATGAAATCACGATTAACATTTATTTTGTTCTCATCATGAGTTTCGTGTACTATATTTTCTCCATTAGGAATAATTTCTTGTATAAACTTTTTCAAACCTTCCTTCAAACCTTCCATGTATTCTTTTAGATAATTCTTCATGTCTTTCATGCCGTCTTTCATTTTTCTTCGATCTTAGCTTCCATGTCTTCCATGCCATTATTCAAACCATCCATCACGTCTTTATTCAAACCATCCATATTAGCTTCCATGCCCTTCTTCAAACCATCCATCTTAGCTTCCACACTTTTCTTCAAAACTTCCATTTCATTTTTTGTTGCTCTTTGCCAGAGTGAAATTTGGTGCACTTGCTCTTGTAATTTTGATATATCATGTTGCACTTCTTTATCTTCATGATTCATAGTAGAGTATTCTGAGGGCTTAATGGGTGTTGAATTCTTTTTAGGGGGAATTTTAAAATCCAATACTGATATCTATGCTTAAATATGCCTTGGAATCACTTCAAACTGAATTTTCAAACAAGACTTACGCAATTTGAAAAAAAATACACAAATTTTTCTTGCTTTTGAGGAGTTCAATATTGAAACTGAATTATCTTTGTGATTTTAGATCTTCAATATCTGAAATTTGGTCTTGTAGTAGCCCTATGAATCGCTTTTCCAATGCCATAGTTCTAACCTGATTTAGATGCTTATAGGAAAATTTATGCCCAATCTCCCACAATGACCTAATTATGGACTGGTTCAGTAGATAGAACTTGTACGTCATGCCACGTGTCATAGTTTCCTTCTTCGGCTCTAAAATTGATACAAAGAAAACTATAGTCTGTGCACTTTTGACCACTTTTTACAGAATTCTAATATGATGCTCAAAGAGAGAGTTATGACGATTTTCCCAAGGTCACCAATTTTAGATGAAATTCGGGACGCTGCAAAAACCCTAACTTCCACGGATCATATCTCCAAAACTATTTCGAACCAAGATCTGAAATTTTTATACGAAGTTCCTCAGGATTTCGGCTTCACGTGTTAAAAATTTCATCTTGTAAACCTTTGTAGAAAAAAATTTATAGTGAAAATTCCACGATGACCTATTTGGAGCTGCGAAAACCTAGAATCCAAAGCTGTGATACCAAATGTTATGAAACCAGCTCCAAAAATAGAAGAAAAGATAGATCAATGCCTTAGAATTCAGCTACTTCAAAGGGGAAACTTCCTTTACATTACATAAATGAACAATTCTTGGATGATACAAATGACAAAACCTCCTTCTATATATAGGAGTCCATGGGGTCACAATATAATCCTATCCGACCTAACAATAATAATGTAAGGGTACCGCCGGATGCGGCTGAATGAAGGCATTAAAGGGCTTCTGGCACCCACGCAGATCCCAAAGATATATGAGCGCCATGCCCACATGGCCTTGCGTGAGAACAGTCCCTGCGCCATCAATGCGCCTTGGATGCAGCAAATTGGTATTAACTGCCCCTTCAACCTCAGGCTTAAGGCAGGGTATTTGGTTTTGACGGTCACGATGGACGAGAGGCAGACTGACGGAAACCATTTGCGATTTTTGCTCCCGTTCAGAAGCGACTGCCCTCCTGGTGCGGCAATTCCCAATTGCAAGACGGCTACAGGGCGTAGATGCAGCGTCTGGGCCTGTCTGGAGACATTGCCGGGCGTTCACTTCACCAACAGTTCTTGCTGCGGAGCTTCCGACTCTTATGACATCTCGAGAGCCACCTTCACAGGTATTCCGTCATCCTCAATTCTTAATTTGAACTCTCAGGCTCTTCGTCACCGCCCTTTCAGCTCTTCTGCCCACCTGCATAGGCAAAGTCACCCAGGTAGTATCTACGCCCTCACCCCTTCTCCGGAACCCCTTTCTGGCCAGCCTCGTCCTCGTCATTTGCTGAATGCCATGCCACGACTACGGCAAAGAATGAGGCCCCGTAGAGGCGTGAGTCGAGGGCGCTCTTCTGGCCTTCCCCCTCTGCCCCACTCTGACCTTAGCTCCTCCTCGGACGGAGATGACAACACCCCCCCACGTTCTTCACGTGATGGCCGTCGCAGAAATAGAGGCAGGGGTCGCTTAGTAGGCAGAGGTCGAGGCAGAGCGCAAGCCATTCAAAGTGCTTCTGACATTCCTGTAGCCCTCTCTGAACCTCCCGGATTCTCTCCCCCTTTGAATTGTCCTAATCCTTCCGGTCAGCCCCTTCCCCCTGATGATATCACCCATCCCGGGCAGCCCTCTCCTTCTTTCAACAGAGCTCGTGGCACCTCCATCCGACAGACCACCCAAAACGCGGAATTTTGTTTCCACTGCACTTCTTATGATTCCATCATCACTGCCCTCATCACTGTATCGCTCCGGGAGGAAATTCCCCTCTCTACTCACCCCCCTGCCCCTGATCCTTGCCCCATTCCCTCCCCTCATGCAGATATTAGCACTGAAGTACAGCGCCAGAACAAGCTTGCTGACAGCCAGGAAGGACAGGAAGACAGCAGCACAGGAAATGAGTACGCTTGCAGGGTGGAAGAGGAACCGATGTCCCCTGAGGACAAGAGCTGACTCCTTGGGCTCACTCATTGCTGGGTTCATCATGATTAACTGTCTTAGAAGCTTACTTGTTGAGCATTTTGATGATTTTTGCTTTGTTTTTAAAAATATCTACATGCTTTGTTTAAGTCTCTGGCCGGTTTCCCTACTATGGGCGGCCCAACTATTGATGAACAATGGGTCGGTTTCCCACACTGGGCGACCCCGACTTCTTAAGGATAGCAGAGTTAATCTACCCAGACTGTCTGGCTCTCACAGCAGCAGTCCTGGCAGTTTTGTACCAGTATTTTTATAATTAATAGAATTAGTCAGATTTAGAAAAAAAAAAAATAATGTAAAGGCACAATAATAACAATATGGAGGTTACAGGGGTACAACAATAACAATAAGGGGGTTACACTAACAACAATAAGGGACTACACTAGTAATCTAGGGACCTAACATACTTCCATTTGCAACATTTATATAAGAGGATTGAAAATTAATTTTAAGAAGATATGAGATTTTGAATAAGGGGCTAATGAACATAAATGACCTTTTAGTAAAGGAGAAGAAGTGGTACTTATAATAATAGAATTGAATATATAAGACTTTACGTATAGTAAAAGGCTTCTTCAAAACATTTGGAAAATAAGAACTTATGGAAAATTCATCCTCTAAAAAACCTATTCATCCCCATACAAAAAAATTAGAACCTTTTTCCCATATAATTAGTCATTAGCAAGAAAAATAACTATGACCTTTTTGTCAAGGTTGTCATTGATATCAATATAACATTATTGAAGATGGAAAATATTATTATGATTTTTGATGTTTCCCTAACCTCTTGTGCTAATATTTTGATGGAACACTAACCCGAATCCTAAGCAACCCTAACCCTAATCTAGCATTGCTTGTTGAGGAACCCTAACCCTAGATGTTAACCATACTTGAGCATGAGACTATGCCGAATTCCCTAGACTTTGAGACCTTAACTATGAAACCCTAATCCTAGACAGACATGTGCAAACCCTAGGTAAAAACCCTAATTTTTTCAAACCCTAATTCTTGTTCTAAAAACCCTAACCCTATCCTTGGAAACAATTTCATAAAATATTATACCCTAATTCATAAATTATAAATCTTCCTATAAAATATTTAAACTCTAACCATACATTATATAAAAAATATATATAAGCTTTATCATAAAATTATCATAAACCCCACACTACCATGACACCCTACAGTGGTCCCTACTCTCCTATTTGATGGCTTAAAAACTAAAACCATGATAAAATTAAAATGGGCCTTTTCTTATATCCATTTTTTCACCTTTGCAAAACATGCTTGGTTATCAATATAAAAAATTCATGTCGGCTCTCATCCAACGTTGAGCTTGAAAACACCTTGGCGACTCTCATCCAACGCTGAGCTTGAAAACAACTTGTTGACTCTCCCATAGACATGTTTGAGTATATATAAGATTGTTGCACCACGTTTTTAGAGCAGACATCTCGGTGAATAAATAGAAGAGTAAGTTCACAAGTATTAAATGCTATGACCAGAGAACAAGACGTGGACAAGAAAATCAATATTTGTTGGTTTGTGGAATGCTCATGGTTGGATCAACCTTTTCAAGGCCGAAAGACCATTTTGACATACAATTGATAACCTGTGATGAAGCTTCAGTGACTTGTTTAGTAATCAAACTTGGACATGTGGATTGGGTTCAATAAAATCGTATACATACCACAGCACACTTGTTGAAGGCATCATCGCACAACTAGAATTCACTGATTTTGGCCCGTATTAACTTACAAAGAAGACAACCCGTTTTATGAAATTTGTCGAAATGGAAAATAAAATTCATTGATCAGGGGTGGCCAGTGTGTTTCAATACACTGTGACTATTCCTGCGTCCTCGACCTGAGATATTTGTGAAGAAGACCGGTGTGGAAGACTTTCTTACAACTGAACTACTTGGACCTTGCCACCGAACCTTTGAAGCTTCATACAGGTGTCCATAAGCTCGAACAAGTGACTAAACCCTCATATTAGGGTCATAGAATATTGGTTTAATATCACAAAAGTTGTTAGAATTAATATTGGGACAACGTTTGGTTGAATTAGGAGCTCGGTCTCCTCCACGAAAGCCATAAGACTGTGGATCTGTCTTATAAGGGCTCAGTATTGTGAAAAAAACTTCAGGACAAAGCTTGGTAGTGTGAAGTAGCTTCAACACTTGGACCTCGACTTATGGAGTACCCTCAGAAATTTTCTTGGACCTGTGGTATAGTATTTAGAACCTGTGACAACAAGCACATTTTGGGACAACATTGTCACATTCTTGAAGCGTTTGGAAACCTTGGACAAAGGAGTCTTGGAGCATTTATTTTTGGAAAAGTAAATTATTTGGAACCCTTGAAGAAAATCTTGGGGAGCTTATTGAAGAACTTGAAGCACCATTGAAGAAGAGTTTCTAGTAGTCCCTGTACTTGAAGTTGTTTGGAAGACCTTATGCAGAACTTGGGCTGCCTATTGAAGACACCTTGAAGGTCTTGGAGTTAATCTTGGAGACCATGATGAATTGGTCATCATGAGGTGACCTTGAAGTTCATTTGTGTACCATGAAGAGTTGTGGTGAAACCTTCATGTGAAGAACAAGGTTGTCATTAATGAAGTAACGTGAATACTAAGTGATAATTGTTCATGATGTATAACCAAATATATCTTGACGAATTGAAGCCAAAGGTTGGAGCATCATAAAGACAAGGCTAGTGCCTTGGAAGAAAGGGTTGGAGCCCTGGAGGATAGGAGTCCTCAAGAGACCAGGTTGGAGCCTATACCAGACATAGGGTTGGAGCCCTTGAGGTTGGTGCCTCAAAATTTAAAAGGTTGGAGCCTTGGAACTCCAAGTTGGTGCTTGGAAAATACAGGTTGGAGCCTGGGAGATTGAAGATCGATGTCTTCATCTAAGGTTGGAGCCCTACATATATTGTACTTGAATTATTGTAAAGAAGAAATTAATAAAAGCATTTATTCTTATTGTTCATTTTTTGTTCTAAATATAAGTGATCTAACTGGTAAAAATAACAATTGAAAAGAAATATTGATTCACCCCCCTATCAGTATTTCCAACAACTGGTATCAGAGCCAATACCTTCACTTAAAGCCTAACAGCTTGAAGGTTGATCCTTTGAACACAAATGGAAAATTCAAGGAATAAAGCCACCAATCCTTCTAAAGATGCCTCTTCCTCAACCATGAAAAAATAAGACAATCAAATTGGGAAAGTTCCATTGTTCAATGGAAAATTTGATGTATGGAAGATGAGAATGAGAAATTTCTTGATGGTTGAAGGCAGGTAAGTATGGGAATCGGTGATTACCGATAGCATGATGGAAGGAGAATCCAAGGAGTATAATATCAGAGCAATGAAAGCAATCTTGAATGGGATACTTGACCCTATAAAGGCCAAAATGGAAAAAATTTCATCAACAAAAGATATATGGGACAAACTTCATGATCTTCACTCAAAAGGAGAATTGGTCATGACTGATAGTCAAGAAGATGATGGAAAGCAAAAATAAAATCCAGAATCCGTTAAGGAAGCTGAAAATAAGAGTGATGACATCAAGGCCATAGAATACCTAAAAGAAGAAGAAAGTAAATAAGACTTTGAAGAATATATCTTGACTAAAATTATAGCTGCCATGGAAGAGATTAACATTTTCAAAAAGGAAAATGGGGAACTTAAGAAGAAAGTGCAAGATGGTCACCAAGACAAGACAAGGGAGGAATTTGACCTTTTCAAGCTTCAAGTATAATAAAGAGATGAGGAGGTCACCCAACTTAAGGAGGAATTTCATCAAAACAAAATAAAGCATCATGAAGAAGTCATATACATGAAAAATCAATTGGATAAGGCAAAGAAAAGGGAAGAAAATTTTTCAAGCCATCTTGAACAAAGACATGAAGACTTGAACAAACTTAAAGGACAAGTTGGTCAATACAAGGAACAATTATCCTCCCTTAGATGTCAACTAGAAGATGCAAGGAAACAAACACAAGGAGATAAGAATTTGATGGAAGCTTTGGCATTCATAGAAGGACAAGTTGATGAAGCAGAAAAGGAGAGAAACACTATGACATGTCAATTAAAAGAAAATGATGAAGATATTTTCCTACTAAAATCAAATGGCATCTCTCTAAAAGTCGAAACACATGAAGTAACAAGGATGATGGAAGAAATGAAGAAGAACTAGTTATGAAAGATGAAGATTGTGAAAAGTTGAAAGGAGAAATTATCTTTCTTAAAAAGGAAGTTGACTTGCTGAATAAGAACCTGAAAAGTTCTCAAACCCTAGATGACATCCTAGGTCATCAAAGGTATCCTTGTGATAAATCAAGGCTTGGTTATGCAGGTAAACCCTCAAGTAAGAATGATAATGTTTCATAAAACAAGGATGTGAGGAAGTCATGAAGAGATGTTGATACTCCCAGTTCCAGCAAAGGCAAGGAGAAGAGTCAAGACAACAATGGAAGAAATTCTACTCCAAGGAGACTTGCAGACTATGTTGCAGGAAACATTGCACAGAGGTCCATTTCAGCCCAGAAATGAAATGGAAACACATTTCACCGTACCCTACGGCCTGGAAACGTGTTTCCATCTGTACTGGGGGATTTCACGTTGGGGAAACATGTCCAGTATATATGGAAATTCATTTCCAGGCCGTATAAGCGCATTTCCGGCATTTAAACTTCTTTTTTTTAGATTTTTTTTCGGTTTGTGTGTTTTATTATTTTTTTAATTTTTTTTGTTTTTTTGTTTTAGGGCAACCTAGTGTTGAAGCCTATGGCCCTGGTGTTGATATGCAATAAAAGTGACATTCTCCTTTATCTCTAATTTTCATCCTTATACTTAAATTTTTAACATTACCATGAAATGACTCAGGATGTTTTAGAGTGGTTTCGCCCTCATTGGATTTTATATGGAGAAAGTATAATTTTATATCTCTCTCAAAATCTAGCAGACTTATCATTTTTTCAGGATTGGGGGGATTGCAATGTTTCCATTGGATTTTTTCATGTACTAGGGTATGAAACTTGTATTTAATTAAGAGAACCAAGCCCTTTATGCAGGGGAGACTCCCAATAATCAAGAGCACCTAGGGTACTAGGGTATGGAACTTGTATTTAATCAAGAGCACTAAGTTCGTTCGACTATTCAGGAGGAGACTCCCAATCAAGCATGAGACAAGAAATTAGAAATTTATCGTGGTTGATTTTGGATATTTCTATTTTCATTATATGATCATTCATGAGTAAATGTGATGTAAATTTAAAGACTTCTAGTTTATGCATTGACATTGGACATTTTAATCATAATGTAATAAATTATAATGTATCATGTGTTGAAAAATGCATCGAGATGATGGAGCTTAGTGAAATGAAGTCACCTTCACTAAGTGGGCCCCGCAGGCAAATTCGGCGCAAAGTCTATTTTTAGACATATGGAGCATGGTTCGGGGATTCCAGTTTGAGATTCTTGGAGCATTGGTCATGTTGGTAAAAATAGATGAGACTCTATTTTTTAGGTCGAAGAGGTCGAAGTCTATTTTTAGACTGCCTCTCCTAAAAATAGGGAAGCCAAATATTATTTACCCTTAATAATATTTGGACTAGAAACTTCAGTTTACTCTCTTGGAGCACTTTAGTTCGAGCTACAGAAGTGGCTCATGCATCTGACAGAGGAATTACGCTATTACCAAGGGTTTGATGGCATCATGCATGGTTGAATTCAGTTAGGACTTCAGTGGCAGAAGTTTGGTGGAGTTAATGAGACAGATAGTGGAGTTGTGTTCTGTTTATTTTAGTTGAACTAGTTGAGATTAGTTTAACTAGCTAATCAATTAGTTATGAGAGGAGTGAATTAAATATTATTTAATTCATTAATTAGTAACTCATTATTCAACTCAAGAACACATCAGTTCACTACAGTGCATGATCAGTTCAGTGGAGACCAGTGAAAGAGGTAGATGAAAGGGTGGAGTTAGCTATCAGTGGCGACATCAGTTGTGCATGAGATTTGCACCACACTTGGAGGAATTGCCCATGATGATTGCGCTATCAAGCCAAGGAGATTCGAACCTTGGATCTCTCATTAGACCAGCCTTGATTGCGCAATAGAGGCAGGCAATTAGTGGATGTGTTTTGAACCTGTGACTTGTTCAAAACCAAGCTAGTTTGTGTGTAACTTCATGAGATAGTACCGAGTACTTGTGAGGAGTATTGTACTGAGTTTGTTACATGTTTTCTCCATTATAATATACACAATAGCTGCGGGGTTTTCTACCATGTTTTCCCCCATATACTATGTAATGTGTGATGTTTTTAAGATCTTTTGACTGCATACCATGGTGTTTTATTTCCCCGCATGTAGTGATGATCTCGAGGGAAGAGATTATGGGCTGCATATGACCTAATTCTTATGTGATCGTGATAATCCTGTGATAACATTTTTATTCAGAAAATTTTCACATGGTATCGCGAGGCTATTGAAGCTGCAGATTGATCATCACAAAGGATTTACAAATTTATTTCTGCAGACAGAAATCGTATGCGGGCTAGGTAGCCTCTGGATCCATCCTTTCCTTTGAAAGGTGATATATCCAGTAAATGCCCCTGCAGTCGATCTCTGTGCTAGAAATAATTTGTTCTGACAGATCAAGAGCGGTTGAGCTTTGTGCTTGGAATTCGAATTTTGCAGCATTTTTGTTTTCTTGGTGTCGGAGTTGAAAATGTCTTTCAACGGTTTGCAACTCGAATATTCTGTTGAAGGCAGTTCGAATTATGTTGCATGGAAGGATCAAATGGAAGTAGTATTAGAATATAATGGAATAAAGGAGTTCGTAGATATCGATGTCCAAAAGCCCACTGATCCTACTGAAGTCCAATCTTGGCAAAAGAAGATGGCGAAATGTCGAAGGATCCTATTGGAGGGCGTCAAGGATCATATTGTATCCAGCCTGCATGGAAAGGCTTCTCCGTATTTAATGTGGAAAGCTTTGATGAATCTATTCCAGAGTAAGAGCGACCAAAGGAAGCTGGTGCTCAAAGATAAGCTCAGAAACATCAAGATGGAGAAAGGCGACAGTATCGCCAAATACCTCACGAAGTTCACTCAATGCAGAGATGAGCTGGGAAGTGTGGGGGTGACTGTTGAAGATGAGGACATGGTGGACCTAGCTCTCCTTGGTCTTCCAAAGGCTTGGCATTCATATCAAGATAGTGTCAATGGTCGGGAGAAGTTGCCGGGATGGGAGCGCCTTTGGGCGGATCTCATGCAGGAGGAGATAAGGAGGACTACCAGGGACGGATCTTCATCAAAGGGAGCTGATGAAGAAAATTGCACTTTGGCTGCCAAAGCAAAGAAGGGGAAGGGTAAGAAAACTTCTCATTCCAGTGCAAAGGGCAAGAAGCAAGACATGGTGAAAGTGAAGTGTTTTCACTGCCATGATCACGGACATTATGCCACCAATTGTCCGAAGAAGAAGAAAAACAAGCAAGCGGGAAGATCTGCAGATGGAGAGGCTTTGGCTTCGCAGTTCGAGCTTGACTTTTCACTGATCGCATGATTGGTTTCAAGTGTGATGGGATCAGTGTGGTTCTTGGACAGTGGTGCATCATTTCACATGACGGGAGATCGGGATTTGTTCTCAGATCTGGAGGACAAAGATCTGGGCGTGCACATCGAGATGGGCGATGATGGTAGATACAGTGCGATTGGTATCGGTACCATATCCTTTCAGAGGGAGTCTGGTAAACCCTTCGTGTTGAAGGATGTCATGCATGTACCTGGATTGAAGAAGAACTTGATCTCTGTGGCGATGTTGGAAGATAAGGGTATGATGTGGTCTTCAGCGAAGGAAAAGCCTTCCTGTGCAGTAAGACTACTGGAGAGACCCGGAAGATAGGGGTTCAAACCAAGAACCTTTATCAGTTGCAGGTAGATGGCTGCGTAGCTATGGCATGCAAGGTGGGAGAAGTGGTGAGCCGGGATGATGAGGGCGAACTGTGGCACAGGAGATTGGGCCACCTTCACCATGGAGCTTCGAAGATCCTGCAGCAGATTTCTACTGGGCTTCCTAAGGGCACTCTTGCGCAGTCAGATCAGTGCAAGGGGTGTACCTTGGGGAAGTATGTGAAAGCCACCTTTCACGAGAAGGATAGTCGCGCCACGACGATTCTTGAGAGAGTTCACACAGACGTGTGTGGTCCTTTCTCTGTAGCTTCGACAGCAAAGCACAAGTACTATGTGATCTTTGTTGATGATTTCTCTCGAAAGTGCTGGATCTTCTTCATGTAGAAGAAGAGCGATACATTCGCGAAGTTCTGTGAGTTTAAGGCATTGATCGAGAAGGATTCGGGGAACAAGGTGATTGCTCTAAGGAGCAACAATGGTGGTGAATTCAACTCGGATGAATTCAAGGAGTTCTGCAGCACAGAAGGGATTCGGAGAGAGCTCATCGCACCCCATAACCCACAGCAGAACGGGGTGGCTGAGAGGAAGAACATAACTATTGTGGGTGCTGCACGGGCGATGTTGCATGATCAGGGATTACCCCTTCACTTGTGGGCTGAGGCATGCAATACAGCAGTGTATGTGCAGAACCATTGTCCTCACAAGGTTCTTGGCATGAGTACACCGGAGGAGGCGTTTTCTAGCAAGATGCCTGATATTTCTCATCTGAGAATTTTTGGCTCACCTGTCTACATGCATGTGATGAAGGATGCCAGAAAGAAGCTGGATCCAACCGCAGAGGTTGGAATATTTATGGGGTACACTGATACACCCCACAACTATCAGGTGTATTTTTCAAATAGTCGCAAGACTGTTGTGCGACGGGATATCAAGTTTCAGGAGGAGAAAGCCATGAAGTGTTCGCTTGAGAGGGAGCTACACTTGCATGCAGATGAGGAGCTGTTAGTTCCTAAGGAGGAGCTTCCGGATGTGGATCAACCACAAGAGGAAGTTCAAGAGGTGGAAGAAACCACCCATGCAGTGCCAACCATCAGAGGGCACAAGCGCACTACAGAAGCTGAGCGACTCGCTCGAGATGCAGAGAAGGTTGTAGGACCACCTACAGCACAGCGCAGACAGAGGCAGTCATCGGATCGGTACACTGGATACATGGCTCTTGTGAGTCAATGTGTTGTGACAGAGCCATCCTCTTTTGAGGAAGCTGTGGAGGAACCCTCATGGGTAGATGCCATGATCAAAGAATATGATTCGATCGTCAGAAACAGTGCATGGGAGATTGTCCCAAGATCGGAAGGGAAATTAGTGGTGGGTTCGTGATGGATCTACAAAGTGAAGCAGGCGGCTGACGGGAGTGTGGAGAAGTACAAGGCGAGATTTGTCACCCGTGGCTTCTCACAGATCGAGGGGATCGATTATGAGGAGACCTTTGCACCTGTCGCAAAGTACTCTTCCATACGGAAAATCCTTGCTCTCTTAGTGCAGATGGGATGGCACATCCATCAGATGGATGTGAAGACTGCGTTCCTCAACGGATTCATTAAGGAGTAGGTGTACATAGAGCAGCCTGAAGGTTTCGAGATCTTCAGCAGTGAGTCGCATGTGTGCCAACTCAAGAGAGCACTGTACGGGCTGAAGCAAGCACCTCGTGCTTGGTACACACAGATTGACAGTTATTTCACCGGGTTTGTATTTTCCAAGAGTGAGGCGGATCCTAACCTGTACCAGATTGTGGTGGAGGGGAAGCTGTTGATCATTGTACTATATGTAGATGATCTGATTTTGACGGGTGATGAGCTGTTGATACTTTCATGCAAGGAGGATCATGCACGAGAGTTTGAGATGAAGGACTTGGACCTCCTTCATTATTTCCTGGGATTGGAGATTTGGCAGCGCAGTGGAGGACTGTTTGTTTCTTAGGGCAAGTATGCCCGGGAGATTCTGGAGAGGTTCAACATGCATGGCTGCAAGCCTGTTGACACTCCTCTTCCTGGTGGTTGGAGGAAGGAGGATGCTACTTCAGCGGAGGTAGTGGATGCCACTGTCTATCGAGAGTTGGTGGGGTCGCTTATGTATCTGGTCAATACACGACCCGATATTTGCTATGATGTTAATCAGATTTCGCAAGCTATGGTTAAGCCTAACAAGCTATTTTGGAAGAAAGGCAAGCATGTATTGCGTTATATTAGTGGCACATCGGGATATGGTCTATGGTACAGACAGGAGGATGGAGTGAAGCTTTCTGGCTTCACTGATGCAAATTGGGCAGGGATCCCAACGGACCGGAAGAGCACATCTGGAGGAGTTTTCAACATTGGGTTGAAAGCAGTTTCCTGGTACAGCAGGAAGCAGAGATCCGTTGCACTCAGTTCAACAGAGGCCGAGTACATGGCAGCAAGCTTGGCTGCATGTGAGGCTATTTGGATGAGGAAGATCCTCGTTGGATTGTTCGGGTTGCATTTGGAGCCTATAGTGATTTAATGTGATAACCAGAGTTTCATTAAACTCTCGGCTAATCCATTATTTCATGATAGATCCAAACACATCGAAATCAGGTACCATCATATCAGAGATTGTGTTCAACGGAGAATCATGATGCTTTCATATGTTCCCACGGAGGATCAGGATGCCGACATCTTGACGAAGGCGCTCACTAGGAGCAAGTTCAAATTCCACAGAGGCAAGATAGGGGTTGTAGATAATCCATATCTTCCTGAGAGGGAGTGTTGAAAATGCAGCAAGATGATGGAGCTTAGTGAAATGAAGTTGCCTTCACTAAGTGGACCCGCAGGAAAATTTTGGCGCAAAGTCTATTTTTAGACATATGGAGCATGGTCCAGGGGTTGCAGTATGTTATTCTTGGAGTATTGGTCATGTTGGTAAAAATAGATGGACCTCTATCTTTAGACATATAGGTCGAAGTCTATTTTTAGACTGCCTATCCTCAAAATAGAAAAGTCAAATATTATTTACCGTTAATAATATTTGGACTCTAAACTGGGCCATTTTGAGCACTTCGCCTGAGATACGTATGGCTCATGCATCTGATGAGAATGCTACTTATTCCTAGGGTTCGTGAGCCCATGTACGGTTGACTTCAATAGACCCTGCTTAAGCTTGGTGGAGTTGATGAGACAGTTGGTGGAGTTGTGTTCGGTTTAACTTAGTTGAACTAGTTGTGATTAGTTTAACTAGCTAATCAACTAGTAATGAGTGGGGTGAATTAAATATTATTTAATTCACTAATTATTAACTCATTATTCAACTCAAGAACACATCAGTTCACTACAGTGCATGGACAGTTCAGTGGAGACCAGTGGGAGAGGTAGATGAAAGGGTGAGTTTGCTATCACTTTCAGACATCAACAGGCATGAGATTTGCACCACACTTGGAGGAATTTCCCATGA
Organism: Pinus albicaulis; assembly: GCA_034641835.2. NCBI lineage: Eukaryota > Viridiplantae > Streptophyta > Pinopsida > Pinales > Pinaceae > Pinus > Pinus albicaulis. Next base: position 1,479,849,158 of record CM076584.1, on the reverse strand, counting down.
TGATTGGTGGCCCATGACAAGAGATTCGAATTTGATCTTCATTAGACCAAAATTTCTTGACGCGCAATAGAGAAAAAGTAATTAGGATGTGTTTTGAACCCGTGACTTGTTCAAAACCAAGCTAGTTTGTGTGTAACTTCATGAGATAGTACTGAGTACTTGTGAGGAGTATTGTACTGAGTTTGTTACATATTTTCTCCATTATAATATACACAATAGCTGCAGGGTTTTCAGCTATAAGCTTTCCCCATATATATTGTGTAATGTGTGTGATGTTTTTATGATCTTTTGATCGCATACTGCTTGTTTTATTTCCGCATGTGTGATGATCTGAGTGGAAGAGATTATGTGTTGCATATTAATTTGAATTGATATGTGATCAGGATAATCTCGGTGGATAAATCTTCTTTATTCAGCAAATTTCTACAAATATCGAGTCATTCTAGATCTTGGTGCATAATTAAAATAATGTTAACCAAATCTAGATCCACCTTTTATTGAATATTTTATTATATTTGTTGGAGGGAAAAAGTATTTGACTTGTGTCAAATCCCTTTATTTGTCAATAATAAATAAATAAATGATTTATTTATCTTTTTAAGGAAGTGGTTGAAGGATAATCAAATAAATAATGATTTATTTAATTATTTATGGGTGATTTGGTCATATTTAACAAGGAATATTATCTAAATAAGATTTAAATAATTATTCCTAGAAAATAATAAGATAAATAAAGTTTTATCTAAATAATTTCTTTGTTTTGGGTTAAACATGACTAGGAATAATAATTAAATTATGGTTTAATTAATTATTCCATGAGGAAAATCAAACAAAGTAGGTTTGTTTAATATTTCCTTTTGGGCTTTCCTGTTTAGACCATAAACAACCTAATAAATGTGGTTTATTAAGTTATTTTACATAGTGAATGAAATTTTACTTAGGGTAAAATTGGTCTTACATGATGTACTTGGGTCCATCTAATGATAAGAGGTTAGATGACCAAAAAATGGTGTAAAATATTGCCCCCCAGCGTGCGAGTGTTAGGAGAAAATCGTATGACCGAAGTACGTTGTAAGAACTCAATCACCAGACATCAATAGGGAAGTCAGAGAGAGAAATGTGAGGTAGAATAAGGTGCTGAGGAACTAGACTCTGAGGAGATGAGACTTGCAGGTGCAACAAGTCTCTTTTTATGAGAGGGTACCTGTGCTAAAGGCGGCGAGGGAGGCATACCTATGCCCGCCGAGACAAAGTACAAAAGAATTGTGTGTCCAGTAAACAAGGGACCGAACCATAAAGTACAACCAGCATAAACATGAGCCAAATAAAAATACAATGAGGGATCCCACATACATGTTGTGCCCGGGATAACAGCCAGGACTTATACAATAATATCTGAGTACATGAGATACAAATACAACCCAAATGCCCCCTATAAGCGGGGAAGGGCTCAAAAAATCTGACTGATACATGCAAATCAAAGAGGCACTGCAAGCGGCTAAGGCCGACATCATCAAATATATGGAGCTACATCAAGGGCTGCAATGAAGAGGTCATCCGGGCATGTGGGGGGCTACCTGCAGGGCCACCCCCTCATGAGGGCTAAGACATCTCACAAACACCCGGGAATCATCAAGAGCTGTTGCTGCATCACTGAACCATCAAGTATAAGGATCTCGATCATGCTGAAAGGAGCTGGAGTGGAGAAACAATCAATTCAAAGGGAAATGAGGGATCCCTTTGCCTGATCTGAGGCACCGAACAAGAGTGGAAGTTGGAACCAAGGTACACCGCCCTCTAGACCTATCTTCTGGAATGGAGGAGCTAACGTTGACAGAAGGAGGTCCACCATAGGTGAGGTAGTGAGAGATCCTCAACTAAGGCACGAGAGAAAATAGTAGAGCGACGGACAGACGAATACCAATGATGATGGTGGAATGGAGGGGACTGAGTAGCAAATGGATGACTTCCCTTGCTAGAGCATAAAGGGCATGAATGACATGGCAGCGACTGAAACGATATCATCAGGGATAAGGGATAGTGGGACTGAAGGCCATAATGTGTGACACAAGAGAGAAACCAAGCAATGAGGGATGGAGGACGATAGTGGGGTACAAAGGGACTCGGGATAGACTCCATGAATGCGATGATGACTCCACTTGGATACTCTAAACAAGGGCGACTCGATGGTGCTGCCACACAGTAAAGGTCCAATGGGGGACCATGAAAACATGAATACAAGATGGTAACTCATGATGAAAATAAACACAAACAAATACAAGTAAGGAGGCAAAGTGGTGCCCCAAGTAGAAGTGTTATAAGTGAAGAAATGGGATTGCAAGGAGAGGTGAAGTGACCCATCTTGGACAAAATGTGTCCTGGTGAGGTATCAAATCACAAAAAAATAACAGATACCCATTTGAGGGCTCGGTGAGAGCTTTCCAACGGTGCAGACGGTTTGTCAAACGGAGCTACGGTATGGTCACAGCAGGCGAAAGAAGAAACAAGGGTTCTCTTTTAATAAGGCGGTTTTCCCTCTAAATCCACTCATTTGCTAGTGTTGCTGTGGTGAATGTAGAGAGGAGAGAAGGCCCTAAATCTTGTGGCGAGCGTAGCGGACAAACCAACCGTTGGAATCGATATCTGTCAGTGGCAGGTAAGAGGCCTAACCTTACTCTTTTATTTTGATGGATTGAAAGTTTAGATTAGGGCCCATAATCTTAGGAACAACCCCCCTTGCATCTTTTCAGTTGGGTCGCACTTTTTGGGCCAAAATCTGCAACCTAGGACGTAGGTTTTGAGCCAAAAGGTGCGAACTGTCCCAGGATTTGGCAAAAAAGTGCGACCTGGAAGATGAGGGGGTTTTAGTGCTGTTTGATGGCTGAGAGTTGGGTTTTTTGTGTTTGGTTATAGTATTCCCTATCTGTAGGATGACAAAGATGATGTTTTTGTGCAGATATGGCAGATATATGGGTGAACCGGAGAGAGAGAAACCTGGGTACATTGCCGGCAGAGATCCAGGCAGATCAGGCTGTCCGTCGTGTGTTGGCCAGGTTTAGGGTTCTGAAGTTTTTGGAGAACCCATTGATGAGAGCTGGAGAGCCCTTGTTGGCTCGGATTATCAATTATTGGGATCCAGAGCATGAGGTATTTTTAGTGCAGGGGCACAGGATCGAACTGAAAGTCCAGGATGTGTATTTCCTAACAGGTCTCTCGCCACTGGGGATGGTGGGAAACATGCAGCCAGTGTTACCGTGGGGGCAGAACATCATGGAGTATGTGGAGAGGCATTGCCGACCGGGTCTCCAAGTCAAAGGGACGTGGATACCGATCAGGGACCTGGAGAGACTAGAGACCCGGGGAGTGGCCGTAGCGGTGCTGCGGATCCTAGGCAGCCAAGCATTCCATCACATCACCTGGGGGCAGATGATGATCGTAGAGAGTGTGTTGAGTGGGACCTACTATGGGTGGGCCCAAATGATGTTGGTGTCATTAAAACGACAGCTGTCGCTTTGCAAGTGGCAAGTGAACCACGATTGCTCGTACGGGACTTTATTGTGCGCCTTCTTCTTTGAGAAGATCCCGACGTTACGACCTCGTATACAGCTTCTAGATGGGGGCCTGAGAGAGCCCAGGATGCGCCGGTGGGGGCAGTTACTGTGCAGAGGTAGAGGAGGAGCGGTCAGGTGAGTGTTTCGACCTAAGTTCTTTGCCCATTGGGATCAGATGCCGTTATACATAGACGACTATCCCTATAGTGGGATGAGTTATTATAGGGATCCAAACCTACCACTTCTACCTGGTCGAGTATGGGGACCTGATGGTAAGTGGCAAGTAACTACTCTTTTTTGGGCATGTTAAAGTTAGTGAATAGTAGATATTGTACTGATTCATGTACTTTTGGTATGCATATATAGCTCCGGTAAAACCGGCTGGATATATGGGACGACCGGCAACATCGGGAGCTGCAGGGCCGAGTGGGTCGAGAGCAGCGCGCAATGAGGATGTGGCCGCCCTTCTGGAGGACATCTGCCATAGATGTGAGAGGTTGCTGACCGGAGTTTCAGAGCCCGGGTGGAAAGACTTAGACGACCAGTACGTGGAGCCATGTATTGGTCTACCCTCAGAATGGCAAGGTGTCATGCGGTGCATGGAGATGGCCAGTCAATGCATACGTGATCTACAAGCTGTAGGAGCAGAGCCATTGGCTCGGGATCCGCCAGATAGTGAGTAGGTGGTGGGCATGTGGTGCCCCCTAGTGTGTATGTAGGGGCAGGTGGTGCCCCCAGTTTTGAGTTTTTGTAACATGCGATGGGCATGTCATATGTATCAGAATAGATGAAATATAAACACATGTTTTGCGACACATATTATGGATATGCATCTTTGTTAATGATTATGAATGTTATTGTCTTGTATGAAATGCGTGTGATAAATGGCAATCTAGAACATGGTTTGCAATACTATCTACATAGTGATTCTGTTCTCGAGGTACATGGTTGAAAGTTATGGTTTCAAATTCACATATCAAGAGTGTCACTCGTAAATATCGTCTAAACAGCACAGGGTTATGCACACGATAAACACCATTTAGTTCCATGACAAGAAGTAGGGAGTCCAAACGAACATGCAAATGGAGGATGCAATGAAAGAGGGCATCGGCTAAGAGACCACGCACTGCATCATATTCGGCCTAATTTTTGGTGGTTGTACCAATGCAGACCCCGTTTGAGAGAACAAGGGCATGCAAGGGGGTGAAAATGGCCCAACCTGCCGAGGTTAGATTTCGGGAGTAACGACTTGCACCATCGGCATAACCGATGTAGGGTGGGGACGGGAGGTCAAGTGAAACAACAGGGGAGGATTCAAGGGGAATGTGTTCCAAGGGTCTCACAGAGGATGATAGGTAAAGAATGGTCGTAGTAGACTCCGTCATCTGAACATAAGGGGGGGGAATGTTGATGGGAGCGAGGGTATCCTCAAGCTGGCCCGAAGCATACTACGTAAGTATGGGAGAGGCGGATTGATTTTGTTCAACCTCATACTCTCGGACTACTTCTAAAGAGGCGCGGTAATGCGTCAGGTGAGGACAATGGTGGGAGTAATGGCCATGGACACCGCACAAAGCACAGGGTTTGCTAGTGTGGATAGTTTTTGGGTTCTTGGTTACAGACGAGGACGGAAGGGAAGGGTCGGAGACTGTAGACTCAGGGAAAATGACTTTAACCATGGGTTGAATGTAGGGCAACTCAGGACAAGTATGGGTGGCATGAACGATGACATCACACAAGGCACAAGGCTTGGCGGGAGGAGGAGGAGCAGGGTCAGTCGGGGTGGACTTGTCTTTAGATGCCCCCTTGCGAGCTTTGCCTTTCTTTCCTGGAGCTGTCACCACAGGGGTAGGGTCTTGTGGAGGCGCAGGGGGTATGGTAGCGACGAAGGAAGCGAGGGGGACCGGTTGAACCAGTGTCAAAGCAAGATAGGGTTTGGGGTGACCAGGAGGGGTAGCAGCCGGAGGGTCAAGGTACCAGACGGGTATACCTAGGGTCAGGTTAGGGAGAGAGAGGGTGGCCATGATGGGGACCGAATAGACTCCGGGAGGGGGAGCCAGGAACGGTATCTGACCAGCGGGATAATGACCAGGAGGAACGACTTCGAGATGGTTAAGGCCTGGGGGAACCGATCCAGGGGGATAAAGGGGTTTAGGGATACCAGCTGTAGGAGAAGGGTCAGAAGGAGGAGGTCTAGCTGGCGGAGATGAAGGGCTAGGAGCGGGTTGTGGTGGGCGAGGTTGAGTCTGAGGTTGCTAACTAGCCAAAGCAGGTCGCTTAAGGGCAGCCCGAGACGATTGCATCATGCAAAAATTCGACAAGCTGGGATCAGAGATATGAGGGGGGGGGAGACCATGAAAAGTTCCAAGCAAGAAGGAATCTTTGTAGACACCGGGGGAGACACTGGTTAAGGAATCGACGGTTTTCTTATTGGCTACAGAAGAGATGGTCCTCTCAGGGGAGGTCTGAGACTTTGGCTCATGATAGGTCAACTGGTCAATGGTGACTATCTTTCCATTGTGAGGAAAAGACATCTTGCGAAAAACTGCGGATGGGACAGTAGACATGGCATAGGTGTAGCTTCACCCCAATAGAATGTTGTAGTCTAGAGGGACGTCGATGACTTTGACGGCAATGCAAACAGTCTTACCGGCAAGGGTGATAGGACAATTATGAAAAATGCCAATGGGCTGAGAGGCGTGGCCGTCCCACGCTCGAAGGGTGATCATGGAAGGGGCCAAGTCAGGAGATTCGAGTTGCTTCCAAACCGAAGTGAAAATAACATAGGTGGATGCCCCCTCATCAATTATACATCGAGAAACGTTGGCATTCCGGATTTTGACTGGGATTTGGAAGGCGACGGAAGCAGGAAGAGGAGGATGTTCTCATTGATGGGCGTCGAAAACAATCATTTGGTCATCAGCGGGATCTACAACACCCACGGCAGATAGCAGAGCCTTCTTTTGGGAAGGGTATGATTGGAGGAGTTCCAATGTGGAAATGGCAGTAGGGGATTGCGCCAAATCATCTACTATGCTATACGAATGAGCAGCTCGAGTAGAAGTAGCATTTCGACATAATGGTCCCTTAGGAATCTTGGTATGAACCTCAACTTTGGGTTGAGGGATATGTAAGGGGCCATTGGATGTCGAAAGAGGCTCTGTAGAACCTGAAGAAGGGGACTCGGGGGTAGACTGAGCGGGAGGCTTGGGGTACTGGCGAGACTGAGTTTGAAGGTGAAGGTTGACGATTGGGGATGGATCAGAGTTCATCATGAGGATCTGGTAATCGGAGGAACCAGAAATGGAAGGTGGAGTGGCGACCTGTCCGTCAGGTGGTTGGGTAGCCACGAATCCTTGCTAAGGGAAAGGATCAATAAACACAGCTGGTTGAGTAGTGGCCACATTAGGGGGAGTATGAGGGGAGGCATGTTGTCCGCGCAATGTGGCTTGAGACTCACACATCTACCACATTTGTGGTAAGAGGGGAAAATCGTGGGTGTAATGACCATAAACACCACAACACGAACAAGGCTTATTTGTGTGAAGCGGCCTGTCCGGCTTGGGCTGAGTGCCGTGTTGCTGGTTAGCAGTGTTAGGATCAACACCTTGAGGATTGGGTGCACGAGAACCAGGGACAGATTGATTTGGATTGCCTCTCCGCCTTCTTTGAGAAGAAGGGGGATTAGTCGCGCCATGTTGTGCAAATACTTGCCCTGGAGGGGGCTGTAGCTGCTGTTGCTGGGGTTGAGGAGGCAAGGGAGGTGGAAGCGTATATGATGGAGGAGCTGGCGCACCAGGCTGTAGATAAGGGTAATGGTTAGGTTGGGAAACATTGAGGTAAGCAGGAGGTTGGGAAAAAGGATGAGGCGTGCTGTATCTTGGATACATGCTACCTAGAGGGGGAAAAGTGCTAGAGGTGCTGGCCCCTCCCTGAGGAAGACCATAGCTCATAGAAGGTTGAGCATATGGATGGGAAAGGTCTCCAACGATACCGTCGGCAAAATGAGATGCCCTCAGGGCGTTAGCACCTCTGGGCCTGGGGAGGTCAGGAAGGATGGTATAAACATAACCAGACTGAGCATAGATAGGGTCATATTTCAAGGCTATTTGGAGGGCGGCTTCTTCGATTTGAGGGAAATGGGAGGCGACATATTTTCCAATGGGAGCTAAGAGAGTGCGAAGGAACTAGTCCATATAAAACTGATCTTCGAAGGGGGGAGCTCGACATAAGCTTCATCTTCTTCGCCATTCCTGGACATGAGTGGAAAGGTGGGTTGAAGAGGTTTGCTTGAAAGAAGTCAAAAGCTCTGTACCAGTATCGTATCGGAGAGGGAGCTGGAAATAAGATAAAAAGGCATGGGCAATGGTCGCAAAGGTGGTATGGGAAGAGGTGGCTTGGTCAACATAACATTTAGAAGCTTCGCCGGTAAGCGTGTGTTGGAACAACCGAAGACGGATGGAATCATCAGTAATGGAATTGGAGAAACACCACATGTGGAAAGATCAGACATGGTTGGTTGGATCTTCTCCAGCAAGGCCTTCGAACTTAGGGATGTCGGAGGGGAGCTTGGTTGGCATAGCAGGCCAACCAACATCATGGCGGATAGGGTCATTGATCAACTGATTGAAATCGGGGAGGCTGAGGCCTGCGATGTATGGTAGCAAGGGTGCAGCCGCGGTAGTTCCTGTGGCGGTTCCGCTAGTAGTAGTTCCGACATTAGGGCCGGGAGCACCGCTAGTGTTAGGCCCTGGACCAGACATACTGAAGGTGACAGGGGGAGAACCAGAAGTAAAAGGAGAACCCAATGAATCAGAAGAGGAGTCGGAGTGCAGACTTGGAGGAGGACTGGCTCGACGACGGCAGGACGGAGCAGGTCGATCGACTGAAAACTGAGGGTGAAGGCCAAGAAGTCTCCAGGAAGTGCACCTTGGGGGCACAATGATGGAAACACAAACACGGCACAAGAGGAAGAAGAACGACTGACAGAGGCAGGGAGGTGCAGAATCAAGTGATTACAATGTCGAAACAAGGGCAAAAAGGTGCAGTGTCAATTGATTTTAAAGTATTTTCCTGGCGGTGTAAACCAAGCTCTTCCTCGCTTAGGGTGAGTGTGTGGCGTGCGTTAATTTTAATTTTTAAACCCTTTTCGTTTTGAGAGAAAGAGAAAAAATGTGCTGCGTAACTGAAAATAATGCTGCAAAAACAGTATATAATGTTGAAATAAAAAAAAATTAACAGCTACTATTGCATCGATTCAACCCAAAAAGGTGGGTCTCTCAAAACTAATCTAAGAGAGGGAAAAAATCTAGTCAAAACACACTAAAAAGAGGCCAATAGATCTAGGTTCAAAAAGGGATAGGGATCTAAAGGGAAAAGCTGCTGAAAAGAGGTGCAGCTCACAGCCAAGAGGCAGAGGCAAGGTGGCTGGAAAAAAGCAGGAAATCAGCAAAAAGCAGAAGGGGCAAGGAAGAGGCCCTAAAATTAGATCCAAAAAAATCTTTAGGAGGTGATTTGAAAGGGAGAAGAGCTGATTAGAAGAGGTCTGAAAAGGAGGTATCAGATCTGGAAAAAAGGGGGGCTGAAACTCTAAAAAAACAGACCTGAAACAGATAGAAACTCTTCCACAAAAAGTGGAGGGTACTGAAGCCCTAGGGGGCTATGTTCCCAATTAGATGAGAAAAGAAGATCAGAAACAGGTCGAAACGGGTTGAGACAGAGGATGGAAAACCCTGACAGAAGCTTCAGAGAAACCCAGAAAAATTGCAGAAAAAAAGCAGAAAAATTGGCAGGTCACAGGTTCTGACCTGTTTTCAGTGCAGGTCGTAGAAAATGGGCTGAAAAGTGCGACCTGGAGGTCCAGGTCGCAGTTTATGGGCTAAAAAGTGTGACCTGAAGCTCCGGGTGTCCCGGCAGCAGATTTCCAGAAAAGTTGTCGTCTCAGTTGCGGCTGATGTCTGTCACCTGCACAATAGGGTTAGAAACACGCGAAAGTTAGAAATTTTAATGTTTTAGGGTTTTATAAGGGAAAAACACCATGAAAATAGGAAAAACAAAAAGCTGAAAAGAAACCCTAGGGTCTGAAGTAACTGGATATGCAGGAATATGAAAAACGACAGCGGTCGTAATTGAAAATCCGTGTGGAGTCGCCAATTGTTAGTATGAATCCTTTGTCGATGTGTACGAAAAAAGACCCCTTTAGCTACGCATAACTAATAGCCCTAACATCAAAAGTGGCTACCAATATCTTCAGATCTACAGTTAGTTGATCAAGACAAGAGCTGCAAAAAACCAGATCTATGCATAGAAAGACATTAAGTAGTAAAAAGAAGGGTTTGCTCCATATATCCAATAGACAAGACGAGAAAAAATTTTGAAAGAATTTTTGTATTAAGGGCACCTGGCAGGAAAACAAGAAGATGTTTCCAACTCTCCTCAATGGGATGGGTTCTTGGAAGTCCTCAGCACTTCAGATCTAGCATTTCTCTCTCTTGTTGGTGTAGAAAACCCAGATAAAGATAGAACTCAAAGGGAGCTCACACAGCAAATAATGGAAAATATGACAATGACAATGGCTCAAAGTCAGACGAAGAGTTTAGATCCAGAGTGATCTAATAGGAAACAAAAGGTGAAGAATGGTAGGAAAAACCCTCCTATTTATAACAAAATATTGGGTCATTCTAGATCTTGGTGCATAATTAAAATAATGTTAACCAAATCTAGATCCACCTTTTATGGAATATTTTATTATATTTGTTGGAGGGAAAATGTATTTGACTTGGGTCAAATCCATTTATTTGTCAATAATAAATAAATAAATGATTTATTTGTCTTTTTAAGGAATTGGTTGAAGGATAATCAAATAAATAATGATTTATTTAATTATTTATGGGTGATTTGGTCATATTTAACAAGGAATATTATCTAAATAATATTTAAATAATTATTCCTAGAAAATAATAAGATAAATAAAGGTTTATCTAATTAATTTCTTTGTTTTGGGTTAAACATGACTAGGAATAATAATTAAATTATGGTTTAATTAATTATTCCATGAGGAAAATCAAACAAAATAGGTTTGTTTAATATTTCCTTTTGGGGTTTCCTGTTTGGACCATAAACAACCTAATAAATGTGGTTTATTAAGTTATTTTACATAGTGAAAGAAATTTTACCCTACTTAGGGTAAAATTGGTCTTACATGATGTACTTGGGTCCATCTAATGATAAGAGGTTAGATGACCAAAAGATGGTGTAACAATATTTTTCAATTTTGTGTCCCTGAATCCCTAGAAGTTTGAGGAAAGGTTCCCAAAAAAGCGAGAATATTGATCACTAACAATGGATGTGGGTAGTCCAAAATGCACCCATACATTATGAAAGAATAACTAAGAAGTTTGTTCAGCTGTAATTTGATTTTTACATGGCATTAAAATACACATTTTTCTAAACCTATCCACAACTACATAAAGATAATCAATATTCCTTTTCGACATAGGAAGACCTCCAAAAATTCCATAGAAACACTATCCCATGGACGAGAAGGTACTAGACGTGGTGTGTACAATCCTAGTTTTATTTTTCTAGGCTTACTAACAACAAATAATGGGCAACCTTTAAAAAAATGTGACACACTTTCAAACATATGAGGCCAATAAAAATACCTTTGTAGTTATACCACCGTCTTACCTACAACGAAATACCAATAAAAATACCTACTTCACACTTGTCAATGGATGCAATGGAGTTGTGATAGAGGAGAAGTTAGCAATAATCTTCCTCCAATATTGGGCTACTCCCAAAAATATTCTTATCTCTGTAACTATTTTGTGCTTTCCCCAATTCCAAATAACATTAACCTTTGAGGGATATATTTTAAATTCACCTCATCCAAAAATATGGCCCAAATACACTAAAGAATATTTTCCAAACTCACACTTCGACATCTTTGAAAACATATTTTATTCCTTTAAGACATCAATTACCTTTTTGACATGCATGACATGCTATTCAACAGGTCTACTGAAAATCAAGATGTCATATAAGTATACATTCATCATTCATCATGGCATCAATAGATAATTCATCACACATATAAAGGTAGCAGGAGAATTTCAAAGACCAAAAGGCATAAGTAGCCATTCAAACAATCCTTGCTTTGTTTTGAATTTTGTCTTCCATATCTCTCCTTCAACAATTCTAATTTGATGATAGCCACTCCTTAAGTCCAACTTAGTAAAATACTTGGAATTTTTAAATTGATCGAGTAAATCATAAATTATAGGAAGTGGGTACTTGTAATTTACAGTAACTTTGTTCAATGCGCGAAATTCACACACATGCGCCATGTTTCATCCTTCTTTGGAACCAAAAAAATAGGTGAACTGCATGGAAAAGTACTAAGTTTGATGATATTTTTATTCAACAAATATTGAATTTACTTTTTAATTTTTTCACTTTCCATCATTAACATCCTATACATGCCAATGTTAGGAAGAGGAAAATCTTGTGGCAATTGTATTTGATGTTGGTTTCCCCCTTGGATTCCCCTCTTGGGGGAAATCCCTTGGGCTCTTGGTGTTATCAATCTAGTAATTATAAAGTTGTGATATTTTGGTTTAACGTCTGAGAACACTAGAGGTGACCACAGAAAAAAATTTAATCTCTAGGGTCTAGCCTTCATAGGGTTCAGAGAGGGCTCTCTCTGTAAGATTTAACTTTGTTTGATTTATAAAATATTAGGCTAGTTATGATTGTGAAATTCATTTTTAGTTTGTTTTATTTGGTGGGAAAAAACACTTAATGGGATGGATAGTGGGAAATATGTTTTTCCATTGGGCTGAGGAGTCAAAAATCAAGTAGACAGAGCTAGGATGAAGGTTAAAAAGTCAAATGTTTTCAAGGCAAAATAGATAACCCTTTGAATATCTTCGAAGGCTGTTTGGTGAGGTGATATGATCGGGATAAAGAGAAACGAAGGGTTATTTGATCCGGAAAAGAGAAGTAGTAGGTAGAGGCCAAATGAAAGATGGAGCAATTAAGGGTTCCCTACTCTGGAAATCAGCAGAAAACATAGAAATGATAAATAGAAAAGATAGGGTGCTTTTAACAAATCCTGAAATAATACTCGTGTTTATTCATTCAAATTTGGAACATATAATGAATGCATGAAACAAATAAAATTAACAATGAAAAATAAAGAATAATTCACTTCAATATCTCATCACATGAATCCTGAAATATGATGCTAATTGGTTTGATCCAGTCTTCTACTCGAGATTTGAAACTCAAAAGCCTTCAAGTCCAATAAAAAATGACTATAGAAATATTCAGCAATTTATTCCATAATAATACTTCTAAAGATGAAGTATTTATACAATATTGTTTACAAAATATCCTAGAATTCTTATAGGAATTATCTAAGGAAAATAGAAATATATTTACAACAAAATAGAGACAGTTGCTTAACAAATCAACAAGTTGTCCTATTGATCCAAATAAAATAGAAACTGATTGTGGATAAGGTGGAGTTGGCGGCCTTGGTGTGCTCTTTTCTTGCCAAAATATTTTAATTCTTATTGGAAATATTATCTTCAATATCTTATACTATTTCACTCTGATTCCCTTTAATGTGATACTTATTTAATCTATGATACTCTTTAACTCTGTGAAATTGTTTTTACTGCTATAAAACTATTTTTACTGAAAATCATCAAGTTGTTTTCTTCATCTTATCTGCTTTTTACTTTCACAGTAAATCTGTAAGTGACTACCAAGCTTCCTAATTTGGAATTTGTATCTTCTTTAACTTCCTGAAATTCTCATCTGTCTCAATGTATCTAGAAAAAGTTGGTTTTATGACAAACAAGTGTCTTATCTCATGTTGCAGATAGAATAAATATTTAAAGCTTCTAAGTAAGACCTTCCATGCTGGAGTGCCATGTCCACCTATATTTTAAACTTTCTCTTTTGCAAATTCTCTAATCTTTTTATTATAATCTTCGTGAGGAATTAATTTTTCATTGATGACCAAAATATTAGGAAAACTTATTTGCCTCAAGTTTTCAAATTTAACTATGAATTTGGTTATGGTTATGTTCATATTCTCACACTTCTCTTCAAGTTGTTTCATCAGGTTCTTCTTGGTGATGACTTTTCTTATTTCAAGGATTGTTTTAGTCCTGTTAGTAATCTCAATTTCTTCTAACTCATTTTTGTTTTTGTTGTTAAGAAACTTGATCAATTCTATTGCTTGCTCAGTTTTGTTATCAAGTTCATATTTAGTCTTATAAATTTCTACTAGTGCTGCTTTTAGTAAATCTCTCTGTTCAAATATCACTTGAATTGAGGGCCACACACCATTGATGGCTTCAATTATTTTGTTCCATAAATAGTTTTTCACATATGAAATTGGCTCCTTTAAGGTTAATTCCTTTTCTTAATTTTTTAGTTATTCATTTAACCTATTGGCCCTTTGCTCATGATTTTTAGCATTTATTTGAGCTAACTTGTTTGTATTTTCAAGGTTATCAACCATCTTTTTCAATCTGTTAATCTCACTTGTCTGAAGTGACATTTCCTGGATGCCTTTTACTAGTTTTCTAGGCTCATCTATGGCTTGAGCTACTATAGTAGATGACTCTATAGCTAAAGTTATAGATGATGTCACTGGCACTGTAGTATCCAATGGTTCTTTGGGTGCCATCTCTTTTGCTAGAGTTGAAGGCACAACTGTAGTAACCATAGGACAAGTTTTTCCATTTGAGTCTCCATTTCTTTGATATTTCCTATTAACTAAGAAACTAAATTCATCATATCATCCTTCTAAATTGGATCTTGTATAATTTCCTTAGCTTGAGGATTTTCAGTTGATGGAATTTTAAGTTGTTTCCTCAATGCTGCAATGTCCTCATTTTTCTTCTTCACTAACTGCTCTGTTGCTTTGACATTTGCAGGGTCATATCCAACCCGCAAGACCAATTCTTCTAAAGTTATAATTATGAGATCTTTAGCATATAAGGATGCTTTGTCAAGCTTAATTTTATCTTTCATATTTGTGATAGTATTCTGAATTTTTTGAACGCTCATAGATTTGGTTGGAATAGTTGAATATAACATCTCTGAACTCTGTCTATGAAATTCTATTTGATCAAGTGCATGAATGCTTTCTGTTGGAATTTCTAAATCATTCTTCTTGTAATCTGCAACTGTCTTTGGATTTTTCACTGTAGGCTGTAATAATAACATGATTAACTTCTTATTTGAATAATCAAAGGCAGATAAAAGTCTATTTTGTGCAATAGGTGTTTGCTTCAAATATTGAGAATAAATTTGATTTTTTATCTCTTCATTCTTTGTATTGATCTATTTATATTTTTCCCTGATATCAAGGTCCTTTTCCTCAGCTATCTATGAGGATGATGCTTCCATGCTCGATTTCTCTATCAAATATGCATTTTTATTATCAACTTGTTCTTAATTTGTATTCTCTATAACTTTCTCATTTCTGATAACTGTAGCAGCATCTGTGTTGGTAACTGGGATATCTGTATCTTCAACCTGAATGGTTATTTTTTTTTTTTTTCAACTAAGTTTATTTTAGGCTTCTTATTATATCTTAATTTGAACCTAGTCTTAGTAGTGGTTTTAGCAACATAAGAACCTTCTTATCTGACTCTTTTTGTGGCTTTTTTTGTTTGATCTACAATTTGTAAAGTGTGACTAGTATCACCTTGTTTTACTGCATATATTAAAGTGTTTTCTGTCCACTTAGTCTGATTAGCATACTTTTCAATTTCTGGTTTTTTCTCATGAATGTAGGGTGTCAGTTTACACTTAACCCTCATTTTACTTGGTATCCCTTGTGGATTATAGTTCCAGGAGAAACTCTCTTCAAATATTTACTCTAATAACTGTTTGGTTGCTTCCATCTCTGCATCTCTATGATTACAAATGAATGATTCCACTTGATTCTTCAACTTAAACTGTATTTTCTTCTTTTCTTCTAGAAATTTGATTGAACCAGAATTTAAGATTTTCCTGATGTATTCCAAGGCAAAAAATCTCATTGGTACATATTTGGGTAATTTTTATGGCAACATATTAGGCCAAAAACTCTGATCTCTGTTTATTTTTCATAAAAATACCACTCTCCAGTCTTGGTATGCTCTAATAAATGTAAAATATTCTTCATTTCATCATTGATCCTTGGTTATTCAGTATTTGTTAACAAATTTATCAATGGATGAACAAAGAAGTCTGAAAAATCTGAATAGGAAAACTCTGTGGACTCTTTCCTGATCAAGGATGTCCAAAAAATAAATGAAAGTGGGTTTCCCTGAATGTCAAGCTTCTGGAGAGTTACTAAAAACTTATCTTCTTGAAAATAAAAAACATATGGAAGAGGAAAGATGTGTATCTAAAAACTCCTTCAGTTGTTAGTTTAACCAATTGTTCATGGATATTGTTAGCAATGTACCCAGCATTATTGAAGATAATAGATGGAGGCTATCCTGGTGTGAAATTAGATAGGAAACATAAAATTCATTCATCTGTATGTTCATCAGTAAAGTACCCTAGGATGAAGGACAATAAGGAAATGACATGCCTTGAAAATTCTGGAAATTTTGAAGTGGAATATGGAAGATTGATTTAAGGAATTTCCACATGTAGCGGCATGAATATTTGGAAGATTTGGAATCTTTTAGGAAATTCAAGGCAATGTAAAACTTGGTAAGTGCTTCAATGGACAAAGTAACTGCTTGTGGATCAGGTTCGAGCTGTAACATTTGATTAATGGACTCAACAATAATGGTAAAATGTAGTTCCTTGTTGGCATTGACTATTGCTATTTTCTTAGGCATATGACAATGATGGCAGAAGATAATGACCTATGGGCATGAATGAGTAACTGGAACAACATATTTGGGTAAGTTTGATTCCCAAATTTGAACTTCTTCCACCTGATCTAAGGACTCTTCATAGCTTCAGTTGTGAAGTTCCAACAAATTGAATTCTACAATGGGTCTGTTATCTTGTAGTCAACATCTGCTAATGGGGTGTGTTCAATTTATACAACAAGAGGTTTTAGAGTGTTCACAATGATGGCAGTCTTGAAAGATACAGCTAGAGTATATTTAGGCATTTTTAGGCTTTTTAGGACTCTAAAACTCAGTTTTTTGGCTTTCTAGCTACTTATGTAATATTAAACATTTTACAGAAGTATTCATTCACTTTGGAAGGGGTTCTTGAATTAAAATAGGTAGAAAATGTTTTTTTCTTGGATTTTTCTTTCAAATTTTTACTTTCAACATGTATTTCAAACTCTCACTGGTTTAGAAAACAAGAAAAAGGGGTTTCTTGGAAATTTTCAATGGATAACTGGGCTAAAATTTGTTTCAATTTAAAGCACAGAGGATTAGGCTACCTTCATAGGATTTCTGGGCTAAAATAAAAGTTTTATATAGTTTGAAAAACTAGAAAAACTTAATATTTTTCATTTAAAACAGTGCGTAGTATAGAACAGGGTTTCTCAAAAACATTTTCCAGGGTTTGGCCTATTTTTTGGATCTTTTAACAGGTTTCCTTGGATAATTTGAACCCTGGATATATTTATTATTTATCAAGGTTATTTTTAAACTGACAATAGACTCGATTTGTTGAAAAATACCTGTTATACGTAGGTACGAGTCTTTAAAAATGGCTCAGAGGCTTTATAATAGGTTCTGTGGTATCTTTTCTGGTTTCTGGAGCTTTATGGAGCTTCTCCAAAATATTTAATGGTAAATGCAGGCTTTTAATAGGTTCAAGGCATGAAAATCATTAGCAAGCTTCTTTTTTCTGAGTCGGAATGGTAGTTACAATTGATAAGCGCAGTGAAGCGAATAACAGTGCATTTTCATGGTTTATTAGGCATTTTAGGGTTAATTTAACATCTAATAAATGACTTTCAAATCTGGAAAATTGGCAGTTTTCAGCTTGAAAGGGAAGAAACCACTAGTGGTTATCACACAGATCTGAGGTGGTAAGCAGTTTTTAACCGATCGAATGTGATCCAATTGGAATATGCCACGTTGAGGAGAGAGAAATAGGTAAAAAAACCTATTTTCCGTAGAAATAAAATGGTTAAAGTCACGTAGCTTTATTTGCGATATTGATTTTCCATCGTTGGATCGGGGAACGCTCACGCGAACGGTCAAGATTTAATCTAGAAGCTGCATCGAGATTGGAGTGGGTCTGAGGTTTTGGTATTCGACGGGATGGGTTTTTAACTTTATCAATAAAACATTTATTAAAGTTAAAACTTATGTTATACAATAGGCGGGGGTAATGTTTATATATGTTCTAATTAAAACATTTACCAAATGTTTGAACCAATACATTAGCGCAAGTTTTATTTTATGGTATAATAGAACATTAACACATGTTTTAATACCATATGAGCGGGGATTAGTTTTATTGATATGTTAAAACCTATAGGATAATAGGCAGGATTATTTCATCACGTGGGATATTTAAAATAGGTTAAAACTTTAAAATAGTCGGTTTTGGGGTTTTTTACTTTATAAAGGATTTAATAATATATGGGAAGGGTATAATTTAGGGAATTAATATACAAGTTAGAAATTAATATGAAAGTAAAGGGGTAATGTATGAAAAGAATAAAAAATACATAAATTAAAACTAAGTACAGTGTAAAAGATAAACAAATAATCATATTTTGTCCTATTTTTGTTTTTTTTTACACTTAAACTTGGGACAAAATGCATTTTATTGGTTTTTGGGTGTTTCTAAATGAAGACGAAATTATTTATGTAGGGTTTTTACTTTTACCAAGTAAAAATGGGTTTTTACTTAGGAAAAGGGACCATGATTATGGATAAAGGGTAAATGTCGATGAAAATAAGTTTTCTGTAAGGAATTCAGTATATTTCACCAATCAATTACAAGGCTTGGGTTCGATCCCAACAGAAGTTAGAGAAATGCTCTGAGCCTTTTTAAATGAAGGTTTAGAACACTTAATCATTGTGGGGGAAGGGAAATTAGTAATTTTTCCCTGATGATGCTTTATTACATGCTTCCACAACTGCTTTCTACCTACCCATAATTATTTCTAACATTTTTACTTCATTTTAGTGGACGCATTTAGGCTTGCAACCCTAAATCAATTTTCTTTCAAACCATAAAAGCTATCTAAGTCTAACCTTATTTCATCTAAGGGCTTAGTCTAAACTGTTGAGATCCTTATTTATTCTCTAATTATCTACCGATATGTCAAGTTTAAACCGTTTGACGTATCTTTATTCTCTATCTAAAACATGAAATTCAAAGCATTGAAAGTTAAGATTAAACTATTTAACTGATCATGGATTATGACATTTATTAACAATATGCACATAATCATTATTTTTGCAGTAAAAGTAAATAGTAGTGGCATTTTGTCTTGATCACTTTCATGTCTTATTCTTCTCTTTTTTCTTTTGGGGTCTATTTTTTCTAAGTCCTTTTATCTTTCTTTTAATAGGACTTTTACCCTTTTTCATTTTTTATTATTTTTCATTTTCAAAATATGCGAAAACAATTTGCAAAAAGCAAGGTATGTACATATTTACAAGACTATCAAAGTCAATTCAAAAATTATAAACCCAATTATTACAGGACCCCAACACCTCGAACATCTCATCATATTGGAAAAAAAACCTCAAATAGATCAGCTTTCAATATTGAGTCACAACCTTGAAAAGCTCCATTCTCAACATCATTATATTATTTGACCATTAAAAGAACAAAATTATTGCTAGAGTTAATGAGTATCTTCATTCACTAGTACATATGGCCAGTTTTTTGACACTTTGGTTTCTACAGTTTTGACGTATTGTTGGAAATTTCCCCAATTTTTCTCAATTTTTTTAATCTCACCACGCGGTGTCGCTCTTGCGACCCCGATGGCAAAGTTGTCGCTCTTGCAACACTACAAAAAAGCATTGCTATTGTGACCAACTCCACTAAGGTGTCGCAATAGTAACAATAATAGAAGACAATGTCGCTATAGCGATGCCCATGTCATGTGTGTCGGTATACTAATGGATATGAAAATACCATTGTGGAACAGTCACTTTCCCTTTGACAAAGTCAAAGTTGACTCGGTCAATTAGTGTCGCAATAGCAAAAACTTATTTTAAATATATAGGGCGCGTTGTATTTAGGTCACTTAGAATTGTTAGAAAACATTAGGTCACTTATGACATGATATTACCTTGCACCATTATATTTATAAGTCAAGAGTGACCTGGGAATGGGGCCAATGTTGATTTTTTTTCAAATTATTACTGTATACACTAAAATTTGACATGGATAGACTCATCTAATGCCTTGACGATATAGGACCTATATTTCTAGACTCAAATATGACTCACAAATCCAATATTATAAATATATCTTTAGTTTATCCTTTATTTGCATCATTACTTAATCCTAATTAACTGAATAGTGAGATACTAAAAGTGCCTAATTAATCTTGAAATTAAAAAAAGATGGATATGAGAGGGAAACCTCAAAACCCATAACCCATTTAACGCCTTAAACCCCGGCCCTTTAACCCCTTAACCCCTAACCCCTTAAACCCTAATTCCAAACCCTTATCCCATTTAACCCCCTAAACCCCTAAACCCATAAAATGCTAACTCATTTAACACCCTAAACCCTAACCCCATTACCCCTAACATGTAACCCCTAAAATCTTTAACCTCTAAATCCCCTAACCCCCATAAACCTCCAAACCCCTAACCCATTAAACCCCCTAAACCCTTAACCCCTAACCGCTTAAACCCTAATTCCCAACCCCTAACCAATTTAACCCCCTAAACCCCTAAAACCCTAACCCATTTAACCCCCTAAACCTTTAAAACCCTAACACATTTAACTCCCTAAACCCTTACCCCATTAACCCGTAACCCCTAAAATCCTTAAGTAACCCCCTAAACCTCTAAACAAGCCCTAACCCATTTAACTGCCTAAACCCTAAACCTCTAACCCCTTAACCCCAAACCCCATAAACCCTAAATCCCAACCTCTAAGCCATTTAACACCCTAAACACCTGAACATCTAACCCCTTAACCCCTAACCCCTTAAGCCCTAATTCGCAACCCTAACCCATTTAATCCCCTACACCCCTAACCCATTTAACCCCTTAAATCCTAAACCTCTAAACCCTTAATACCTAAACCTCTTGTTATTTTAAGAGGGAGGGACATAACTACATTAAAAAATGTGTTTCATATTCCCATGTCTTCACTTCCAAAAACAAAATTGCATTAAACTCTATATCAATCATGTTCAATTCCCATGAACTTTGTAAGGGACAATTTCTCCATATCAATTTCAACCCAACAATGCCAAAAAAAATAAAGTTACAAAGCTTTATTACAACAAATTAGGTGACACGCTCATCAAAAATCAACATTTTAGCACAACATTTTCACTTTAATTTCTATCTTTGTATGAAGACTTTAATTGATCATCTCACACTTTGTCAACAGTTCATACTCCAGTTAGCTATATTTAAACTAAACTAAGGGTACTAAATACTACAAATCCTTTATTACAAAAGTGAATAGAAACTAGGGAAAACAAGAAAAAATATATATATATTTTAATTATCAAAATTAAAAGACAATAAATTGAAAAGAAAAACATGGAAAAAAGCTTAAAAAACATTTTAGTTGTTTTTCCCTACTTGAAATTCATAATATTTTGAATATGTTTCAACAACATTATATACATTAAAATATACAATATAAATAATAATAATAATACTATATATTCTTTATATATATATATATATATATATATATATATATATTTTGCTTAGTGTTGATTTTTTTACATATTAATGTTTTTTTCTCATTTTAATTATCTTTTATGATCAAATAATAAAAAAAATCAGTAATATATTTAGTGATATTAAATAATTTATTATATATTACCTAATTTAAAAAAAAAAAAATAACATTTTGTTAAATTTAACAACAAAATAATTTTTTTTTTTTTTAATTTAATTTTCGTATTATGCAATTATTATTTTTATTAATTTTTAATATTTAAAAAAAATATTTTGTCAAATTTTCTATCTTTCATAAAAAGAAAAAAAATGGAATGGTTGTGTACACTACAAACCAAAAAAAAAAAAAAACTACCTACGAGAAATCAATTTTATACATATTTACTTCAATCATGAAAAACTCATAAAAATGTGCGAGATAAATTAATATTGAAAAATATTAATTGAAATAAAGTTAAATAATCAATATTTTTTATGAGAATTAGTTAATTATCTATATTAATAAGAAAAATTATAAGTATTTATATTAATATAAAAAAATTTAGTTTTAGTGGTTTGGTGAACTATTTGTGCCTTTTCATTCCATCTTTATTACTCTCATTCCGGAGGCTTCCAACATGTCTAATATATTGGATTTTTGGTTAGTATATATTTGCAATATTACATACAAAATTATCTCTAAGATCATTGTTGACAGGATAAGGGACACTTTGTCTTTGCATGTCACCCCTAAGTAGTTTGGTCTTCTCACTAAGGGATAGATCCATGATGTGATTGCAATAGCACAAGAATGTTTACACTCCATTTATACTATAAAATTAAAAGGAATTGGGTATGAAACTAGACCTTCATAACGCATATGCTTGCATTAATTGGTCCTTCTTGAGAATGATTCTCCTAAAGATTGGTCTCTCGATGGGGAATGTTAGTTGGATTATGGCATAAGTAAACTATAATAGATTTTTTGTTTTAATCAATGGGTCACCATAAAATTTATTTCACAAAGAAAGAGGATTGCACGAAGGATGCTCTTTGTCTCCATTATTATTTATTCTGATCGTGGACGGTTTAAGTAAAAATATTCAGGAGGCTCCTATGATGGGCACCTATTATGCACTATAGGTATCTTGTAGAGTCTCTTCCACTCACTCCTTTTTTTTCAAGACATTCTCACTTTTGTACGTGTTCTGTGGGAACAATTATATGATTTTCATTCCATATCCATCACATTTGGAGTTTCATCTGGTTTATCTCTAAATTGTAGCATATGATTATTGATACATTCAATAGGTGATATGGAGGAGATATCCAATATTGCTAATTTATTTGGGTTTTCAGTTTCTAATATTGAGGGGGGATTGACATATTTGGGTTTTATATTAAAACAATGAAACTACAAGAATGTGAATTGTTACTGCTTACTAGAGAAGTTTCAAAAAATACTATATTTATGGACGCATCACTCACTTAATATGGGGGTAGATTTACTCTCATTCAATCAGTATTACAATAGATCTTGGTGTAGTGGATCCACATATTCTTGCTCCAAATGAAGATATCTTAGAAGATCAAGGATATTATGTTACATTTCCTTTGGCCAGAGGCCAGGGGAGAACACAAATTTCACATGGTCTATTTTTATGCCAGGGGAGAAATAAGAATTGGTCAGGTGGGAAATAGTGGATGTGAGGATTTTTGGTTGGGAATTATTAATTAATATTTTTTAGAGGGCCTTATTTGGAAATGGGATTTGAGATAAAATTAATAAAGATAAATATCTCAAGCACATATCCATTGTGGAATTGTTCAGCTAGGCCGACAGTGGAAAGAAAAAATTGGCATGCATATGGAAAAGATTCTATAATATCATAGGGTGGTTCTTGGATAACCTTCATTGGTCATATGGAAAATAAGGCAAAATTTTGATTGGTATTGAAAAAATAGAAGGGGTCAATAATTTGATGCATTTTCCTGTAGATGTAGTTGATATCATACACTCAAAATGTTATTTTTCCCTTGAGAAAGTCACTAAGTACAGACAACATCCAACTCCATATCCACTTTGGAATGATGCTATGGATCTTGGACTTATTGGATCAAATGTAGACTCTTGGAACTGCTATATTCAACAATTGTAATTGGATGTTCTGGTGAAGAGGACTTGTGATATTTTAGTTTGGGGTGGTGCTCTAAGGAATGGATTTGCAGTCATTTCATATTTATATAGAAACATCTCTAGTAATATCGATCCATAACCTAGTAATTTTTGGTATTCTACTATTTGGCATTAGGACGTGCCATTAAAAATCATTATCTTCTATTGGTTTCCTTGGAACAATCATACCCTAAGATGGGATAACTTATGAAAATGTGGTTTGAATGGCTTGGGGTGTTGTTTTTTATGGACAGGGTCCCTTGAAAGTGTATTTCATATTCTTCTAATGTGCCCCTTCTCTTTTTCGGTATGGAATTTTTTTTTGTCCTACTTTTGGCTCCCTGCCATATG
The DNA here is from genome assembly GCA_034641835.2 of Pinus albicaulis. Taxonomy (NCBI): domain Eukaryota; kingdom Viridiplantae; phylum Streptophyta; class Pinopsida; order Pinales; family Pinaceae; genus Pinus; species Pinus albicaulis. The sequence continues at coordinate 1,479,825,261 of CM076584.1, read as the reverse complement.
GTCCTTTTCTCACTCAAATCATGTTATATCTAGTGGGATAGTAGAAAAGGAAAATTCAAGGTCATCCCTCTCTTTATATCCTCACAGATCAGGCATGCCAAGAACTCGTTGATATTTGAATATATTCTTTTGAACATACACAAGGTTTGTACACATGTATATGCATGGATGGAGACAAGAAGAAGGTGTATACAAAAGGACTGTATTCACAAGATTATAAAATATATTTTGTAGATATAGTTTCTGACAAGTTTTTTTGATGGGGCCACTCAATATAGCAGTTGTGGTTGGAGAGGTGATGTAGGGATGAATCCAAAGACTCTTTATTTACTTTCTTCGTATAGTGGGATAGGCTCAAACAACAAATCACAACTCTTGGCCCTATGAGAGCTATTATATTTTGCAAAAAGGATTCTCTCAGAGAGGATTGTTATATATGGGGACTCATAAACCATCATTTATATTGCTTCTGGTAAAATGTCTCTCTCATTTTCCAATCTAAACCACTGAATGTATTGTATTAAGATGTTAAAAGAGTGCTTAGCATATATCTTTTTTAGACATGTTTATAGGAAATGGAACACTAATGGAGATGCTATGTCAAAGAAAGGATTGATAGCCACCCCTGGTATCAATCATTTCTAGTGGAGAGTTTGGGATGTGACATTGGAGGAGGGCTAGATTGTCATATGATGATTTTTTATCTTATTTCTCGGTTTCACTTGCAGAACTAGAAGATAATTCCATACCCATTTATCTTTGTTTCTTTTTAATTTTGAACATAACACTTTGCACAGAGAGTCTTGGATGGTTCTGTGCAATGTTTTCCAGATCACAACGATTTTTTATGAATAGGGTAACATCTCTGAGGGAGCATTGGATATTTTAGATATTTTACTTTTCATTTCAATATGAACCTTTTTTTTTGTTATATTTTGAGTCATATTATGAACATTGGATTCTATATTTACTGGATTTCCACTTATTAATATAAATTTGGTTTTTTTTTTTTTTTAAATCCATTTCTATCCTCAAGGATATACTATTATAATTCTCACCTTTATACTATTGTAATTGACTAATTTATAATATTTATTATGAAATAATTGAATGTAATAATGATAGCACTGATTTTCCAATAATTTTAATTCAGATTAAAAAAAATACTTACAAATTATAATATATTAAAATTTATAGATTCTTATAAATTACATTTTTAATATAAAAATATATAATTTTTTAAAACCAATTCTAACTTTTATCACTAAATAAGCAAGTCTTCCGCAACAAATAATAAACACCAGAGTCAAATATAAAAAATATAAAACACTTTACCCTATGTTAGACGTGGATTTATAGGTGGCAACTAAGTCTTCAACTACCAAGGTGCAGTGCAGGGCGGTACCCTATGAAGGATTGAGATTAGAAATCGTGATTTTAAATAGAAAAGAAGTTGCTATCAACAATAATGGAAGTTTAAACTCCCAATAAACATAAAACTCTAATTTAGAGCACTCCTAGGAATAATAAAAGGTACAACTTCTCTGTCACCTTATCTTAATCCAACGATAAGGCAGGATGTTTCCCTACGGGATTTGTGTGAAAGGTAGGTCGTTTCTGATCTATTTAATAAATATTGGTAATTTATTTGGGCCAGTCGTTTACCAGAGGCAGATAGATAGAAAGAAGAGCTTAATTATATATAATTATATGGACCAGAGAGGGAGATGATATTTAAATGTAATGAAATAATATATTTTCACAGTAAAATAATGCATTTGAATATAATATTTTTGAATTTTATAATATTAAAACCACTCATTAAATTATTATAACATAAAAACTGCTATAACCAAATTTACAACTTAGAATAGAGCCAAGCGTCTGAGTCCTGAATCTAAATGACATCATAGCTATCAAATTCCCCTACGGTCCTACCCAGCTTTACCTCCAATATGTGCGATCAAATTCCTCGTTGCCATCTTAGTGCCCAGTCTTCATCTCACCCTGAATTCTTTATTATTTTACTACTGGTATTCCGTATTGAATGGTTATTGTAAGTTTTGGAAATTAAATAATATGGATAAAGTCAAGGTTTTATTTTCAAATATTTAGAAATCTATTTTCAAATTTTTTTTAAATCTATCATAAATAATTATTTTTAGAAACATATTAAAATAATTTTATTTATATAAATAAATTTTAGATTTCTTTTTAATTACTTTTTATTCAAATATTTTTATGTATATAAAAAGTTTTTAATTTTTTTAATTTTATTATTTTTTTCATTATAAATTTTGTTTTAAAATTCAACTGTGAAAAAATTTAATTTTTAAATACCAAAATATTCTTAAAATATAGTTTTTTTTTTTTTTAAAGCCATACTACCTCCACAATGCCAAAGGCGATGATAGATAATTGGATGGAGACTATTATCTATTTTGTCTCAGTATTCATAGTTATTAATTATAAGAAATATGATACGAAAAATTTGTGAAAAAAATTTCAATCTACCTTTCAAATCGGTAGAAGCTAACAAATGTAAGGACGTCGGAGGCAGAGATACACATGTTTGTAAGGAACAAAATGGGGAGGTGATACAAAGTTTCAATACCTCTACTGGAGATTAAGTTGATGTTATGCCTGCACACGAAATAAATTATTTAGATTTGGAAATTAGATAAATTAAGTGAACCAAACTATTCAAATGAAATATGTAGACTCCGGAATCAAATCATGAAAAGTTTGTTACAGATAAAACAATTATGTATGTCGCTTTCCTACACAGTTTGAAGTTTTACCGGAAGAAATAGCATCTATGTGTAGCATTTATATCTTTAATGTGCATAAAAATAGCTGGGGAAGTTGGGGAATTGAATTAAGGCTCCCATATTATTTTCGATAACAAGTGTATAAGTTCTATTAAATAAATCATCATTACTGACTTGGTTCATCTTTAAATAAATTATCATTTTTTATTTGGTTTATATTTATTTTATAACAATTTTAATATCCAAATAAAAATAATTTAGGTTAGTTTAATGATTTAGAAAATTAGTGTAGCTATATAATTTAAATAGTTGCTAAAGAGCACACATTAAATTACTATTCTTAATAGTAGTCATAAATAAAGGTCAAGATTTATCTCAAAAATAGTGTCTTTTTGCCTTTTCAATCAAAGTGATTAATTAAAAAAACGATGAACAGAGGTAAACGCTTTTGAGGTATATGGTATTAATAAGCCATCGATTTGTGAGTACGTGGTATTAGTAAGACATGATATTAGTCCATATTATTATAATATTGTTACATGTTTTCTTATATTTTTACATGAAACACATGTAACAAGATTCTTAACTATGGAGATTCATCTCCACCTTACTATGGAGATTCACACTCACTTTACCATGGAAAAATATCATAGCTTACTAATACCACACGCACAATAGGATATAACTCTTTTCATATGACATACGTTCATAGGATTTTTTTTTTTAATTAATCAATTTAATTAAAAGGAAAAAAAAATGCATAACTAATTTTGATTTTTTTTTAATTAACCAATTTAATTAAAAGGGAAAAAAATGCATAGCTAATTTTGAGATAAGTTTCAACCTTTGATCCATGAATATTACTAAAAATATCATAGAATATTCAGTAGAGGTTATCTCCATACCATCCACCTAATACTCAATAAAATATGAGTTAAAAGTTATAACTTTATTATAAAAAATAGAAGTATGAGTTAAACATATATACATTTAAAAAACATGTAAGGCATTTGTTTATATGGCACTTTTTTAATCAATCAATTTAATTAAAAATATAGAAAGAGCATAGCTGCCTTTGAGATAAATTTTAATCTTTGATTTACAATAACTATTAAGAATATTATAGAATATTTTTGTGAAGATTAAGTCTCTACCATTCACCTAATAATTATTGATTATAAAACTAAAAGTTTGGAGGTCTTGTTCCAAAATAAATACACTATCAAATTAATTAACTAATCATAACTTCATTTTATATTATTTTTAGTATAATTAATTATACAAAGAATTAATATATAAGTTACACATATAAGTAATAATATTTTTAATCATAAAGGTTCATCTTCACATTACTATGAAGATTTTTACGGTGGAAATAAAATTTTTTACATCAGCATGAGCCAATACTGCGACCTAATAATTCACATTTATAAGATATATTTTTTTAATTAACAAATTTAATTGAAAAGAGAAAAAGAGCATAATTATTTTATGGCTCTCAACCTTTAATACTACTTAGAATATTCTAAAATATTTTACTCATCTTAAATTTCAGTTGTCCACATGATAATTATTGATAATTAAATCAAATTTTAAGAAATTCTATTCCAAAATAAATATGTCTATTAACATAATAAAAAAACTAATTTATATAATATAAAATAAAATAAATCAAACCACGAAATTATTCACATTATTTTTTATATTGGAAATAAAAAACTAAAAGCAACAATATTAAAAAAACCTAACACCATGAAAAAACGATCAGGCTGACATTAAGGATGAACTACATCTACAGATCTATCCCCTTCGGAAAAATTATAAAAACAATACCATTAAATTAGTTGATTGTATTGACGAAACCAGATGGATCCCAAATGAGAAAAGGAGAGTCGTTAATAAAATGAGAGAAGGAAAGTCCTTAATTATATTAAAAAGCGCAGAAGTGCTAACTTCAAATTCCTTAATTATATTAAAAAACACAAAATACTAACTTCTAATTGATGTGGTTTATAAATATGATAACCACTACGAGGGGAGGCACATTATATGCTGAAACCTGAATTTCATCACAAGACTCATAGATTTTAGGTGTTAACGTTGGAGACAATTTTACTCTAGAACAAATACGAAAAAAGAAAATTTGGTAAGTGAACAAAGTACGATAATGGTCTATCTTCCTTCGGGGTACATGGAACAGAAAAAAAAACTAGGTGGGATTTCTTAATAAAAATACTGGCTTTAAACATAGGTGGGATTCTTGTTTGAGATAATGCCTCATTTATGATACATACTAAGGATTAGGGATTGGTTGGGTTTGTTAGAGGATGTTGAGAGATTCTCTCAACCTCTCTCTCCAAGAGTGGAATCAGTTGGATCTCACTCCAACTATATATGTTTGATGTATCTCTGTTTATTAGAATATATAGAAAATAATTATTGTGTGTTATTCCCGTCTGCTCTCATAATTTCTAATATGGTATCAGAGCTTGGCTAGGCTTAATCCTTCACGGGAGTACCCAGGAAGATGTGAGAGCTGTTTTGCTGATTTTCTGTAAATAAAATATTGGTTGGAGTGTTTGTTGTGTGAAGATTTTTATTTCTGTGTTGAATTTACTGGATATTGGCTTCGAATCTGCCTTCTCATGGGATAGAGCACTTCATCCATATTAAAGTTTAACAATTTATCAGTTTTGAATCAAGTCGGAGAGAAAAAAAAAATGATGCTCACAATCAACAGAGCCTATATAAAACGCAGTCCCAATCCATAATCAAGAGGAGAGAGGGAGAACACAGAACGCAAAATATTTGAGAAATCAGTACAGAGGATCTGAGTTCTCTGTAGAGGGTTTTTGAAAATCATTGAAAGACGGATGCAGAAGGAAGAGACAAATTGACTTGCTCAAGAGTTCAGATCAATTTTCTCTCTTTCGAATCTGGCATGCTTAAGTTCAAATCGGCTTGCTGAGCTTCAGATAAGCTTGCTTGGGGCGTGTAGATGGAATCCTCTTGTCGATGGCATACTTCTATTTTTGTGTAGTCATATTTTACCATAAAACTCTCTGAGCTGGAAGATTTTGGTGCCACGAAACTGCTTGAACGCCTCCACAAGGAAAATTTTGGAGCATGGCTACAACGATATTTCTGATCATCACTTGTTTGCAAACGTACTGTTCTGTCTGTGATTGCAAAACCTGGATGACGTAGTAGAGGTACCCAACGGTATCTTGAAAAGGCACAACACTGAAATGCAGGACTGTTGTTTCCCATATTTCTCTTTGTCTCTTCTGTAGGGTTGTGCAATCATTTGGGCATTGCCAGAATCCTGCTCTATTTAAATTTGAACAGATTATATAAAATCAGATATAATTATGTATTTGTTTGTAAAATTGTATAATAAAGAACCAATTATTGAATAGATTTACACAATTTAAAATAGTGATTCTCAACATTCTTCGGTGCTGAGAAAATGTATCACTAATTTGATTGTGAGAATCTATTATATGTTTTAGACTCTTGTTGTACTTCGGTGCTCCAAGATCAACAATTACAGGTTATTTTTTGTGTGTTTGTAAGTGTGTAAAGGTCACTTTGTAGGATTGATCGCTGATCATATTCTGTACCTAGAATATTTTCTTATAGATTGTTGAAATTTATTCTTCGGGGTTATTTCACAGATGGAAATATTTCCATAGGGTAGCTCAGTGTCGAGACTCTTCTTTGGGGGTGTTGAGAATCTTTAATCTTACAAATTCAGTATTGTTGGTCAGAAGCAGGTGTACTTTAAATGAGTTGAAAGGTAAGCTCGAAGATGTGGAGAAAGAAAGAGTGAAATCCAGAAAGCTACAGAGTGGGTAGATTTGCTGATGAAGACTAGCTCAAACAAAGATACGAAAGTTCAAAGTGTTGTAATTGTGTTTTCAGTATTGTAAGTATTCTGTAATGTAGGCATTAAGGGGGGGGGTTTGAGATAATGCCTCATTTATGATACACACTAAAGATTAGGGATTGGTTGGGTTTGTTGGAGGATGTTGAGAGATTCTCTCAACCTCTCTCTCCAAGAGTGGAATCAGTTGGATCTCACTCCAACTATATATATTTGATGTATCTCTGTTTATTAGAATATATAGAAAATAATTATTGTGTGTTATTCCTGTCTGCTCTCATAATTTATAATATGGTATCAGAGCTTGGCTGGGCTTAATCCCTCATGGGAGTACCCAGGAAGATGTAAGAGCTGTGTTGTTGATTTTCTGTAAATAAAGTATTGGTTGGAGTGTTTTTTGTGTGAAAATTTTTATTTTTGTGTTGAATTTACTGGATATTGGCTTCGAATCTACTTTCTCATGGGATAGAGCACTTCATCCGTATTAAAGTTTAAAAATTTATCAGTTTCGAATGAATTCGGAGAGAAAAAAAAATTGATGTTCACAATCAACAGAGCCTATATAAAATGCAGTCCCAGTCCTTAATCGAGAGGAGAGAGGGAGAACGCAGAATGAAAAATATTTGAGAAATCAGTAGAGAGGATCTGAATTCTCTGTAGAGGGTTTTCGAAAATCATTGAAAGACGGATGCAGAAGGAAGAGACAAATTGACTTGCTCAAGAGTTTAGATCGATTTTCTCTGTTTCGAATCTGGCATGCTGAAGTTCAAATCGGCTTGCTGAGCTTCAGATAAGCTTGCTTGGGACATGTAGATGGAATCCTCTCGTGGATGGCATACTTCTATTTCCGCGTAGTAATATTTTACCATAAAACTCTCCGAGCTTGAAGTTTTTGGTGGCATGAAACTGCTCGAACGCCTCCACAAGGAAAATTTTGAAGCATGGCTACAACGATACTTCTGATCATCATTTGTTTGCAAATGTACTACTCTATCTGTGATTGTAAAACCTGGATGATGAAGTAGAGGTACCCAACAGTATCTCGAAAGGGCGCAGAACTGAAATGCAGGACTTCCGTTTCCCATATTTCTCTTTGTCTCTTCTGTGGGGCTGTGCAATCGTTTGGGCGTTGCCAGAATCCTTCTCTATTTAAAGTTGAACAGATTATATAAAATCGGATATAATTATGTATTTTTTTGTAAAATTTTATAATAAAGAACCAATTATTGAATAGATTTACACAATTTAAAATAGTGATTCTCAACGTTCTTCAGTGCTGAGAGAATGTATCGCTAATTTGATTGTGAGAATTTATTATATGTTGTAGACTCTTGTTGTACTTTGGTGCTGCAAGATCGACAATTACAGGTTATTTTTTGTGTGTTTGTAAGTGTGTAATGGTCACTTTGTATGATTCATCGCTGATCATATTCTGTACCTAGAATATTTTCCTATAGACTGTTGAAATTTATTCTTCAGGGTTATTTCACAGATGGAAATATTTCCATAGGGTAGTTCAGTGTCGAGACTCTTGTTCGGGGGTGTCGATAATATTCAATCTTACAAATTCAGCATTGTTGGTCAGAAGCAGGTGTACTTTAAATGAGTTGAAAGGTAAGCTCAAAGATGTGGAGAAAGAAAGAGTGAAATCCAGAAAACTATAGAGTGGGTAGATTTGCTGATGAAGACTAGCTCAAACAAAGATATGAAAGTTCAAAGTGTTGTAATTGTGATTTCAGTATTGTAAGTTTTCTGTAATGTAGGCATTAAGGGGGGGTGTTTGAGATAATGCCTCATTTATGATACATACTAAGGATTAGGGATTGGTTGGGTTTGTTGGAGGACGTTAAGAGATTCTCTGAACCTCTCTCTCCAAGAGTGGAATCAGTTGGATCTCACTCCAACTATATATATTTGATGTATCTCTATTTATTAGAATATATAGAAAATAATTATTGTGTGTTATTCCTGTTTGCTCTCATAATTTATAATAATTCTTTAATGGAAATAATGACTTTAAACATATCAGGTTTAGGTTGCTATATTTATTCTTAAACGTTAACTTCAAAAACCAATGGTTATTTTTATAAAAAAATCCATGGATAAGGAGGATAACCTGATTTTCAATTTGAAAATGATGTTTTTACGTTTGGATTTTTGTGAACTTGAATTTTATGGTCATCTGGGTATCATTAATGGCTATATCAAAATTTACCAAAATTTCATGATTTTAAATTCCTTTGTTATTATATTAAGTTTATTTATTGAATTTTTTCTTGGAATTTCCTTAACTTTCCATATGAACATATGTAATCTATATGATTATAGGTGAAATTATTTGGATTCGTTGATTTTGTCTTAGTGGATAAATTATGAAAACCTAATTTTCGTGGAGATCTAAACCTTAAACTTACCATGAATAAAATTTAGGTGTGATTATTGGAATCAGTTGATGTTTTCTTAGTCGATAAATTGAAAACCAAATTGTGCGTGGAGATCTAAACCTTAAACTTAACATAGTAAAATTTGGGCCTAATATGACATGCTCACTAACTATTTTAGGAACCATTTTTACATGGTTAGTTGTGCTAAAATTGAGTGTTCGCAAGTTGTGTAAAAAACACTCGATAGATTTTTCATTCGTCACAACTTATTGGAAAATATTGGTATGTATAGATCTTCAGTTGCTTTCTTTTGATGCTTAGAGTAATATCCTATCTTTATATAATTGAGTATGGTGAAATGAACCTAAGCACTCCATTTAAATATAACCCTAACTGGTTCAAAGAGGATGACATTCAAGAGTTTATTAAATCAACCCCGTGACATTTTGGTAACAATTTGGGTTTCTCAACTAATTTATGAATAATATTTTTTTAACTATGGTCAAAGAAAAGGTGGTAAGTGGGTATACAGAAAGATATAAGTAGAAAAATGTACAAATAAAGGAGGTAAAATTTCATCTTGAATGGTTATTTAGGGTGTGACTTGAGGGGAATTTTGATGAGGATGGATTAAAGCCAGTCAAGCAATTAGAAACTAGGAAATATAAAATTGTTCCAAAAAGAGAAAGGGAATGGTGCCTCTGAATCTAGGCTACCTTGCTTGGATTAGGAGATTAGAAAAAAAAATGATGTTTTTTATAGGCACAAGAAATGATAGAATGTTATATGGTAGTTGGGTTATACAGGGATGGAAAAAGTGTTCAATGACCTAGCCAATCACGAGGTACATAATTGTTATATAATATTAAAAAATGTGATAGGGCCAGCAATGGATAGATATTTAGGACTCTTGCGCCTTATCTTATGATGTCATAAGAAGGGGAGAATAAAAATATATTTAGTCAGGTGTCTAAGGAAGAACTATTGAATGTTCTTAATTATTTTCAAAAATATAATAGCTTGGGCGTAGATGTGTAGATAATTTTTTGTGCAATATCTACATATTCTATGGAATGATATATTTAGGGTTATTGAAGAACTAGGTTATCCAAATTCATTAGATGAACTAATGCCTATATCCCTTTATAACTGAATATACAAGACCATGGAAAAGGTCATTTCTTTGAGATTAAGACCTATAATCTTGAGTTACCCAAATATTTTGACTCTCTTGAGGGAAGGATTATTTTTGAAACAATATATACAATTCAAGACAGTTTACACTGTATTAAGTAATCCATGACCCCATATATAGTCATTAAGTTGGGCATGCTAATAACATATGATAGCATACCTTAGCTACACTTGTACTTTCTTGTGATCTAATTGGGATTTTCCTTGCCCATAGTGATCTAAGAAGCGTAAGCCATGAAATTAAAGGACAGAAAGGAAATGAAAGCAAATATAGATAAATATAAGAGAGAATGTAATAATATTTTGAAAACACAACTTATCTTAATAGATGAAATTGCATAATACTATTGAACACAAACTAGCTATAATGATGGTAACTATATTTGAAGAGAGAGAGAAGGCCATTAATAAATTTTCAAAATCTATTACACGAGGCCAATAGAATGGCCTTGTAACATAAAGAAAGAACCATAGAGTTAAAAAAAATTGAACCCTATAATATGAAGCATCAAAAGATTTTTGGTCCCTAAGGAGGTTAGTTTGTACATCAACTCCCCAAGGGCACAAATATTACGTAGATTATCGATTTGAGACAAAAAAAGTTTTGTTGAAAATAATTGTTTGAGGATTACAAATTTTGGATAGGGGTAAGACATGGATAAAAACTCGTAACCCCGAAATTTCCAAAAAAATATCATTTAGGACCTCAAAATAACATCAAAATTTTAGGACACAGAAAACCATAGATAATTTTCAAATAAGATGTAAATACACTGATTTAGTTGAAGACATGGGTGTCCATTCATATCCAACAAGATTATTCCCCCATTAGAAGGTAATGGTACCCATTGCATAATTTTTCCTTATTATATGGGAAACTTTTACTAAATTTGGCTCTTGGTGAGCCACTTTCCTTGGTGAAGAAGATGCCTTGCTTTGATGACCCGGCGGAATCGGTGTATGTGGTGCTAGTGATTATTCCTTATATTCATGTATACAATATGATCCATTGTAGTGTATTTTTTGCTCGCCTCTATCTAGGAGGGCCAATAAAAAGAAAAAACTACATGAAAAAAAATGCACAATGTGGACAACAGAACACTAAACAACATACCACATCAACTATATTAGACACAATACATTAACCATTGTTGCTACAAATAAAAAATAAAATAAACTAGTTGCAATTGTACAAGCTTCTGCAACTAGAATACCAGTGGAATCTAGATTCTCCTCATTAACAAAAACAACTTTTACATAACATGCAGCCCTCCCTACCCTAGTGGCAAGGAGGTTGAATAACCTCCAAAAGTCCTCATACACTCCAATAACCTATGTAGATCTAAAGAGACCATCTCAAACTCTCGTTACTGACTCCCCAAAACTCCTAACCCTCAAACCATGAGAGAGGAATATTTTAATTTTTTAATAAAAATATCTCCCAACTAATTTTCCCTGCATGAAAACTTCAATTTCATTTGATTTCATATCACTACATTTCACTTTTCATGTCTTTTACATTTACATTTCTACGTCTTCTCATTTACATTTACATGTCACACTTGGACCTCCAATGGGTCCCCGACACAAATATTTGGCTCATCTTGAGTTAGGAGAAGTTGGACAACGTTGATTTCTTTAGATGCTACTCTGCAATCCCAATCCACCTGTAAATATGAACTGGATGTTGTGCAGTAACCTATACTCTACTTTTCACTCCCTCTTGGAACATTTCTTTCTCTTTCTATGGGAATCTCAGCCTCCTGTTCACAAGACCCCATCTTATTACTTTTTTGTGGGCATCCCAACCTCTGATCACAAGACCCCACTCTCTTCTTCTTTTCTCTACTCTATTTTTTGTCATTATTCCATTGGTTACTACAGCTTCCATTAAATCTTCTGCTGCTCTTTCTTCTTCTACTATCCATGTCTGTCACACGTTCTCAGATACTTTACTTTATGTCACTTGCTAGTGTGGTTGGATTACTCTATTTCTTTTAGGGATCCCATTTCCTATTCTCAAGTCTACAGGGGCTTCCATAAATTGATTGGTTCTAAAACATAAAAACAAAATAACAAAAGTAGAACAACATTAAAATAGGTTGCTAGAGAAAAATTGTTGGACAACAACTGCATAATTTTTACACTCCCAATATATTTAAAATTTATTTGGTCTTCAAGGTCTAAGATGTGGCTCTCCCGTCATAATTCACTGCAAATTTCTAAATCAAAACCACTATCCTTTGCAATATCTATATCTCATTGTTGTCATTCTTCATTTCATTCTTGCCTCCAGTATCTGGTAGAGTAATGTGTCCTCTTGCAATTTTAGAAGTGTTGATCTCAAGAACCAACATCTGATACATATACATCTTTCAATATTCATATTAAGTACTTGAAACCTAGAGCCCACGATCCACTACAAAATAAGAAAAATGAGAACAATTTTCATCTAATCCAACTACAAAATGAAAGACAAAATCATCCATCAAGTTAATCCTAGAAATTCACGTCACATAAAATAAAGGTTCTCCCACTGTAGAGCTAGTGTTAGCCTTCCTCGACATATCATCCCCATGGAAATTCTGACTTTGTGTGAATCCAAATCCTCCCACAGAAGTTACTTTCATTTGGGCATCATTTTCTGTGCAAGAACTATTGGCTAGAGCTTGATATATCATGCTAATCATGAGCTTTGTCATACTCTCTTTCTCTACTTTGTGGTCCCATGGAGAAAGTTTCCATATACCTGTGTTGCACTATTTACATATTCTGCTATTTTGTGCAACCATCTTCCATGCATAGCATTGATGCTTCATTGTGATCCATTTCATTGCTCAGTGCAACTCTTTGATATAAATTCAACCACAGGGGTTGGTTTCTCAACAAAAACTACATTATTGAGGTACTAGTCATCTAACCTTCTGGATTCTACCCCTTTATCACTACCTCAAGAGCCTTCACATCCTCTATGAGAGTGAATTATTATGGATTCTCTATGTGCTCAGCAATTCTTCCTACCATATTAGAACGAGCTTAGAAAATGGTAGTGGAAGAAGAAACCTAAACGTGCGCATAGAACTCTCCACATACTTAACCCTATTTCTTACACAATCTTGGTAAAACAAATGGTGAGATAAAAAATCAACTTCACATTTTTAGTGGTCCTCTCATATGCGAAAAGGGAGAGAAATAGTGTGGCTTACTCAATCTTAGCGACGTGTGCTTGCATCGAGAAAGTTTTGAAAGAGGCCCAAGACTGATAATAAGTCTTTGGAAGAAAAAAGTAGCCACCAGACTAATAAACATAGATAATTTCCATCCATGAGGTCATTTATTTTTTTTGTATTCCTAAAGGTATAGGTTGTCCAAGCCCATACCCTCCATCTGACCACATGTTCAATTTCCTAGGATTCTCTGTCCAGGCCCACGATCTCCATCTTACCACAAGTTCAATCACCTAGGCTTCTCTCCATCGTTGTTGCCACCTAGCTGATGAGGGAAACCAATATTTTCCCAGCTCGTGCAATTTTTTATCTCCTCTCTAATGAGGAGGGCTCAAAAAAATAAAAATCAAAGAATAATATACTTGCCATAAAAAAAAAGTACATGGAAAAGACAACACATTGTAGCACACTACGTCAACAATACTACAAACAATACATTACACCATTTCTACTGCAAATGAAAACATAAAATGAAATTTTTGGAATTAGAACACAAGTAGAATCCAAATTCCTCTCATTAATAGAAACAAACTTTACATAATAAGAAACCTTCCCCGCCATGGAACATGGAAACATGAAGGTTTTGTAGACTCCAAAAATCCTCACACAATCAAAGGCCCTATGCAAAATTAAAGAGGCCCACTCAAACTCTTGTTACCTACTCCTCAAAACCCTTAACCATAAAACCATGAGAGAGGAATGTTTCAATATTTTAATAATAATATCTCCCAACTAATTTTCCCTCGATCACAACTTCAATTCCATTTCATTTCATGTCATTACATTTAATTTTCCATGTCTTCTACATTTACATTTTTGTTCCCTCTCATTTATGTCACACATGGACCTCCAAAAATATTCAAGGCAATCAAGACTCAATTTTGTAGGGGGAAATTACTTAAAATCCTTCAAGGTTTTAAATAGAGATGTAAAATATGATCAAAATAACTCCACATTAAATATTAGGTGCACGCAAAGGAAAGGGGGAATATCCAATTCAAAATAATTTTCACCCACAACCTTTGTGATCATGTAAATACCATATTAGAGTCGTCTTAGATTACTATGGGAGCTTTTGAGGTTATGTGTTTGTAAATAAAACCACACCTTATGACCAACGTAAAACTTATGTGGAACGATGTTCTAGTCATGTCACTACTTATACTTTCCATTGGATTTTTGCATCATATTATGAACATATTATTGGAGGTGTTGAATCCATTCAAAAAATTTAGTGACTCTGTACCTTGACCTGATAATGGGAGGAGTTTATTAAAGAACATATAAATGACATAGATACATAACTCAGGGCTAATTGTTGGAACACCAAGGAAACCTAAAAATCACTGTGGCCAATAGAGCTATGGAGGGATTTATAATAACTATGTTGAACATATGGAAGTACTATCTCCCATGTACATATATTCTTGGATTTGTACATCCACAAGATATGCACAATCATCCTATTGAACAACTTTGTTAGTCCATTGGGATATCTACTGAGCACCTGTGTTTGTCCATTTGTTAGGGGATGAAAGGTTGCTGATTTGGTCAAATTGGTTTTGATCAAAGACCATAATATAAACAATAAGGTACTGAGGAGCCTATTATACACATAAAAAATAATTGTATGAGGTACTCCAAAAGGAACCCAAAATCTCTCAAATAGTATTTTAGCGGTGGATTCATCTATGACATAAGAGGAATTTTCAACGTAAAGGTGCCCATGGAATTTTCATGTAATTTACATGTCATAATATGTAAACTAATAAAAATCCTTTAAATTTAAAAGTGGTACATGTAAATATTTTAGAAAGAAAAGAAAAAAAACTATGTTTTTTAATTGTATTTTTGGCTTATCTCCCTATAGTTTTACTCAAATTGCAATTGTAGATGCTCGTTGGATGGGGAATTAAATTCCACATCCAATGAGTATGCATTAGCATACTTTTGAGAAAACCTACGTTGATAAAAATTGCAGATACATTAAATAACGATGATCACATTTTTCAATGTATCTGCATTTTTATCAATGTGGGTCTTCTCAAATATATGCATAATGGGTACTCATTGGATGTGGAATTTAATTTTGCATATAACGAGTGTATAAAATTGAAATTTGAGTAAACCTATAGGGAGATAGGCGAAAGATATAATTTTAAAAAGTAGTTTTCTTCTTTTCCCTGCAAAATTCATAACTCTTATTTTATTATTTTAACTATTATTTTATTTTTTTCCTTAGGAGGCCACTTTTAGCCTACACATTTCCTCTAATGTCTTTTTCTTGCATGGTGCCAAAATGGTCATCTTAGAGAACCGATAAACAACTAGACATACAATTGTTAGCATGCTTGGTGGACGGAAAACATGTCATGTAATCCACAGAGACTAGCTTGTAAGGATTCCATGTGGTAGGAAAAAGAGTGTACAACCCCTTCTTATTGATGGTTGGTTTAGTAACAACACATGTAGTCAAAATTATGATATACCAGTGGACATCCTATTGAAGCTTTGGCTAGTGGAAATACTTCTGAGGTATTGTTATTTTCTTCTCCACACCAAAGTTACCTATGACCCAATTTTCAAAATGCCTCTCAATTAAACCTACATGCTCACTTGAAGGAACATAGAGGTGGCCTAGGTATCACATGAGTGTGTCTTAGAGATGGAAGTATGTAACATGTTTTCGTATTGTCAAAATTCACTATGATGTGGCCAAATTAGAGTCAGTATTGTTTAATTATGGCCACCTATAGGTATCATTCCTAAATGAGCTAATAACTATGGTTAGCTCATACCTATAAGATAATTGTGCTATTTTGGAACATGATTCATGCTACACTTTTTGCATTTGATGTTCAAGTGGAATTGTTGCACAATCATATGGATAAATTTTGATGGTGTTGATTCTATAATTTTAATTATGTCTACATGAATTGAAAAGGCCTATGATTGGTCTGTATGATAATATCCTTCCCTATAATATAATGCTTCTAGTGTTTACATGCATACACGATGCAGTACATATCATTTTCATGGGTGGGGTATAGCTAGAAAATATCAGAGTGTGTTTGACTGTGATAGACAACAAAATTTCTTTTTTGAGTGAGGACTACATCGATAGAATAGTTATATGCATTTGTATTAATCTCAAATGGATATTGAAAATCCAGAAGGGTGGGGACTCATGTAGAGAAAAGGTGGTGTCTCATATCCTCGAATGCTTTCTATTATGACTCAAACTAGGAAAAAATTTATTTAGATACATTGTCGATCACTTGAATTAAGTACTAAGTGATATGAGAGAGATTGAGTATGAACCTTCAATAGAATTTAGCAAGACCCAAGAAACTACAAAACTCTATTAGAATCATGAAGGTTGGCCAATATTGAATGACTTGAATCTTGGTCGGGATCACTTACACCCTAGGTTCATCCACAACGTATCAAAAATACTAAATTCTCTACATGCCACTACCAAGTGGGTTTATAAGATATATGCAAATTTATTTGGATAATGGAGTATTAGCTTAGAAAATAAAAAAGACTAAAATAAGGGCATTATCAACGCGAAAAGTTAATAAATTCCCTATAAAATGGAGAGATAATAGTTTCTAAGAATCCCATCTCCTTTTGAATGTGGATCAATATTTATCATATAATGTCCCATTTGTGATATGATCTTTATTTTATCACATATACTTTATAGGCGTATGATATTTTTCTAACTGTTCCATTAAGATCTTCATGGATAAACAACAAAAACATTTGTGTGTGTGTGAGTCTCCCCCTAAAAAACCCTTATAAAAAAAAATAATGTAAGTAGTGGACCCTAATTATGGAGCCTAGCACATAAGGGATAAAGATAATTGAACCTGTAAACTCCCTAAATTTAGAGAGAGATAAAATGTCTCACTTTTGATTTAAACCACTTAGACTAACCTTCAAAACTATCCCCATTAATTTACAGCCTTAATATTGTTAAAAATATAATATTTTCTATTTAATATTCTATCAACCACATTAATCTTCTATTAACCATATTAGTAAAAACATTTGTAACTTTTATACAGCCACTAAATTTATTAAATTTTATACTAGCTCTTTTATATACAACTATTGTGAAATAAATAAGGTAACCCACTTAGAAGCATTGGTAATTGGGATTAAGGTGATGGAGTGTAATATATATCATTTTGTAAACTTTTTTGATAAAAAAAAATTATATATATATATATATATATATATATATATATATATATATATATAATTCAGTGAAATATTATCTATATATATATTTTAACACTAAATCATTCGATAAACTTGATATAAATATTATCTATATATTAATATCATCACTCACTTATAAATATCATAAGGAATAACTCTTTCTTTACAAAATATATATGTTTTGCTATCAACTGTTTTTCTCTTCTTACATGTAATTGTAATTATTATTATTAATTGTTTTTCTCTTGTAATTTTTTTATATTATTAATTAATATTTGATTAATATAGTTTTCTTCAATTTTATTTTAAAGTAGAATATAAATATCTATAAAAGTACAATTATGCACTTGGGTAACAACTAAGACTTCAAGTAATAAGGTAATACATAATAATATCATCACAATATCATCTTATTTCCTTTTCTCTAACAAGATTACACTTTTTTTATAAGGGATCCCATACTAAGCAACAAAGAGGGGATTTGATAAGCATAAACCTTACAAACTTGCCTTTCCAAAATACAAAATTTATATGACATAACACTACTTATTGATAATATAGTCTTTCATAATAATGAACTTACTCATATCATATGCAGTTTCATTCAATGTGGGCACTTAATAGGATTAGGAATATTATAACTTGATATATAATTTAGGTTGACTGTCAAGTTGTTAACCTAATATTAAAGCTATGCAATTTTTCTTTTCAGTGCATCCACTTCGTCTTCCTGCTTCTCAGGTTTAACTTCTACCTTGTGAAAATTTCCCATTACATGTATGGTAGTGGCTATATGTTCATTGTATTTGAGTTTTAGATTAAAAAAATTTAGTTGAAGAGAGTTCAACCTCTTTGCAATATGGGCAAGTAAATCTTCATGTCTTCGCCTCATGCTACCAATATTGTACTGTGAAACTACTCTAAAACTATTATTATGCCCATAGAACACACGAAAATTGCACACCCGAGGCCCATATATGGACCATTTCCCCAAGATATATGCAAATCCTCTCACTAAGGAATTCAAAAGAACACTTTGTCCATACTCCCCCTTATAGTTCAAATTGTTTAACTTATTTACTTTCTCAATTTTTCCTCAATTTTAACTTTTTAAAAAATGTACAGAAAAATTTCATATAAAAATTGCGAAAATATACTTACTTTCTTTTACATATACCATGACCTTGTCATTTTATTTTTTAAAGTTAAATTTTTTATTCCGTACAAATAAGTATTACAACTTAGAATTGGAGTTTTCCACCATTTAATAGTATTGAACAAACGTGATAATATAATATTTTCATAATTGATGGTGTCCAAAGTCTAGCACTGGTAGTTACATTTAAGAAATTAAAAATAATATCCAGACCTTGTGGGTCTTTAGAAAACAAAGGAATACAAAATTTAGACATGAAACTAAACAGAAAATATTAAAAAATATTTAGGGAGTAGGATTAGAATCTATGGCCTCAACTTGCATGGGTTCCTTGTCGTTTCTAAGAGAGAAACCTAGGTATTCCCATTTGTCTTTCGATTCTAGCTAGTTTTATGCCCATAGAAGCTAGTTTTCATTGCATGTGATCCATGGAGAGTAACATGTCATCACTGGTAGTTTTGCATTCCATGAGTGCCCCATCAAGAAGAATTTTGATATGCTAGTGAATTTCCATTGTGTACATGTACTGGCTATAACTACCCTAAGTGAGGGTAACATTAGGTAACCATTCTTCCTTTTCTTCCAACACCTAATAATCGATGGGTTTATGTTGTTCCTCGGTTAGGTGTATTTCCACCTAGGTGAGTTTATCCTAAAATAGCAATAATGTTAGCTCCCAGTACCCCTAGAAAAATATATTTCCAGTCATAGTTGGGGTTTAATTGTCCACCTCTACTAGTAATAGGCTCCACCTTGGCGAACTTGTGCCTTTTGGTGTGCCATTGCTAGCTTTTGGAGCTCAGAGAGTAAGACTTCTTAATGATACAGTGGGGGGGTTCCCAAGTAGAGAGTGAGGCGGTCATCAAGGATTGGATTAAGATAAACAAACATAGAGAAACTAAACGGGAAATCCTCTTTGTAACAATAGGTTCCCAGAGTAATATAGGGAGTTAAATTCCTTGGTATGGTGACAATAACCCTATGAGTGTAACCTTTTCGACAGAGAAAGGCCAAAAAATATAACAATAATGAATCTAAAGATTAAAATGCAAGTTAAACCAAGAGGAAGAACCATGAACCCAAGAATAAAGTCTAGATATTAATGTTGTGTAATTATAAGATCCTCAAATAAAGAGGATGAAATAATTCTTGTCTTATACGGATATTTCAACCCTTACTGAAGCGCCTCGGGTGGAATACCTAACCCAAAGTAGATAAATCAATATGGAAGTGAAGAGAAAAAAAAATAGAGCCAAGCTATGAGCTTTATTTCACCATGAGTGTGGAGGAAAATCCTAACTTTCCTCACATTAATTGGCCATGCTATCATAATACTAAACCTTCATGTTCTGGAGTGCTAATCCTCAAAGTGATGACAAGTACATTCACTAAGGCGGAGCTGAGGGAGGAGAGAATTCCAGAGCCCCGCAAAGAGATATGACACAATGTGAGTCTAAATGTTTGTCCCCAGACTAGATATAGAGACAATCATTGGAGGAATAATTTCATTTATGCATATGGGTGACATGGCTAGCGACTTAAGCGAAAAGAGTTGTGTAATAGTGTATTGAATAGTTAACTGTAATGGAAGTTGCAATTTTTATAAGAATAGTAAATGCACTAGATATCCTACCTGAGGAAGACCCTTGAGAGTTTACATGCCTCTAAAAACTCATAAAAGCTATGTTGCCACATTCCCTAAAAATGTATTATAATCGGACAACAATAATCTACCTCACCCCTTTTCATCCCTTTTCATAATAAACAACCCATCTAAAAACCATCACCTTGTCATTTATTTATATAAAAAATAACTTATTATTTATTTATATATAGAAAATAGACATTTTATCAAATAAATAAAATACCGTATTTTTTTATAATTAAAAAATAAATTGATTTTTTATTTTTATAATATTTTAAGTATTATTAAAATTTCAATAATGTGAAGGTATTGAAAATTTTCCATATCAATTAAATAATTTATTTTTTAATTATTGTAGATAATTTACTTGTATAGTGCATTGGATGTCTCTTTTATATATATATATTTGATTTTCCAAAAAATAATAAAATTATATATATATATATATATAACACGTAGACGCATTGCAATATAGCTAATAATATCATTTGAATAATGAACTCCCCATTTTCAAATATTAATTTTTAAGATTGCATTATGGAAACAAAACCAAACAGTTTTTAAGATGTTTTTTCCTTTAATTTTAATACTGTTCAATTATCATTTTAATTAGTTAATGATATTTTTAAAGAAGGACACTTTGTTGAATTCATTCTTTTATAAAATTGAAGGCATAGTTTGCTACAAAACACGAGAGCAACTAATGGTAACATATAGATTTTGTACATATTTAATTTAATTATTAGATATTCTTTTAAAACGCATACATACAACATAAAATTGACTTAAAATATTAATATATTACCACGATATGAGATTTTATGAAAAATATGAGGATTTATGAAAAATATGAGGATTTACAGCATGAATCATATAAAGAACTCATATGAGATAGGTGTAATTATCAGTTTCTCTATATTAAAAAAATAATATTAAAATTTTATTTGTATATTAAAAAAATAGGTTATAATAATAATAAAAGTATAATATATTAAAATTTATATATTTATATCAATAATTGTATTTATTTCTTGGAATAGATATTTTAAAATTTTAATTTAATTATTAATAATTATTAAATAAATGATCGAGATTTAACTTTCCTGAAATATTCTAAAATATTCTTAATAGTAGTGATAAATAAAAAAGTGATATTTTTCTAGAAAATAGTTATGTCTTTTCTTCCTTTTTAATCAAATTGATTAAGTAAAAAGAATTGTGATACAAATATGTGTCATTTGAAGATGAATTATAGTTTTTGGACATATGATGTTAATAAACCATGCTTTTGGTTCACAAAAATGTAATGAAATCTATTTACAAGTTAAATATCTCCATAATAAATAAGACTTCAATTTCCATAACATTATATATATGTGGATTTAACTCATTAATTCTTTTTATAATTAATAATAATAATAATAATTTGAAATGAAACTACAAATTAATTATTTTTTATAATTTTTTATAATTTTCTTACATATTATACTAAATATTATAATACTTATTAATATTTACTAATCATTTAAATTATATGATTTAACTAATTTTATAAATCACACTTATTGATTAATATAAATTTATGTTTTATAAAAATATATTTGCATCTCACAAAAATAAAAATAAATAAATAAATAATCTAAATTTTCCCAAAAAAAAAAAAAAAAAAAAAAATCTAAATTTCAATAAATTTCAAGTCTTCCCCAACTAACACTAAACACCAAATCGAAATATAAAATTATAAAAGCACTTAACCCAATGGTAGACGTGCATTTATGGGTGGCACGTAAAATCTTCAACTTCGAAGTTGCACGATGGTATCCGTTGAAGGATTTAGACAAGTCGTTGTATTAAAAAAAAGAAGTTACTATCAACAATAATTTCATGAACTTCCATGAATAATGGAATGTACAACTTCTCTGTCACCTTTTCTCATATTTAGTTAGGGGATTTGGTGAATGAAAAAGTAGGTCGTTTGTATTGAGCCACGTGAAAGCTTTCCATTCGAATTCCGCTTCATTTGCAGTTAACAAATCAAATTTCGCTTCATTTGGAGTTAAGAATTTCACTGGTTATGCATGCCCTCTTCCTTTTTTATTTGTTAAGATATTGATATGATTGACAGGCAGATAAATAGTAATGTTAACTGCATTGACATCCATACAAATTTTAAATGTAAGTACATAATCTTGACCACATTCACACCCCATCTAATATAATTAAATAATGCATATTTCACTTGGTACAATAAAACGCACATCCCACCTAATATAATGAAATAATTGGTTTTCCACTAGGTACAATAAAATGATACATTTGACCATATTGTCTTTAGATATGATCACGGTATAAAATTCGAAAGTAATTAAATGTATTAAGATGGTATAAATAAACACATTAAAATTCAATGATTTACTACAATTAAAAAAAATTCAAAGTTTTTGAATTTTAATGAAATTACAAAATCCAAAAAAAATAAACTTTCTTGAAGAAATTAATTAAACTTTCTTGAGTTTGATAATATCATAAAATCCAAATATAATTAAACAAATTTAGTTTGATACAATAAAGTGTAAAGCTATTAAAATGAATTGATATTATAGATAATATTTACTACTATCTAACTTTACTAATAAATTATTAAAGAATCATTCATTAAATTATTGTATCATGAAAAGTGTTATATACAAATTTCTCACATCGGCCATGTCGTAGCACTATATCTTGGAACGTATTCATCTGAGTCATAAATATAAATGACCTCATTAAATTTCCACTCCAAACTTTACCTCCAATATGTGCACTCAAAATCATCATTACTGTCTTAATGTGCAGTTAGCACACTCTGTAATATTGTCAAATTCCTCTCACCCTACGTTGATACCTAATCCTAAGGGATTGGGCAAAATTGTATATAAATGTAAACAAAAAATGAGGAAGTTGAAGAGACATTGGGAAATGAATCACAAGGGTCTCACCTCCATGTATATATTCATATGCATCCTTAATCAATTCATTCAGTTTTTTTGGTGGAGTTACCTCCTCGCCTAACATGGTATCACGTCAAGTTCCTACCAACATTTCTACCTTTGTAACTCCCTCTTGCTCCTTGTAGACCTACATTTTTGTCTCCTCCTCACAAACCTGCATTTATGCCTCCCCCTGGAAGAAATTCCATTTCCCACTGCAAAATCTGTGCTTCTCCCATAGTGTATTCACTACCTCACATTACAATCAACCCCACCGCCTTTCCTTTCCTCTCTTCCCGTCGGCATTTTCGCTGTTGATACTACAAGCCCATGGAATCCACAACTACAACGCTGATTTTATTTAGCTCACAGTGGCTCTATACTATGTGTTTCGTCTAGAAAATGCATTTGCCCAGCCATCGACAGAGCCACAACCAGAACACAATATTGAACCACTC
This sequence comes from Pinus albicaulis, assembly GCA_034641835.2. Classification (NCBI taxonomy): domain Eukaryota; kingdom Viridiplantae; phylum Streptophyta; class Pinopsida; order Pinales; family Pinaceae; genus Pinus; species Pinus albicaulis. Next base: position 1,479,801,341 of record CM076584.1, on the reverse strand, counting down.
TGTCAGTCCCTCTCTTGATTTATCCTTTGGCTCTTCTTTGTTGTGTCGGATGACTTGTACCTTGTGTGTGCTCCCTAGAATTCGATGGAGCATTTTTTAACTCTTGGCGCTATTGTGGTGGAGTAACCTCTGTCTTGTGGCGCTCTCATCCCCTTCTTTCTCTCGTCACACCTCCATAACGACATAATCCTTCTTCCTTCATGGCTCTTCACCCCTCAGCCTCTGCTAACAGTCGACCTCTCGACCTTGATGGCCCTCTAGAGAATCCTCCACACTCCTGCTTCGGCTTCTCCACACCCCTCCAGCGGCCCCTCCACCTCCCACCACCTTTTCTCGGACCTAACTGTTGTCCCCCCTGCCCCCAAAGCTTGAACTCCTCCAATTAAACCCTCCCCAAAATAATACCTCTGCTAGTTAAACCTTCCTCAATATAATACCTCCCCCAGAATTACCTCTATTTTTTTAAAACCAATTTTTTTACAGTTTTTTTTTTTTTTTTGGCAGAATTCTCTTTTAGCACCAGAATTAATTTTTTTTACAGAGGCATCAAAGATATTTTTTCGATAAAAATCATTCACTCATATCCATTTTTTGAGTCGTTCTCTTAGGCAAAGAGAAGTATCCTAAATGGTCAAGGAAGATTAAACACACACTCATTTTTAATGAGTTGTGGAAAGGAATTTGTGAAGGAGACAGAGAAAATCCATCCGCAAATCCTAAAATAAAAAAGGAGATTGCCATTTGAGACAACAAAAACAAAAAAGCCTGTGCATTGATTGCAACATTTGTAAATGAAGAGGTGAGTTTCCATATTACACCATTTTCAAATGCCTATGAAGCCTTGACGAAATTGAAAGAGCTCTATGAATCATATTCAGAACTTGAAGTTGTTCAGTTAATGATTAAGATATTTAGCCTTGAATTGAAAAATGAAAAACCTCTTGCTTTATCATTAGAAGTAGGATCTAGCATGCATGACATTAAAAAACATGGTGTATAAATTGACATATCTTTCATATCTTATGTCAAGGCATTGTATCCCACTTACTCACACTATCTTGAGTCATTGTAAGCAAGTGGAAACCACAAGGATATCACCTTTGATTCCATTCAGAAAAATTTTGCAGAAAGAGAGAAGGATTTTGCAAAGAAGACAACCCCTCAATCTTCTGAAAAATTTCTACGTTTTGCACATAGAGTGAATAATCATGCTCAAGATTATTCCAGAGGGAGAGGTGGCCAAAGAGGATGAGGAAGAATAAATTTCAGAGGAAGGGGGGCATATAAGCTCAAAGTGAAAAAATTGATCTTCATTGCATATGCTACAATAGAGTTTGGCATCATGCATCTACATGTAAGCTACCTTGGGATAGAATTGAGTTGGGAAGAAATGAAGCCAAATGTAAAACTCATGAAAAAGACAAAGTTAAAGGACATTAATCTACTCATTATGTTGTAGCACATTGTAATATTGGAGTAACTGAAGAATTGTTTAATGGTTCACTTTCTTATTTAAGAAATGATTGATTGTTAGATTGAGGAGCAACATGTCACATGAATTTTAGAAAATAATCTTTTGAATAATTTACTGGCAAGGTTGATGGAGCAGTATACCTTGCATACAAGTCTAATCTCAATCCATCAGGGTTTGGCACAATCAGGCTTAAGTTGTGTGGACTTCCAAACCTTTTTGTATATGAGGTTCTATACCTCCCAGAGTTGAGGAGAAACTTGTCCTTCATCCACATCCTCAAGCAAGGACACTCCATTAACATGTTTGATGGCAAGGATTAGGTCATAAAAGCATCATATTGCTCACCAGTCATGACAGGGATAGAAGAAGGAAGACTCCTAAAGTTGCAAGGTACCCCTTCTCATGCAAAAAACTTTTCATTTAGTTCTCACTATACATTCCCATGAACTATTTTATAGCATTCTAGATTTGGACACTTGAAAAATCACAACCTTTCATTGTTGAAGAAAAACGGTGTTACTGGATTTCCTACAATTCATAGGAAAATTAAGCAATGTGATGCTTGTATTCTAGGAAAGCATAGCAAACAATCCTTTCATGATTCACATTCAACAACACATTGAAAAATTCAGCTTATTCATTCTGATTTATGTGGCCCCATTCATGTTCCTTATGCAAATGGAAATAAATATATCATTCCATTTATTGATGACTACACTAGAATGTGTTGTGTTTACTTATTGAAGAACAAATATGATGTTTTTCAAGAATTCAAGAATTTTCATGCATGGATTGAAAATGATGCACAAAATCATATTGGATCTTTATGCACTGATAATGGAAAATAATAAACTTCAAATGATTTTGAAAACTATATTCACCAATATGGGATCAAACATCAAACACATGTGCCTTATAATCCCCATTAGAATGGTGCAACTGAGAGAATGAACAAGACAATTTTAAATATGGTTCATTCCGTGATGTTTTTCAAGAATGTAAAATTGATGTTTTGGGTCGATGTAGTTCTATGTGCTGGATACATAAATAATAGGTGTCTTTCAAATGCAATTAGAAATAAAAATCCTTATGAAATGTGGCATGGCCACATTCCTTCAGTAAAGCATCTCAGGGTCTTTGGTTCCACCTATTATGCTTCAATACCTAAAGCACAAAGAAATAAAATTGGCACAAGAAGTCAAAAATGTATCTTCTTGGGGTATTGCAATACCTCCAATGGATATTATGTCTATGATGAAGTTAATAATAAGTTTGTAGTATCTAGAGATGTAATTTTCTTGGATCTTCCAATAATGACAATGTTATTGAGCAACATATTGATAGTTTGGATAGATTCGCACATGAAATTCATTTGAAGAATGTGATAATCAGATTATAGATATTGAAGGGGGGATTTGTATACTAAATCAGTCTATGGAATCGTCTTCCAAAAAAATCTCTCCCCCACAGGAAGAACCAACCATGGATGACACTTTGGATGATGTGATTGCCATAATTGGAAGACTGAATCTTCATTCAATCCCAACTAAGTCAAATGAGCAGCATGGGCCATCTCAGAAAGGTCCTCCGAAATGGCTGAAAAAGACACTTGAAATTTTTTATCCCGATGAGGTTGGAAATACAAGAACAATAATCTCCACGAGGAGAAATGATTCTGATTCTCCTGTTGATATGGATGTTTCTTATAATTGTGAGTTGAATTTTTATATAGATCTTGAACCAACTTCATTCAAATAAGCCGCTTCCCATGATGAACGGAATGAAGTGATGCAAAAGGAGTATGATGCCCTGATAAAGAACTACACTTCGAAGCTCGTTGATACTCCATTGGGAACAAAACCAATTGGTTGCAAATGGGTCTACAAGAACAAGTACAAAGCTAATGGCTCACTTGAGAATCACAAAGAGAAGCTTGTGGCAAAATATTTTGTACTGAAAGAAGTGGTCGATTATGAGGAGACTTTTTCCCCCAGAACAAAATGGGCTACCATCTCGATACTCTTTTCTTTAGGAGCTAAGAATCGTTAGAAATTCCATCAGATGGGTGTAAAAACGACTTTCGTGAATGGAGATCTAAAGGAGAATGTTTGTATCTCCCAACAAGAAGGATTTGTTGTGAAAGAAAAAGAAAAAAACGTATTAAAGCTTATAAAATACTTGTATGGCCTGAAGCAAGCACTATGAGCCTGGTATGAGAAGTTATCTGAGCATCTTCTGAAACTTAACTTCAAACATTATGATCTTGATGATGAAACTTTGTTTGTTAGGAAATTTGGAAAAACAGTTGTATAACTTGTGGTGTATGTAGATGATCTTTTGATGACAGGGAACAATGAGAGTTATATTTCATCCATAAAGAAGGAATTGAAGAAAGGTTTTGAAATGACTCATTTGGGCTATGTTGACTACTATCTTGGTATTGAAGTGACTCAAAATCCTAAATTTATATTCCTCTCTCAGAAGAAGTACATTGGATATCTATTGAATAGCTTGGCATGGTTGAGTGCAATCCTTTGACCACTCCAATTGAACAAAAATTGATGCTCACATCCATTGAAGGGAAATAATTTGAGGATGCAACGTAGTATAGACAACTTGTAGGAAGTCTCATTTACCCGACTACTACCAAACCAGATATCTCATTTGTTGTTGGAATCCTCTCCAGGTTTATGAAAAACCTTGCGAAGCTCATTGGTCTGGTGCAAAAAGAGTTCTAAAGTACTTGAAAGGGAATGAACACTTTGGACTCAAATATAGACAGGTGGGTGACCTCAGCTTGATTGAATACTCTGATTTAGACTTTGATGGAGACAAATAAACTTGACTATCTACTTCATGTAATACTATGAGTCTTGGATCAGGAGTTGTCTCCTAGATATTACTAAACAGTTAGTTCTAGTAGATTCAACAACTCAGGCAAGATATGTGATAGAAGTTGAAGCGACAAAGGATTATGTTGCTCAGGAAAATCCTAGAAAATTTGCATATGAAACAAATGCATTGAACTCCACTCATGATTGATAACACTTCTGCAATAAAGTTGGCCAAGAACCCAAAGTTCCATGATCGAACGAAGCACATCAATACAAAATACCATCTTATTCGTCATCATGTTGAGGCCAAAACAATCCATCTATGTCATTTTTTCACAAATGAGAAAATTGTAGACATCTTCACCAAAGTGCTTGGAATAGAAAATTTTGAAAGATTCAAAACAATGGTTGTACTCACGAACATCCCTTTAGATTAAGGGAGAAATATTAACACCAAATCCTAAAGGATTGGGCACAATTGTGTATCAATGTAAATAGAAAATAAAAGAAATTTAGAAAAATACTTTATAAATGATCCCAAAACTCACTATATACATATACATCCTGAATCAATTCATTCACCTTTTTTTCCTGGAATTACCTCACGCTAAATTCTTTATTATTTCCCTATTTATATCCAAATTTCCATAACTTCGTGAGTATATGTTGATTGAGTGTACATTAGATAATAAATTCTGGAAATTGAATTGGCATAAGCAAAGTCCATTTCTATTTCCATAATATTACAAGTCATTTTTTATAAACAATTTCAAATTCTTCATCTAAATTTCATGTACCAACTTTAACTTTCAATGTAAATTCCTCATACCAACCTTAACTGTGAATCTCCTATGCTCCCAGTGGTATCAAATTCCCAATACCAATCTGTTATGAACTAGGAGCTTTCAAATTACTCATAGTCAAAACCCGAATCCGCTATATGCTCAGAACTGTCCAAATCCTATAAACCCATCACAATCCCAAACCTGTTACGAACCGAGAACTATCAATATCACAGATAGAAAAATTTGTGGCAATCGTTCAGCGTTTGATACCAATTTCTCTGAAACTCAAACCTCGTTTAGATTTCTTATAAAATTACATTATTTTTATTGTAAATGGGGTGCATTGTCCAAAATAATATTGAAATTATATTAATTCTAAGTATTGAAATGATATTAATTCTAAATTTTGAGAATATTTGGAAATTTATGAATGGTTCAAACAATCAACTTCTCTTTTTATCATAAATTCAAAAGTATTCTAGCAACTTTACAATCAATACTCAATAAAAATAAAAATATCCTGATGATTTACTCCAACATGTTTAGTAAATTACACTACTACATTATAAGTAAATCATATCCTACATATCATCCCCTAAATGCAGGCATGGAATTTGAATTTTCAGTTAAGTTTTTTATGGTTTTGAAAGTACTTCATCATTACGTGGATTTTTTCTTTCTGAAAAAAAAAAAACTTCATCATTAATTCATCAAAAATTACAGCAACGAAATAATTCAATAGTCGATTTAAAGATTAAATTCTCAAATCATCCACCCAAATAAGGTGTACGCAGTACTGTAGGACAACTTTTCTTTAATTTTCCACCTCATTTTGTTATTTCTTTACCCTAATCAGATTAAGCCGGAGGAAACAGAATGAAGTTGGACTATCTTGTTATTTTTTTACCCTAATCATATTAAGCCGTAGGAAACAGTCTGAAGTTGGACTTTATTATACCTCATCTTGTTATTTGTTTTACCCTAATGATATCAAGCCGTAGGAAACAGCATTAAGTTGGACTTTATTAAGCCATACTTAACATTATCAAGTTGGACTTTAAAATTGAAGGTGAACAGTATGGAATTTCAATTATCAATTTAATCTCAATGTTCATAGTCATAAAGTTTAAATTTACATTAAATATAATGAAATGTCATAATATCAATGTTCAGAGTCATTAAATTTAAATTTAAATTCAAGATAATAATATAATAAAAAATTTGATAAGGGAAAGTTTGTAAAAAACACTTCAGTTAAAAAAAAAAAATCCGACCATACATCTCAAATCGGTAGAAAGTAACCAATAATAGGACCTCGGAGACACGGGTAGAAAAAGAACTAGCACTTGGCTTGTGTAAGTTAAGAGACTTAAACTTTGCAATTCCTACACACCTTTGTTCAATTTTAAACATAATTAATTAAACTCGAAAAAAATAACTAGAATTTCGGGATATAAACTAATGTCCGTCTTTAAAATATTTTAATTATAACAAGTTTTTAACAAATATTATATATAGAAACTATTTTTTTCATATTAAAATACTTTTATGTTATTAATAGATTTTTAAATGTAAATCAATTATTTAGGATACACATTAAATTTTTGTTATCATGGTTATTAAAGGTACATATTAATTTCATAGTAAAATTTAAATAAATTACACATCTTTTAAGGAAATTGATGTTTTTTACCTTTAATTACATATTTTCTTTAAACATGGACATATTTTATTATGATTAGCATTCAAATAAATTTTTTATTTATTTTCTTTTCGTATACATATGAATTTGTTATTGAAATAAGTTAGTTAACATGAGTCTTCATATATTCTAGTTAAGTTCCTTGCTTAAAAAAAAACTCAAAATTAGTATATAAGGCTATTTTTTCTTCATTAACATCTAATATTAAAGATAATATTTTTATTTATATAAAATTATGCCACTTTATATCAATAGCAGAGCCTAACCCCTAGAGCATCTAGGACAATTGACCCCATGATATCTCATTATCATTGTGAGAACTCCACCAATTGAGATAACCCTTAAGACTAACACATAATAAAGTTTAATCAATCATTTATAAACTTTTTTGAAAACAAATATTGACATATTTTTTTAAAATTTTTGAAAAGCAATTTTAAAACACCACCCATAGACAAAGTGTAAGTTTTAGTGTTGCATTTCTATAAAATATTTAATATAGATAAGGTGACTTTGAGTAATGTCTTGCACACTTTTAGTTGTTGTCCATTCTAGGCAATATCATTAGTTGAAAATTGTTCTTGAATAAAAGATATTTTATTTGTTGAAATTATCTTTCTAGATATTTTTGTGATAGAAGTTCAACAATGGGAAATTTGTATCATGAAGCATTTCTAATTATCATTCTTATGAATTCATTTCATACAATATTTCATAGGTCTTACATCAAAATGACTCACATAATTGTGGTTAATGTGTTACATGTCCAAGCATGTGGATCACTTGTGATAGAGGACCAACCTCATATAATGTTACTCCCAATTGAATACTCTATGGGTCTAACCCCAATTGAATAATCTATGGGTGTAACCCAATACAACTAGTCCTTTAAGTCCATCTTACTTATATGTGTATTTTTTCTTTAGCTTGTTCACATGATTAAGGTTGTTCTCTAAATTTTTTTGGTCCTACCAAATCAAGTCCATGTAGGAGAAACATGGTGAAGCCACACTACTAGGACTTAAGGACTTGTTGATGAATTCTTCAATTATATGGCATGTAGTGCAAAGGTCTCTAGTATTGATGTAAAACTTACTTTTCAATATAATTAGGTGCTTCTAAAACAATTACAACTCAAGCAAGGTTGTTAGAAAGAACGAAATGGAATTTTTGAATTTGAACATAATACATGTATCAATTCCGGATCAATAAAACCAAGTGAACATGTGATAAATTCTATCAAGGAATCTTGCTGTTTCTTAACCACCCATGAATATAATGAAAATTTTCATATTGCATTTCTGTAAAATATTTTTAAAGTGTTGATGTAAACATTAACATTATCAACACTAATGAAATCACTTTCTCTTGATCCCAATAAGACTATTTTCCATTTCTTATAATGATTTCAATGAATATGTGGGTTTAGTTTTCACTAAGTAAACTCTCTAGAATAAATGGAGACCTACTGGAAAGATAATGAATTAGAAGGATTTAAAAAGGAAATGATGTAAAATAATATTTTAACTATAACCTAATGAAAGAAATATAAATAAAGGTAACCTATTGCTATTTCATTAAGTAGAGCGTCTTTATTTGAAAACAACTTTCCTAGGTGCCAGCTGCCAACTATCTATACCGTTAAATTAGATGTTAGACGATTAAAAAGTTGTCTGCCATTGGATTGATAGAATATTTGTCGAATAAAATTTATTAAAAAATATGTATGGTTCGACTGACAAGTGTTCACCATCAACCGTCTGATAATAATCAACGATCATCATTCCCATCATTCCGGATCGAAGTGGGGATGATTCCCTTGGCGGTTCGGGTAACCACCTAAGCTGTTAGGGTTTCACCATATAGAATAACCAACTACGCTGTTAACGTTTCTCCATTTTCGCATACTGATGGTAGGACAACTTTCCCATCACACGTTAGGGACTCTGTAACAAAAACCATTCGGCTTGATTGGATATGGGCCAGCCAACCAATCTTATGGTTTGCGAGGAAAATTTCTCTACAGAACATTATTCAAGAGATAATGTTTGATGGCCTTTCTGCAACTACCTCGGCTTTCGTTGCAGACCATCACGATCTTACGTGAAGCTTCAGTACGGAAGACAATCTCGCATCTCCCTTTGGTTACCATCCGGCCACGTTAGGATGAATTGTCGGTGTTACAGTTGCCACTCTGCTCCTCCTCTCGCTAGCGGAAAACATTTTTGGTGAGGGGGTTTGGTGAAGCTTCTGCCTATTTGGAATCGTTTAGCCTGAATGAAATGGGTTAGTTTAGTGTAGGCGTGAATAAATGGGCCACTATCTCTAATCCAGAGGATACCATTCCTCGGTTTCTGAGCGTTGCCGTTCAACCTGATGGCGCTATTCAACATCCTTAAGATTTTAAGATATGATGCTAAAAATATGTAGAAACATTTTCCATATTCCTGTGGAAGTTATAATTTAGGTTGTCATTTCCACTCACTAATCTCTCGTTGAATGACACGGTTACTGAAATAATCTATATGGAAGTGACACCAGTAAAATATTTATAGCACTCGGCTTGAACTTAAAGTTAGTAATTAATTTTTGTTTAAAATTATTGATTTGTATCTCATAATTTTGTATAACTAAGTATATATATATAGTTGATATATTAATATTTTTTTGAGTAAGAATTTAATTGCTATGATTATTGTACTATGGTTTAATTTTTTATAAATCCTAACTTGATTTTGAGTCTTAAAACCTATGCGGGGTATGATTAGAGTGGATATGCGGATGAGGGTATGCCACTTTTATTTTGAATGCAACGAGAAAACTTTACACCTCATTTAATGACAATGATAAGTGTGCTACAAGAAATGGAACGAATTAGGATATCTAGAACAAGGTAAGCTCAAACGTAATTATGTAATTAAAAGTAGGTTTGAATCACATGTCTTTATAAGAAATACCCTAAATGAAAAAATTGTTTACAACAAATGTGGTCTCTTGGAATTTATTCAATGCTCGGTATAACCAAAATAGACAACCCAATGAGGTCTTGAAATTGTTTTATCAAATGCATAGGCATAAATATTTTTTTTTTTAAACGATTGATTAGTATTTATTTATTTATTTTTGTTTAAAATGATTGATTTGTATTTCATAATTTTGTATAACTATGTATATATATAGTTGATATATTAATATTTTTTTAGTAATAAAGTAATAGTGCTTATATTTTGATTGTGAAAATTCTGTCTATCCTTCATGATATTGGGTATGTGTGGTTGTGAAACACTTTTATTTCTTCGTGTTTTTGCCTTTCTTTTTTTTAATTCAAACTCCTTAAAGGAACAAAAAATATGAAGCTTCAAAAATGACAATTCATTCTAGATATATTAGAAATCTATACTATCTTTAAATTATAGATAGATTTTGATAATAACATTCATTAAATATGCATTTTATAATACGTTATGTTCTATGTGTTTGTAAGGGACTATAACATATCACTTCATTTTTAATTTATGTTTTTTTCATATGCTATCGACTTACGACGTTTCCTTTGCAACATTTGGTGCAATTGCTATTACTATCTCGCTAAGATAATATACGCATATCCGAGTTATTATATCTTTTACAATTGAAATAGAAAAGATCAATCACAAGTGTGTGATTTATATCTACAAGCTTATAGACGGTAAGAAACAAACTGTAATTGAAACGAAATCTTGGTTAAATAATTAAATGAATTTCATTCACCTAAAACATTCACGCACATATTATTTGTTCAATGTCGTAATAGCAATGAGAGTGATTAGTCAATAGAAACCAACTTCAATCATGTGATACCTAAATAAATAAACGAGAATATTTTTTATTTCAATGAAAAATGAGCAAGGAAATTGAACCAATAATACCATACTTACTTAAACTTGATGAAGCATAAACTTTCAATGGTTCGGATTTTTATTTAAGAAAAAGTAAACTATATCACATTGCAGAGTCTATTTCTTTTGAAAAAACAGAACCCTTTTTTCAAGGTCATTTTACTCTTTAAATAATATTAAAAAATAAAACATAAATCTTTCCTCCAAATTTTTCTTACTAACATAAAAATAGAAAAGTAAAATTTAGTTTTAATGCTTAGATAAAATAGCGCTTGAACTGGTTTAAGTAATGCCTTAGGAAGCTTCAATGAATGATTACCATCATGAATTAATCTCTAGAAGGAATACAAGCTACGAAGGAGGATTGAGTTGGAAATTAAAGTGCCATTCGAACACACATGCTTCGATAGTTGGAAATTCTTGTGCTATTAAAAGTCATTAGGAAGTAAATTTGTCGTTTAGCCAAATATTTTTAGATGGAATCTAAGTCAATATTTTCCATTTTGTAACACTTTTTTTCTATATCTACTCAAGTAACAAATCAATTGCGGTAAACATGTGACAAAGAGTTACTATGATCTTATTCAACCTCTTAGGTGTCCTTAAGGAAGTGGAACTGGCACCGCACAACAACATAGAACTTCAGCAATTCCTGCAGGACACCCAAGAGCGATCACAACCTTCCCGAAGGAAAAAACTAAATAAAAATGGCTTTCTCATGCATCAATCCCCTAGTATCTCCGTTGAAATTAGAAATACTGCGGCTGGAAACCTCCAGTTTCACACATAACATGGGTATGCATGCGATTGGGGACTTTTCTTAGTAGTGTTGAGCCTGCGACCCTGATTTCTATACCACTTTTTCAGGCCCAGAGATAAGGTCACTGCTCATAACTCATGAAACTTTTAAGAATTGCTAAGAAGCATTTTTGGGTCATCATATTAACTGCATTATCATCTATTTGGTCATAAATACATTGTTCATTCATTTACAGTTCAAAATATGATGAGGGCCATACATCATCATTATCATAAAACACGTTGATAACGAACATATAAGCAACAGAAATGACAAGCACATAACAAGATTATAAGCCACATAATGACACACATATTTACCCATAAATACAGGAGGAAAATATCTCGGATTTCCATTGGAAATATGCAACCAAGTATGCGGCTTCCACATTCCACCTAATCATATAGATGGTTGAGCCAAATCTCTCTTCGTCTAGTCACCCTCATGCCATATTCCAAGCATGAATGTGGGATCTCATAAAAATGAACAATCAAAACCAAACCAGGGCTTCCAGAGGAAAAACCACCTAAAAACATGACTAGTGATTCGACCTCACGGTTGGATATCACTAACCATCACGAGATTTGTCTCTACCCAAGCTATCTAGGGCTCTAGGGAATTTGTTCCAACTAGGGATTCCAGGACTAGTAATTCAACCCACAACTACTGATGGGATTCCAGACCATTTTTCCAACAATGGCTTCCACGACTATTAACTCAACCCGCCAAGGGCTTCTAAAGTGTTTCTCCAACCAATAAATCCAGGAATAGTAACTCAACCCAAGCCGCTACAATTTTCCTAGAGTGTCTGTCCAACCCAAGCTTCTAGGAACTAATAACTCAACCCATAACCAGAGGTACATCATAACGAACCAGAAAAAAAATGAAATAAACCCACAATACTGTGGCTATCCAAAAAATGGGATGGCTAGACAAATAAATTGTCAATCTAGGAAATCATTCATGCCAATGACAGATCATGACAAAAAAAGCACATGCATATGCCATGCATACTGAAACTAGTGAGGAAAACATACATGCAACTCGGTACATGTAAGAAAAAACTATTGTAGCTATTGATCCCGATGTCCTCTTGCACTTTCCTACTCTTCCTTTGCCTCCTTTCTCCAAAACTCCAAGTAAGCCACACTCTCCAAGCATGCTCCAAGAAACTCTAAGTGTCCAAGAGTATGAGAGAGAGAGAGAGAGAGAGAATATGAACGGAGTTCCAAAAAAGAACTGAAAAAAGGTTACCAAGTGATTCTCAGAAGCCTTTTCAATAACATAGCTTCTATTTTCTTCATTTTCCATTATTTTCCTTCATTTTCCATATCACATGAAACTTGTGACCCTTCACCTCCCTTTTCTTATAATTTTGATTATTTTCATAAATAAATTCCAATAAATGTGACTTTTCCTTTACAAAGCCTTAGCCATTGCCTTTTCCAATTTCCATAGGGATAATAAACCATATGAACACCCAAACTAGGATTTGTTTCCCAACATTCAACTTGGAATACATGTCCCATGGCCTTGGTTATTACTTTTCCTTTATTAACTTTTAACACACGAAATTTTTACTAAGGTTGTTACAGAACTCTCCCCCTTGGGGGAATATCGTCCTCAGTGATCAACGATTCCTACAATCAACAAGATTTCTGTAAGAAAAATATATTTCCCATGGAGCCTTATCACTTAGCTCGTTGCAGTATATACAATGATCAAAGTGTTGAGAACAAAACCAACATGACAACATGACAAATATAACATCACAATGACATGACACCCATACCACTTATTGTAGATTTATAACATAGCTCATGGACATATTTACATCCATATACATATGTACATATACCAAAATCTCATACCAGGCATATACCAAAACACATGCCAAAAAATTCGCTCAACCAACGAATAAGGAAGGATACATAGCCTGAATCTGATCCATTTATTTGAATGAGATCTATACGTTTATGTGCTTGAGGTTGTATATATTGTAAGTGTTTAAATTAAGTTTCTTTATGAGATTTTATGTTAATTTATTATACACATAAAACATGAATTTAAAATCTAGAATATCATAAAACAATAGACAAATACACCATAAAATAAACCACAACACAACAAGTGATGAAGGAGTTCACCCCTCCTAGGCTACGTCTCCTAGTGCAGCTTCCAACGCTTTCGCCCTATATAATTATGCCAAAAAAATTTCCTTACATCATTTTACATGCTCCAACGGCTTCAAAAATTGTTCCATTAGCTTCATAACTATCCAAAACCCATGTATAACCTCTTTCTTCTCCCAAAAAGGTAAAAAACAGAATAAATTATGAGTTTCCCCACCTTTGCTACTACTCACTCTACAATTTCCCCAATATCTGAGATGGGTCCTACATTTTCGCCACAAATTCGACTGACAAAGGGAAAGTTTGGCAGAAATTCTATAGAATTTGCTAGATCATTAATTTCTCCATTAATTCCCTAAAACTAAAATTTTAACTATACAAGGATGGCCAGTTTTTTTTTTGAATAAAAAATCAGGTTAGCCCAAGTGTTTAAGGCTTTGCGCTATTAGTTTAGAGGTCGTGGTATCGATTCCTGTGGAGTCTAGTTTGAAATTTCAACCAAATTTTGGTTGCCCCTGTTTTTCGATGTGGCAGCATTTAGTTGGGCCATGTGGTAGCCTGTGGTTGGCCACCAATCCACCAATGAAAATCGCCCAAATTAGAAATAATTGCCTTTTGACAAGTGGCGAAATATTATTGGCCAAAAGGAGACCAATCAACCATTCCCAGTTAGGCGGCCTAGTGAGCTATATAGACTCTTGACTAGGTAGCCTACACAACTTTTGCCAAAAAAATTCCTTTTGGGGAAAGAAGCATAACTGATTTATGGGAGCATACCATGTCGATTTTCCATGAAACGAGTTGTTGCAGATTCATAACGATGATATCTTCACAAGCATATATGTTTCAAGTTATTCTGACAAATTTCATTTTTTAGTATATTTTTTAGCACCGGATCACTCCTCCCTAATGGAATCTTTTGGACCCCAAAATATCACTTTTAGTTGTTCAGTAGATGAGGGTACAGTTCCCTCACCTTTCCAATCTCCTTCCATTTGGCTTTGCTTGGATTTTTTCCTTTGAGCCCCACATGAAGGTACTCCGCATTCCCTCATTTTTAAGTCCTTGCTCTTTCATCAAGAATGTTGTCTTGTTGTAGTTAGTCAACGTATTCAGGAGATAAATCCTCAATAGAAGGAATATAAACTTTCTCTCCTTGATCTTCAATGAAAGGAGGCTCATACAACCTTAAGCTCTCAACATTTTTTTTTTTTTTTTTTTTGTGATTAGAGTCGTCAACTCCATGGTATTATTATCGCCCTACACGGGGTCGAATCCCAGCTACCCCTATAATCCTAGGAGAGCGCGGAGCCCGCAACAACGACCCCTCGGGTAAGACGGGATTTGAACTCGTGACCTGCACCATGGCACGGACGCCTTAACAGAACGCTCGCTTGCCACTAGACCAAACCTCAACGGGCTTAAGCTCTCAACATTAACAACAACATAAATTTTCATATATGAAGGAAAATCCAACCTAAAGGCATTATCAGCAATCTTTTCTAAAATTCTTACTGGACCATATTGAATTGGTTTCATTTTTTTACCTTCTCCTTGAAGCCTTTCTTTGCTAATGTGAAGCCAAACTTCATCACCGACTTGGAAATTCTGATCCACACGATCCTTGTTGTGCCTTGTTTTGTACTTTACTTGGCTCTTTTACAGTTGTTCTTAAACTGCATGATGTACCAACAGGAAATTTTCAATGAACTTTTTAGCTTTCTCTATGTCGCTATGACCATCAATAGAAAAATATTTTCCAAAAATAAAATCCAAATGAGATTTAGGAAAGTATGTAAAACATGCATCATATGGTAATGTTTGAGTTGAAGGGTGCTTGGATTAGTTGTAAGCATGTTGAATATAGTGCAAATGTTCATCCTAAAACATAGGATTTTTGCTGCAATAATCGCGAATAAGGTGTACCGTTGTCCTGTTCACGACCTCTGTTTGACCATCTGTTTGCGGATGAAATGTTGCACTCTTTTTAAATTTGTTGTCCATGAATCCCCACAAGCTTGACCAAAAGTTACCAACAAAGTGAGAATATCGATCACTAAAAATGGATGTGGGCAATAAAAAATGCACCCATACATTTTGAAAGAATAGATGAGAATTTTGTTCAGTTGTAATTTCCTTTTTACATCGAACTAAAATACACATTTTTCTGAGCCTATCCACACTTACATTAAGATAATCACGATTCCTTTTTGACACAGAAATACCTCCAAAAAAGTCATAGAAACACTCACTACAAGCAAAAGACCCTCCAGCGGAGGTTATAACGGAGGTTTTTAGTGTTATAAAAGTGGCCAAAAATGTCAAAAAAACATTTGCTACAACATCCATTTATGGTTACAGAGGTTTTGGCCAATCTTTTAATGGAAATTCAACACAACTAAAAAAAAAGGGCGGTCGAAGGTTATTATGGATGCCTTTTTCATTGATGCGCTACTCTGGTTTTGACACACCGGTGTGTACATGTAGAAGGTGCCTCGGGGCAGTCGAAGAAGAATGCACCGGTTCGTTAAGGTATATACTCGCACCGGGCGTAGTGTTGGTGATACAACGCACAGGGCCATTCTAATTAGTCTTGGGATTTGTGTGGTGCCCATAGATCACATCAACGCACCGGTGCGCAGTATCACAGA
This sequence comes from Pinus albicaulis, assembly GCA_034641835.2. NCBI lineage: Eukaryota > Viridiplantae > Streptophyta > Pinopsida > Pinales > Pinaceae > Pinus > Pinus albicaulis. Next base: position 1,479,785,086 of record CM076584.1, on the reverse strand, counting down.
AAGGAACTGAGATTTATAATTGGTATCGGTATTTATGTGGTGCCCACAGGTCATACAAATACACCGGTACTTATAGACACATAAAAGCCCCGATGCATAGTATCACACAAATGCACCGAGACTTATAATTGGTATTGGTATTCGTGTAGTACCCATAGAATACACAATGGAACGATGTGTATAGACACATAAACGCACAAGTCCGTCATAGCGCACAAATGCACCGATATTTTTAATTGGTTTTGGTACTTTTTCAGTGCCCATAAGTCGTAGAAATGCACCAACGCACTTCATAATACAAACACACCAGTGTACAGTTACTAACACACCATGGTTTTTGTTTTGTATTTTTTAGAAACATTGACCTGTGAGAGTGCAATTATTGTGATTGCTTTAAATTAATTATTCATCAAAAGTCAACACATATTATAACAATATTCATATTAGTTAATTTTTTATTAATGCATTTGAATGTGATGTTTGGATTAATTTTTTATATCATATCATAATTATTGTGGTTTTTTAAAATTCATTATTCATGAAAAGTCGACACATATATATCTTATAACAATATTGATATGAATTAAATTTTTATTAGTGCATATGAGAACGAAAATGGGGAACGCAATAGCGACAATGGAGAACAAAATAGAATAAATTAAAACATATTTTATGATATATATATATGAATAAGATAGTCTTTATCATACAAAATGGGACAGTTATTGGTATCCCTTTTTCTTTCAATTGGGACACTATGTCCAATACATTAAAAAAAATGTCTGATTTCACATACATATTTCAAAAAATACAACGCCTTGCTTTCATATCCAAACATAGCGATCATCATTCTTCACTTGAACTGTTGTCACTACTAGAGCTACTTCCATGACTTGGGTTATTTTCAGGAATGTTTTGTTCATGGTGTTGATTGTTTTCTTCTTCTTCAACTTCCATCTACAAACATAAAAATAAACTAAAATGAGTGTGTATACATTGGTGAGAATAATGAAAATTTAAATATTAAATAATATACATCAATGTAAATCGAAAAAAAATATGACGTGCCATAGCAACAACTGACTCATAAACTATACACATTCTTTCAAAACCATGTACCATGCCATCTTTCAAAATGTCATATGTTGGCGCAGTTCCATACTTTGTTTCCTGCATGTTTTATACCCCCATAACAAATCATCTATTTAATATAAAATATGTTTTTGTTCTATTAATTATAAACGGAGCTAAGTAAAACAAGATTGATATATGCTTTCAAATTCCACAATTAATTTTTGATATGCCAACATATACTCACAACCCATATGTAACCCAATTTCAATCAATTTGTCTTATGGTTCTTCTTTGTATGTTAGCACTTGTTTGAAGACATTCAATGATGATTTTTGTAAAACACCTTCAAAAATACAAAAAATAAATCTAGCTAAGTTGTTATAAGGAATTAAAAATTACTCAAAAACATAGATATCAACCGTCTTCTTCCTTGTCGTCCTATTTTATTTGCTGAATGGGTTCCATTTTCTTTTCTTTTCTACAAGAAAATTCTTGAAAATTAATATTTAAAGCTAAATTTTTTATTTATTGTACCTAATGATCAAAAAATTCAATGATTACATATTACATTTCAAGCACGTTGTTTTTGATATGGCTCCTCATGCGATGCAATTTTGTCCATTTCTTTGACCATCTCCTTGTACACCTTTTTGCACATTACTACTGACATATTTTTGATATCAGCTCATTCATCTTTTGAGATTTTCATAATCTTCCCGTTTTGAGATTTTCATAATCTTCCTGAAAATGTAACATGACAATAAAATATTTAATTTATATACTGATATATGAAAAGTAAATATAACAAAAGTGATATTTATAAATAATTGTAGACAAAATTTTAAAGGAATATTACTTTTTCATTCCTTTTTTTTTTGTTATACGTTTTTTCTATTAAAACTCTGACATGTCTCATTCACCAATCCTTTGGAAACTCTTCCTATGGTTTAGATAAAAATTGGTTCTTGGAATAACTGGATTGATTTTTGTATTGTAAGTGGAAATAAAATCTATACATTTGTTCCACTAGATCCCTCAAACGTTTGTAAAAGTTTTCCCCCCTTTCATTAACTTCCAGCACCACTCCAGACGAGCTAAGGAGAAATTAATTTTCATTTTCGTGTTCTATTTTTTTTCTTTTCTTAGAACAACATTCATTTTCTGAGTTGTTGGTGCTTGTAGAACAATAAACAGATGTGAATTAATAAAATTTTTGACACATGTTATCTAATAATTTTTAGTATATTATTAATGATAATTAGAAAAAGAAACTCGTATTGGATTGATAGTATTTTTTCATTCACCTCATTCATCCTTTTGCAATTTTTTCATCAAGCTTTTATGCTCTACTAGTCCTAGATCAAAAATAATCTTATCGAGCTTTGTCATTTTCTGGCTATGCATGATACACAGTAAAAAATACATATTAGTTAAACTTACATATAGTTCAAAAATAATATTTTTTTATAAAGAATTTACAAAGAACTTGCCTTTTTTTTTCTTTTCTTGATGTGCTATCATTATTTTTGTTACTTTATCTCATGTCAATCATTTATTTATCAGTCTAAAACATGTACCATATCATTCATTAATATATTTATAAATAAATTGTCAAATTTTCAAGTAAAAAATAAATGTCAAGACACTGGTGCGCCTTTCATGATGTATGCACCGGTGGCGGTGCATGGGGGTATTAAAAATGAACCGAAAAATAGTATAATAGACCATACAGTGCGTGGGGTATTATAACGCACGACACAAATAGTGTAATATACCATATGGTGCTATTATCGTTACATGGAGCACCGGTGCCCTATTTCAGATATGGCACATTGATTTAAAAAAAGATGTTTTCAAATTTTTTATTACACAGTACTTGCGTGCTACGCTTTATAATACAGTGCACCAGTGCGCTAGGTTACATAGGGCGCACCGATAAAAGAAAATCCTTTTTTTCCAAAAACTCACGCAATGGCCGAATGGATTGGGATCCGACTATGCAACTGATCCCGTGTGTTGGATGTCAATCTAAAATGAAAAGCCCTAGTTCTGAAATCACTGAAAGAGGGAGAAGAAAGGGAAAAAATAAAAAAATGAAGGGTTTAGGGTAAAAATGGATAAAACTACAGAAAAAGTAAAAAAATTGTAGAGAAAGTAAAAAAAAATCAAATTTAATCACGAGATGGTTTGAAATTCTATGATACAAGGTTTGAATCACCAGAGGCTTGGTTTCTCATTGTTTGAATACTTCTGTTTGAACGCATTTTGCTGCTCCATAATGCCCTCGTGCTCTCTTGCTCTAGGTATGTCTCCTACAAATATTTAGCTGAACATTTTAGCAAAAATAGTGAAATAATGAATTTTTTTTAGTATTTAAAGAAATATTTTATAAAATTATATTTCGAAAAAAAATTTCTGCCCATTTTTCAATTTGCCACTTTTTTTTTCGCTTAAAGAAAATAGAGTTGCCTTTTTTTATTTGTGTTTATTCATCACCGGTGCGTCACTTAATAGTACTGCACTGGTGCTATTTTTGTAACACTGGCGCCAGTGCGGTTATATGTATAATACCACCGATTTGTGGTTAAGGCACCGAAATTACTTTTAGGTGTGTACAAAAAAAATTAGTGAACTCCAAAAATAGAAATTAAGAATTAGAATTTTGTTTATTCTTGAGAATTAGAATTAGAATTAAAATTGAGAATTGGAATTGGATAAATTCTTGATGGAAATAATTATTCTTCCAAATAATTTTGTTTATTGCAGGAGGTCCCCATTGATTATGTGGAGAGAATGCAATGTGGGGCATGTGAAGATGCAATACTACAAGGCCCAAGTGGGCAATTGTGGCATGTGAACCTATTATAATTGGCACATAACTATTTGCAACCAATATGTTTTAGAATATAATCTACAAATAGATGGATGGCCTGCCAGCAATTAGTACATATAATCTGCAGAAGAGTTATTTTCTGGCAGCAATGACAATGAGTCCTTCATTCTGAATTTGTTAGCAGAAGAACATCGATTTTCAACTAGACAATGCAGTTATTACATGTGGAGGGGATGGTTTCCCATAGAAAATGAGTATAGGATTGAGCAGAGGAAAGAAATTGCAAAATATACTATTACATTAGCTTTTCCGATGGGAAACCGACTTGCAGGTGGCAATATGGTAGCTGCAGGTATCTATGCTTTTACTCCCACATAAATGGTCACTAGATTTCCATTTATAATACAAGAATACCTTTTACTAGTTTCATCCAAGGGACGATAGCTCAGACAAGTTAGAGATGCAATTCAGGTTCAATTGAAAGTCGAATATGTGATTTTATGTGACGTCAGCTTTGCCGGTAAAAATTTATGTAAGCCGACCGAAGCTCGGACAATACTCCGAGCTGCTTTCAAACACATTCTGAAGAATATTTCCTTTCATGGGACCTACCAGCTTGATCAACAACATCAATTGATCTTTCTCTGCTGTACTTAAGGAAATGAGAATCCTTCCCTTCATGGTGCCCCTTCGCTTTATCGACTGCCTCAATTGATCTTTCTTTGCCATCAACTATGTTCTCCATTTCTCCATCATGGGACCTCTTAACCCTATCGTCGGCCTCAACCGAATGCTCTCCTCCAGTCTCAACCTGTACTCCTTTTCTACTTTTGTACTCTATCGAGTTCTGTAGTCGTCTGCATCCCTGTAAGCATCTTTTTCCATCTTTTTGTTTTAATCACTCATTTTCTCTACTATAAACTTCTCACCTGAAATTCGAACTCTCATCTTTTCAAACCTTCATCTCCTCAGAATAATTCTTGCCCATGATTCGAACCCTCCGTTGGTCCAATACTTCACTTTACAGAATAACCTTATTCCGATGCACGTTGTTTTAAGGTGCACCGGGGCGGTTTGTAAGATCGAGGTTTTTATTTTGGCGCGGTGTTTTATGACACACTAGTGCAGAAGAGTTGTGAAGCACCGGTGCGTCTGAGTAATAAGATGCATCGGTGCATGTTATGATGATAAGCACACCGAAATGTATAAATTTCTCTTCTTTTTCGTATGTAAGATCATAATCAAATAATGATAATTCTAAAGTACATGAATTTATTTCCATTATTTTCTAAACTTTATTATGTTACAAAAATCCATATTATTCTAGATTTATTATTTTACAATTATTTACAAATTTACAAATTTAAATATTTTAATAAAATAATTTCACATTAATACAATTAAAATTTTCACATTAATACAATCAAAATTTTACAAATATTTTACATACAATTACAATTACAATTACAATTTTTACAATTTCACATACAATTACGATTAGAGTTAGAATTACAATTTTAATTTTACATACAATTACATTTACAATTAAAATTTTACAATTACAATCATTTCACAATAATACAATTAAAATTTTACAAATATTTTAAATACAATTAGAATTAGAATTAGAATTACATTTACAATTACAATTACAATTTTACAAATATTTTACATAGAGTTACAATTAAAATTACAATTACAATCATTTCAAAATAAATTAAATATTACAATTACAATTAAAATTTGACATTAAATATTTTACATACAATTATAGTTAAAATTGCAATTACAAATGCAAATACAATTTTACAATTTTACATACAATTAAAATTAAAATTTCAATTACACTCAACATAATATTTAATAAATATCATGGTCATTTAATATTAAATTAATTAATAAACATCACGATCATGATAACCATCGTATAAACATCATATTCGACTAAAAAATAGATTCAGACATCAAATTAACATTATATATTAATATCATCACAACACAAACATCAAATATACATCTCATGTCAAATAAATCATGTTATCACATACACAGCTATCTACAAGCTTAACATTAAATGAACATATCTAACGTGACCTAACAATATACACATCATGATGATCACCAACATGTAAATTAAGTACAACTGCAACATGAACATAAAAATATACGGACCATACAATATATATATATATATATATATATATGTATATATATATATATATATATATATATGTATATATCTATATGTATATATATATAGATATATATATATATATATATATATATATATATATATATATATATATATATATATATATATATATATATATATGTATGTATATATATATATATAATGTTAAAAATATAAAACTATAATATAAATGTCATGGATCAGCTGGTGGTAGTACAACATCAATAGCAGTACTAGTGGAGACGTGGTCAGTCAATGGTGTAGCCTTGACGGTCAATGGTCGAGCCTACTCATGATCATGACTATTACCGATGGATGGATTAGCTGCTAGTAGTACAACATCAATATAAGTAGTACTAGTGGAGGCTTGCTCAGTCAATGGTGCAGTCTCAACGGTCGATGGTCCAGCCTACTCATGATCATCACTAGTGCTGATGGATGCTGTAGGCTACTGAATCTACGTGGTCGATGGTCCAGCCTCATCTCCATGATGACTGCTAGATGCTAGTGGAGCCTCATGCTCATCAGGCGTAGCGCGAGTTGAACGATCATGAGATGATGAGTCGTTGCTCGCAGACTGTCCATCACGTGTTGTGGCTCGACCAGGCCTATAATGTGCAACAGTCCTCCTCAGTCGCATAATAGCTATCGTAGCTCCTACAACATGTCGCATCAGGCTATACATGTCATGCAGCATGCCTCTCCACATCTGTAATAGCCTATCATCGGCCTGTATGTCTCTGTAATGAGTGGGCCTGATGCCCACCTCAACAATCAATGCACTGAGTTGGTCGCCCAACTCCATCCTGTATCTAGCATCAGGTCGATCGTGCCTAGAAAAAGGTGGTACTAGCGCACCAGCAGGAGCATGTCTCTCTGCATCGGCCTCCTGATAATGATCCTTGACATCTTCCATGTGTTGATCATCATCAGGATCCATAACTGAACCATGTGGTGGTTCCGGCATCTCCTCGCCATTAAAATAACATGTGTCTGCAAAATATATACAAGTACACAACGAGAACTACACAATTTCATTACACAAATTAATAAAAACAAGTTCAAGAACACGTTAGAATAAATATAAAACAGTAATATTACCTCTATCATCTAGCGGCTTATCATCTATGAAGAGGATGTTGGCACACCCTCGGCAATCCAATCTAGCATAAGGACAGGGGACCATAACGAAGGGATGTAGCTTGTCAATGCTAGCTAGTAAGTCCAGTGCATCATGCGATATCCTGGCTGGAAACATAGTCTCTCCCCTCTTGGGAATCATTTTCCCCCACATGTGCATCTGGGCCTCCAACATCAGCCTACGAGGCTACCAAACAAAATCTGGCCTCATCTCTCGAAACCTCTCAAAAAATAAACAAAAGAGATCTGAATCAGAAGGGAAGTTGAACCTCCCTTACGCATGAACATGAAATCTATCTAAGGTCATACAAAAATGCTGCAAAAAATGGCAGACAACCTGACAAGTCGTGGCTCCTGTACTACAGAATCAACATAATATATAAGCGAGCAACTAATGCGTCACTCGTCACTAGTGTTGTTTAAAATGGTGGAAATGAGAAGTGAGAGGCACTGCACGTCATGTCTACTGAATGCATCAATACATAACTGACCTCCAGGGACCTGAAACATTGAAGGAGATAGTACATCTGGTCCAATGTATCTCTAGGAGTAAACTCGCTGACTCCCTGCTACACAACCAGCTGGAACCTTTGGGAACGAGGAAAAAGCCACCCCTCTCCTCGATAGCCCTGTAATGAAATAAACATCCTCCTCAGTGGGTGTGTAACACTACTCAGGACCAACCTGGAAAGCCTATTGGTGGGCATTCCACCTACAGATAGGATGTCTCAAAAACACACTATGGTCTTTTAGGGAAATAGCCTCCTCATAGAACTTGAGGAGGCCTTTTGAACTACTGGATATCATTATACAGGGCGGTACTTGTCTCTCTCCCTCTCTCATTCCTCCCACTAGCGAAGCCTGTCATACTGCTCTGCATATTGTTGTTGTTGTTCCTCATCTTCTCTCTGAATCATTGACATATTAAGTAATTTTATTTTATTAGACATGTATTTAGGAATATACATATATAATTTTTTTTTGGAAAAAAAACAAACCAGTCGGTGTGCCACAAAAGCAGTCATACATTAGTTCTGGTGCAGCTTTTTTTCATAGAGCACTAGAGGGGGTGCCCCACATGACATAAAACGTATCGTATGCGGTGCACCTAAATTTATTTCAAGCATCGTCGACTATATATGGTGTCAGAAGAGCAGTGCACTAACTAAAATATACACCCCAGTGAGTATAGTCATGTCAGCGCACCAACTTCCTGACAAATTCCATAGTCAATGGCACAGTATTTTACCTGGCTGCACTGTTGACCTTGTCGAAGTGCTTAATGTGGTGCGCTGAAACGCACCGGGGTAGCAATTTCTGTCAATGCACCGTGTTTCTATTCCCATGGTCAACGATACGATTGGCTAGATGACTGCAACGCACTTTTTTTTTAACTTTAAAATAATGCGGGGCACCTTTCGGTATGGTCACAGACACGGTTCATATAATATTAGCACCAGTTGCAGTGCGGCCTATAAATTTTACAGGCAGCACCGCTTACCAGTGCGAGCCGAACGTCTAGTGCACACCGCACAGCAAAAATAAAAAATCTTTTTTAATGGTTAACTTTAAGGTTATTTCAAATTCTAATCCGCTAAAAAGCTTAACTATGGAAAAAATAGAAATATACCTATAAATTTCGCCATCGAGGAGGTATATTGGCTATAGAATTTGAAAAATAAGATTTTCCCACCATTTTGAAAAATGCAAGCTGGAGATTGGTGGCCAATACACAACAGCAGTGCGTGCAATCGGTGCAATGTGAGCACCAATGTTTGGGCGGCTCAGAGAAGAATAAATTTCACTAGTGCTTGAGAGCTCTGGAGCACTGAGAAAAGTGAAAAAATGCGGTTTTTTTTTCATAATTTTTTTTATTTAACCTTGTTCCGGTCTGTGGGGTTTTATAGGTGCACCTGTGTGGTTTCTTAAGACTGCACTGAGCAATTTTAGATTTTTCATGTTGCTTTATGATGCACCGGGGCGGTTCCTTAACATCGCACTGGGTTTTTTCTGTTTTGGTGTGGTGTTTTATGATGCATCGGGGTGGAATATTCATGAAGTACCAGTGCTTTACAGTAATAGGATGCACCAGGCGTGTGTGTATGGAGCGCACGATGTCCGGTGTGCTAATATTTTGTGCGACTGGTGCTTTCTCTTGTAGAGCACACCGGTGATTGAGAGAATAAAATTGAAAAATGCGGCCTTTTGACCATAGATTTTTTTTTATTTAACCCTGTTCTGGTGCACGCATTTTATAGGTGCATCGGTGCTATTTCATACAAATGCACCAGTCCGTTTCTTTTTTAGCATGGTGTTTTATGATGCACTAGTGTTGTTTGTTGACACCACAATCGACAGTTTCTATTTTGGCATGGTGTTTTATGATGCAATGGTGCGAAATATTTGTGAAGCACTAGTGCGTTACATTAATAGGATGCATCGGGTGGGTGTGTACAAAGCGCATGATTTCCGGTGTGCCAATTTTTTGTGTGCATCGGTGCTTTCCCTTGTAGAGCGTACCGGTAATTGAGAGCTGTAGAGCACAAAAAAATGAAAAATCTAGTTTTTTTGCCATATTTTTTTTTATTTAACCCTTTTCTGATGCATGTGGTTTATATGAGCATCGGTGCTATTTCTTACGAATGCACTGGTCGTTTTTTGTTTTGGCACATTGTTTTATGATGCACTGGTGTGGTTTCTTAATACCGCACCAGGCGATCTCAGTTTTTACGTGGTGTTTTATGATGCATTGACGCGGAAGAGTTGTGAAGCATCGGTGCTCTACAGTAATATGACAGATCGGGTGGGTGTGTACAGAGTGCACGGTGTGCAGTCTGCCAATGTTTTGTGTGCACTGGTGCTTTATCTTGTAAGGAGCACTGCTACGATGTTGAATGATAAGTGCACTAAGCGAAAAACATCCGTAAAACCCTCCGCCCTCCAACATCCTCTAGTAATCTCCGCTAGAAACAAATGTATGGGGCATTTCTATAAGGGGTTCCTCAAAAAAATCCGCTAGAGGGTCTTTTCCTTTTAGTGACTCTTCCATGAAAGAGAAGGTACTGGAAGTGGTGTGTACAATCCTAACTTTCTATTGCTAGGCTTACTCATAGCACATAATGAACAACTTTTAATAAAACGTGACACACTTTCAAGCATACGAGGTTGATAAAAATACATATGTAGTTGTGCTACTGTCTTACCTACACCAAAATGACCAACAATAGAATTATGTGCCTATCTTATGATGTTGATTCTTTCTCCCTGTGGAATACAAATCTTACCATGATGGTACAACAAGTTATCATGCATATGATAATCCAATTCCTCTACTTTGTTACCTTGACTCAAATCCTCATATACATCTTGAAAATCACTATATAAAGCATATTATTCAACATAGCTCTTAATTATGCTTAATAATGGTAGACACACTAAAAATAGGCCTAGAAATCATGTCAGGAACATTGTTATAGAGACCTTTTTTTATACCTTACCGCCAAGTGGAATTGATGAAGAAAACCCATCCATCAAAAGTGCCTTGATTGTTGCAACTTTGTTTGTGACTGAAAGTATTGCAATGGTTGATGATCAATGGGAATGATATTTTCATTACCCATCAAGTAGTGTTTCCACTTTTTCACACTTTGCACCCATGCATACAATTCCTTGTCATATGTGGGATAGTTAATCACTACACCACTAAGAGTTTATAAATGGAAACATATCGGCTTACCATGTTACATGAGGATTGCACCCATGGCATAGTGACTACCATCAGTCTTGTTAGCACTCCACTAATTCTATGAAGGTTGAAAAGGAGACTGAGAAAGGTAACCTCAAAACACTTCTAGGTCCGAATCTAGCCCTTCTAACCTTATAGAGGGCTCTCTCACTTAGATTAGTCAAAAAATACGATATTAGGCTAGGTAATAAGCTTAAAAACGTTTATTTTTTAAAGGTCTATTGATGACAAAAGAAATAGATCCATTGCACATGGAGTCATGTCAAATCAATTTCTTTCCAGTGAGATGATGGGAAAATAGACGGTTTTTTGACAGGGGAAATGTAGGCATCCTTGGTGGAGGATTTAGATAAAAATTTTGTAGGAGGTGAATGTAGAAAGGGTGAAAGACAAAATAATTAGAGAATGAAACCAAGGATGAATTCTAAAGTGATGCTTTAAGTTGAAAACACTGATAACTTGGAAAAACTGAAACAGAGCACCATTAAGATGAATTTTGGATCGGACATACAGTTTTCCAAGAAATAAGATGCACATTGAAGGAATGTAAACACATAAGATAACTTTAAAATCAAAGGATCACAAAACAACCATAAGTCTAACACAATAATCCCTCCAAAGCACTTTCTATTCCATTCATTCACTGGAAAACATTCTTCAAAATTACAGTGCACAAAAGTGTTTATTATCTAATCTGACCAACCAACCCTATGCACTGTAAAATTAATGAAATATATGCAATTATCTCATCCCTAGAATATTGGAGTTGATCTCAATCATCTCCCTAAGATATAAACAATTCAATTAAATTTGGCACTCCCTACTAGGAATAAGTACCAAATTGCTGAAAATAAGGGTCACAGAAAAACTTATATCTCCTTGACCATAACACCTATTGCAAAACTGGAAGAGGTTTTGCTATATGGGATTGTGCTTAAAAAAACCCTCTTTCATATTTCGTAAATTCATTTCCATTGGCTCAGAATAAGCCCCGTAAAATCCTGCCTCAAACAAAAAATCATTAAATGCTTAAATGTGTAAAAATAGGCTGTAAAGATCTAGTCAAATATTTCAATCCATGACACTTGTGAACGAAATTAAAGAGTTTATTTTTATTTGGCTCGTGTGTGATAAAAAACTCCTTGGGTTTCTCAAAATCCCTTTCCAACTGTTAGAAAAGAGCACCAAAAGACAATGGTTAAAACAATAAAAAACAATGCAAAATTTGATATTTTGAAAATTAGCCCCAAAGATCACTGCATAATCCAAAAACCATGACAAATGTGCGGAAAATGAGAGAGTTTTTCTTACTTCCCTCATTCTTGACAAAAACATCTTTCAATAATTCAAAATTCATCTCCAGTTATTCATAATACAATTTTGAATATTATGAAAAAATAAGTCTATGTGCAGCACCTGTGCGCAATGTCCTTTTGGTGGCTTTCAAGAACATCTCAAGATTAGATAGATGTCTTCAATGAGTAAGTTCAAAGGCTAAGGGTAATATTTAAAATTGCACAACCTTTTGAAGCCTTCCTTAATTTTGAGAGAAAAATGACCCTTTTAGCCAATTTTGGTGAAATTTACAAATTTTTACAAAAAAATATCTAGTGCTAATATCGGCTCCAACTCTGGAGGGCAGATCTTTTAGGAGGGTTCATGAACCACAGATCTCTTAATTTTTAGATCAGTGCATTATCAATTGGGAAATCATTAACCTTTTTAATGACATCTCTGATTGTACAACTAAAACATAGACGCCAACTCCAACAAAAACTCTGTACAACTGAGACTCAGTACTACAAACCTCAAACTAAAACCATATTGTTGAATGAAAGTTCTGAAAAAATGCTCGAAAAACTAACCTTATTCACACTCCTATTTACTTTAATCTGATGTATGAAAAAACTCAATTAAATGATGGTAAAATTCAAATGCAGCCAACCCAGTAGTTTATCAACTGTTGTTCCTTGAATGTTCTTTAGCAAAATAAAAATTGGAATATGTAAGAACAATTTAAATTGATTGTAAGCTTTATGATCATAGTTCAAATATGGTCGAAACCCCATATTAAACAATTTCTCCATATAAATAACTATGGAAGAAAAAAAAACATGATTGGTTTTCTCTACATCATATCAACCAATGACTATATCATTATAATTGGAAACTTCAAATAAGCTCTCTTTTGTATCATCAAATCCATCAAAAACATTCTTAATCATCGCATAAAAGGACCATACCTCCTCTTCTTTGGGCAGTAAAGGCTTTCAAAGAATGCATCTTTATAATGGAAACTGTGAGATATAATTTGAACCTCTAAGGCCTCAACTTCTTGTTCAAGATTTTTAGCGAATTTTTCTAAAAGAAATATTTTCTCTTCAAAACGCTTGGATAAAAATAAATAATGAGGAAACAAATTTGAAAAACCATCATCCAATTCATCATCATCAAACTAATAAAACTATTCTCTAAAACCTTCAATAGAAATATGATTTGGCATATACCGTGTCATCTTGATTGATGATGTAAAATGGATCAAAATTTAAAGCTCTTGAATTCTTTAGATAATGGAGTCTCCATAAAAATTTTAAGCTCTGGATCATTTCCAGGCCAAAATACACATCCTTTTGATGTCCAACTACTATTCACCATCAGCATTGATATCTGGTCATTTTCGTTCTTTCTCGGGGAAGATTTTTCACTTCATTCCTCGACAACGACGCTAAACTGTTAGCACTCCACCAGTTCTCCCGAGTTGAAAAGGAGATTAACAAAGGTAACCTCAAACCACTTTTAGGTCAGAATATATCACTTTTGGCCTTGTAGAGGGCTCTCTCAGTTATATTACTCAACAAATAACATATTAGGCTAGGTAATAACCTCAACAAAGTTGATTTTTTAAAGTTCTATTGATGAGAAAAGAGACAGATCCATTGGGCATGGAGTCATGTCAAATTAGTTTTTTTTCCAGTGAGATGATGGTAAAATAGAGGGGTTTTTTAGAGGTGCAAGGTAGGCAGCTTTGGTGGAGGATTCAGATAAATTTTTTGTATGAGGTGAATGTAGAACGAGTTAAAGAAAAAACATTAGAGCATCAAAACAAAGATGAATTCCAAAGTGATGCTTTAAGTTGAAAACATTGATAACTTGAAATAACTGAAACATAGCACCATTAAGATAAATTATAGATCAAAAATATGTTTTTTTCCAAGAAATAATATACACATTAAAGGACTGATAACACATAAGATAAATTAAAAATAAAAGGAGCAGAAAACCACCAAATTCTGACACAAGAATCCCTACAAATCACTTGCTATTTCATTCGTTCACTTAAAAAAAATCTTCAAAATTACAATGCACAGAAGTATTTCTTCTCTAATATAACCAACCAACCTTATACACTCTAAAATTCATGAAATATATACAATTATCTCATCTCTATAATAATCAAGTCGAGCTCAACCATCTCCCTAAGATAGAAACAATTCATTTAAAGTTGGCACTCCCTACCAAGAATAGAGACTGAATTCCTGCAAATGGGGGTCAAATAAGAACTCATATCTCCTTAACCATAACACTTGGTACGAAACTGGAATAGGTTGTTTTATATAATATCGTTTTGAACAAAAACCTCTTTCAGTTTTTTTAAATTTGTTTCCACTCGCTCGAAATAGGCCCCAAAAAATCATGGATCAAACAGGAAATCATTAAATGCTTAAATATGTAAAAATATGATGTAAATATCAAGTCCACTATTTCAATCCACGACACCTGTGAAGAAACAAAAATTGGATTTTTTTATTTGGCTTGTTGTTGACAAAAAACTCCATGGGTTTCTCAAAATTCCTTTCCATCTGTTAGAAAAGAGCTCCACAAAAATAGCTAAAACAGTAAAAAACAATGCATAATTTGATTTTTTGAAAATAAGCCACAAAGATCACTACATAATTCCCAAACCATGAAATTTGTGCAGAAACTGAGAGATTTTTTTATTACTTCGCTCATTCTTGACAAAAAACCCTTTCTTTTTTTCAAAATTCATCTTCAAATGTTCTTAATAGAATTTTGAAACTGATGACAAAAAAAGTCTATGTGCATCACCTGTGCGCAATGTCCTTTTGCTGGCTTTCAACAACATCTCAAGATCACATAGATGTCTTCACTGAGTGATTTCTAAGGCCAAGGGGCATATTAAAAATTTCACAACCTTCTGAAGCCTTCCTTAATTTCTAGAGCAAAATTATCCTTTTAGCCAATTATCTAGTGCTAACAAGTCTGAATCTCAAATGACTCTCTCAAGTCTGGAAGTGCAAGTAATGGAGCTGAAATAATCTTTCCTTCAATGCATAAAATTCCATTTTCTATTTACCTTCCCACTAGAAGACCTACTTCACACTTTTCAATGCATGAAATGGAGTAGCGATAGAAGAGAAGTTAGTAATAAAACTCCTCCAATATTGGGTTGCTCCCAAAACGATTCTTACATCCATAATTGTTTTGGCCTTTGGCCAATTCAAAATAACATCCACCTTTGAGGAATATATTTTCAATTCATCTCCTCCAATAATATGACCCAAATACACTAAACAAATTTTTCCAAACTCACACTTTGACATCATTAAAAAAAATTGTTCTTTCTTCAAGACATCAAGTACGTTTTTCACATGCATGACATTATCTTCATGAGATCTACTGAAAATCACGATGTCATCTAAGTACACTATCACAAACTCATCCATAAATTTCCTCAACACATCATTCATCACACGTGTAAAGGTATCAGGAGCATTGAAAATACCAAAAGGCACAACTAGCCATTCAAACAAACCTTATTTGTTTTGATTGTTGTCTTTGATATGTCTCCTTCAGTAATTCTAATTTGATAATAGCCAATCCTTAAGTCCAAATTAGTAAAATACTTAGAATCTTTCAATTGATCGAGAAAATTATTAATTCTAGGGAGTGGGTAATGGTTCTTTACTGTAATTTTCTTCAATGCATGGAAGTACACACACATGTACCATGTTCCATCATTCTTTGGCACCAAAAAAATAGATGAACTGCATGGGGAAGTGCTTAGTCTAATGATCCATTTCTTCAACAACTCCTGAATTTGTTTTTTAATTTTTGCACTTTCCATCACTAACATCTTGTACATGTGCATGTTGCGAAGAGGACAATCATGTTGCAATTGTATTTCATGTTGGATTCCCCTCTTAGGAGGAAATCCCTTAGGCTCGTGAAACATCTCATCATATTGGTTAACAACCTCAACCAAATCAGATTTAAATCTTGAGTCACAACCTTGAAAAGCTTCATTCTCAACATCATTCTTTTGTTTGACCATTAAAAGCACAAAATTGTTGCAAGAGTTAATGAGTCTCTTCATTTCTCCGAAATTTAAAAGTGAAATATTTAATTTATGTTGATGTGCTCTAACTATGTACTCAATACCATCTTTGAAAAAGTGATACTTGTTTTCATGGTGATGAAAAATAACTTTCCTATCAAACAAATATGGACTTTCCAAAACAAGACCTGAAATATGGTGTGGAACTACATCAAGTTCAACTTCATCAATAAAGTTTGTTGTAATTGAAAATCTAAGTATGCATTTCCTCGTCACATGTGAATTTTCATTCTTGCATATCCAACCTAAAGGATAAGGCCTTGGACAAAGAATGGTCTCTAAATTTAACTTCTTGACTAAGTCTTTAGAAATCAAATTTTCTTGTGAACCACTATCAAAGAGTCTATCAATTTTTTTATTCTTTGAAATAACCCGAATATGGAAAAGTTCAATTATTGTTTTCTCATATTCATTATAATTAGGAGAACTTGAATATCTAGTGCTTGCTATTGCCTTACCTTTCATTCCCATTGTTGTGATATTTGTTTCATCTCCTGAATCAGAGCCTAAGTCATGTTGTGTAGTTGTAGTTGTATGCTACTTCTCTTTGTTGTTAAAATTCTTTGGTTTCGTCTAAGGATGAAACTTCCAACAATGAGCTTAATCATGACCCTATTTGGAACATTCTTTGCATGTTAATTTTTCTCCTTCCTTCTTGACAGGTGCATTCTTCTTTCCTTTCACTTTGAATTTAATCATTCCTTTCTCTCCACTTTGAAATGGCTTTTTGCTACCCTCTTGCGAAATGATTTTCCTTCTTGCTTCAAGATGTGTTTCCTGAACGCAAACCTCATCTAAACTTGTAGGATTAAACAAAAGGATTGTATATCTTAATTAATTGTGTAAATCCGCAACATATTTCAACAAGGTGTCCTGTGATGACAAATCTAAACCTAAAATTAGAGATCTTATTCTAAACGCTTGGCTGTAACTTTGAAAACTTTGACCTTTTAGTTGTCTAAAATTATGCCAATCCATAATAGCTTTATGCATATAAACTAATGGATAAAATTGTATTCTAAGTGCAAGAATAAAATATATCTAGGAGGTTGACACCTTACCATGCTTTTTCATATCCTCTTGTGTTTTGTCTTCCCACCAAATCAAAGCAGCACTTTCCAACCTCAATGAAGCCAAATGAATCATTGTTTCATCAACTTTAATGTTCTGAATCCTACAATAAACTTCAAGTTGACAAACCCAATTATCAATTTTTTTAGCATTCACTTCACCATTATACATAGGAAGTTCAAGTTTGATATGAAGTTTTATTAAGGGAGTTTTACCATGAATTCTTGGGGTATGTGGAGGTGTTTGAGTAAAGGTTGTGGAGGAAGAGGATGAAGATGAGGGTGAGGATGGAGGTGAAGATGATGATGGAGAAGATGGTGGTTTATCACCATTTCCTTTTGAAGGATTTCCATGATCTCCTCCTTTTCTTCTAGAAGAATCCTGTCCTTTTGAAGGGTTGGAACTCTCACCCTTAAATCTTAAATTTCTCTGTTCGTAGAGAAATTTCACCCTTCCAGTCATGTCAAAGAAATATTTTATAAAAGTGTTCTCAACCTATGACATATTAACAAATCCTCCTTCATGAGACATGATTACTGAAGCTTCAGGTAGATCTTGAGGTGAAACTTGTGGTGGAAAATGAGACAAGTGGGATCTCCTTGTCCTTGTCCCAAATGAGAAGTTGCACCCACCTGATTTCCTTCTCCTCTCTTGAGCTTCAACCCTTTAAGAATCAAAAGCACTTGAAAACAATTAAATCCTCATAACAGTAAAGAAAACCAAATATTTGATACCAAACTTGATCTGAATGAGATCTATATGTTAATGTGCTTAAGGTTGTATAGATTGCAAGTGTTTAAATTAATTTTTTTATGAGATTTTTGCTAAATTATTATACATACAAAGCATGAATTTAAACACTAAAATAGAAAAAAATAATAGAAAAATACACCATAAAAATAACCACAACATAACTGATGAAGGAGTTCATCGCTCCTAGGTTACGTCTCCTGGTCCAGCTTCCAATGGCTTGGAACTATATAATTATGATAAAAAATGGTGATTACATCAGTATATATTGCTCCAATGGATTCAAAACCTGTTCCATTATCTTGAGAACTATCCAAGACCCTTGAATATCCTCTTTTTGGTCCAAAAAAGGTCAAAAATAGAAGAAGTTGTGAGTTTCCCCAGCTTTGGTACTAGCTGCGCTACAATCTCCCCAAAATCTGGCACTAGTGCTACATTTTCGCCAGAAATTATGCTAACAAATGGATATTTTGGCAGAAATTTTGGGGCCGTTAATTTCTTCATTAAATCCTTAAAATAAAATTTTTAATTATATAATGGAGGCTGATTTTTTTTTAATAAACAATCGGGCCAGACCATGCCCTTCTCTGCCTTTGTTCCCACGGTTTTGTTCTAAGGTTAATATGGTATATATATGGGGGGTTCAAGGCTAAGTCTTGTCCCCTTACCCCATAACTTTCTCCACCTCAAACTTAAATAATGGTTTGAAGGGATGGTTTACAAGAACCATGATTAGCCCGAGTGGTTGAGGTTTTGCGCTGTTAGTTGAGACGTCGTGGTAATTATTCCTGCAGAGTCTAGTTTAGAATTTCAACCAAATTTCAGTGGCCCTTGTGCTGCCACATGGTGACCTCCGGTTGGGCCATGTGGACCAACCCACGAATGAAAATCACCAAAATCAGAACTAGTGTCCTTGTGACAAGTGGAGAAATATTATTGGCTCAATGGAGCCCAGTTAGTCATGCCTAGTCAACAAGCCCAGGAATTTGTACAGACTGCTAACTGGGAAACATGCACAACTTTTTCCAAAATTTTTCATGTTTGAGAAAATGAACATAACTCATTTCCGGGAGCATACTGTGTCGGTTTTCTGCTAAACTAGTTGCGTCAGATTCAGAAAAATGAGATCTTTTGAAGCGGATAAGTTCCGAGAAATTCTAACAAATTTCATTTTTGAGGATATTTTTGAGCATTGGATCATCTTCCATATCCCATGTAGCTTCATCAAGGAAAAGTGATTCCATTGCACTTCAACATACTAAATTGTTGGGTTCTGGAGCATGAGCATATTTCTCTGCAAAATTCATTGAGGTTTTAGTTGGAATTCTCCTTCTGGCTCCACCTGTAATACATACCATTCAATAACATGATCAACATATTTAAAATATTTCTTAAGTAATGACACATGGAAAACATCATGGAATTTCACTATTGGAGGTAGTGAAAATCAATAGACTACTCGAATAATCCTCTCAAGAATATTAAAAGGTCCACAAAACCAAGGTGTTACATTGGCACATCATCCAATCTAAAAGGATCTCTTCTTGGTTTTGATGTACAAGTTCATCTATTCCCCAACCTGAAACTCCATAAGAAACCTATTCTAATATGCATATCTCTTATGCCTAGCCTGTGTTGCATTCTGATTATTCTTCATTACTTGCATTTCATATTCCATTTCCACCAACATGTCTGACCCAACCAACACCCTGTTAACTGGATCCCTCCAACTGATGGGAGTATTGCAACTTCGTCCATACAATGCAACAAAAAAACTCATCCTCAATGGTTACTAGTACCCATTGTTGTACGAAAACTCTACCAATGGAAGATACTCTTCCCACTTTCACTGTTGATGCATCACATACATCCTCACCATGTCCTCCAATATCTTGTTGAGCCTCTTTGTTTCTCCATATGTCCGTGGATGATAAATTGTACTAAAGGCGAACTATGTGCCCAAAAATGTAAACAACACCTTCCAAAACATGGAATTGAACTTTGCATCCCTGTCTGACACAATATTATGGGAAAAACCATGCAATATGAGCACATTGTTGTATGTCCTTGGTAAATTTCTAATAAATTCCATGGAAATGACCCCCAATTTCCACTCTGGAATCATAATAAACTATATTAGTCCACCTGGATTCTTACACTGTTCTTTTACCTATTGAAAATCCAAGCACCTAGCCAGAATCTTTGCTACGTCTCTCTTCAAATTCACCCAATAGTAGAACTTCTTTACTGGTTTCAACATCTTTTGATAGTCTGGTTAACCTGAAGAAGGTTTCACATGAAACTACCTCTCGGTATCCTTCTTTAGTTCACTATTTTCTGAAACTCATATCCTATCTCTAAACCTAATCAGGCCATCTACTATGAGACTATAGTCCACATCTTGTGCACCTCTACCTGTACTTGTACCCATACTACTATATGTACCTATACATGTACCACTACCTGTACCTATATGTGTACCTGTACTCTTCTGTAATTTTTTCCTAAGCTCCATATACTTGACATCCCGCTAACCTTCCAACAACATCCTATCATGTAGTTTTGTCCCATACGAAAACATAGTTGGTATATGACTCACGTGTATCCGCCTACTCAGAGAATCTGCAACTTTGTTCTCCTTACCTTTAATATACATGATCACAAATTCAAACTCACTAGTCGTGGCCAACCATATATCTTGCGTGGAATTTAGATTTATTTGGTCAAATAGATTTCGCAATCTACTATAATCACACGTCGATATGAACCGTCTTCCCAAAATATAGTGCCTCCACATCTTGAATGCATGAATGATCACTGCCAACTCAAGATCATGTGTCGGATAGTTTTATTAATGCTCATTTATTTTTTGTGACTCATAACATACCACTTATTCTTCCTGCATAAGGACTCCACCAAGGCCTCTCTTGCAATCATTTGTACATACCACAAACTCTTTTTCTAGATTTATGATCTTTAACACTAGAGAATTTGTCAAAAACTACTTTAACTATCCAAAACTTGATGCACATTCTTTTTTCCAATCAAACTTCTTACCTTTCCTTTGCAATGATAAGTTCTTGATGAATCTCCTCTAATAACCTACTAAACCCATGAAATATCTTACCTCATTAGCATTCCTAGGAGCTTCCCACTCCATGATAACTCTTACCTTTTGTTAATCTACTCATATGCCCTCCTTGGAGACAACATTTCCCAAGTAATGTACCTTTGTTTGAAATAAACTACATTTTCTAAGCTTAGGCTATAACTAATTTTGTATTATAAATCTCAACACTTCTTATAAATGTTGAACATGCTCTTCTTCATTTTGAGAATATACTAATACATCATCAATGAATACAATAACAAAATTTTCTAGATAAGTATGAAACACATTTTTCATTAAGTACATAAAAGTAGTTAGAGCATTAGTCAAACCAAATTGAACTAAAACAAACTCATAATTTCTGTACCTGGTTCGGAAAGTTGTCTTTGGCATGTCATATTCTTTAATGTGTACTTTATGATGCCCCGATCTCAGATCAATCTTCGAGATCACTACTTCTCCCTTAAACTAATCAAAAAAATCATCAATCCTAGGAAATGGATAATTGTTCTTGATGGTCACTTTGTTCAACTACTTTTAATAAATGTATAGCCAGAGAGTACCATATGGCTTCTTTACAAATAATATTGTGCACCCTATGGTGATACACTTGGCTTAATGTATCGCTTGTCCAAAATTTTTCTTCAACTGCAACTTCAACTCTAGCAACACCGGTGTGCTCATCTTGTAAGGTGCTTTAGATGTTGGCGCTACCCCTAGAACCAACTAAATAGAAAATTCTAGCTCCATTTGAGGTGGAAAATTTGAAATGTCTATGGGAAATACATCTTCAAACTGTTGTAGAATTGGGTACCTACTTAAGATATCTCCATCCTCAACTTCCTTACCTTTATCACTAGATATGTGCACCGCAAATAAAAAATGCCCTTTCCTACGACTACACTTGGCCTACATACTTGTAACAATTCTAAACGATGTTGCTTTATTCTTACCCTGAAAGACTCTTTGTTCCCCATTGTCATCCAAGCACTCAATACCCTTGTCATGACAATCCACCTTGGTCCTATGAAGATACAACGAATCCATACTCAAAAGCATGTTATACGATCACAATGACAATACATTCCGATGGGCTGAGGTGGGAATGCCATTCAAGTTAAGTGCACAAGCTCTTACCCAATCATGAAATCTATTCTTGCTACCCGTAGCCAACTGCAGTAACCTATATTATGCATGTACTTATTTATTCAAACCACACATATCCACTAGGTGAGGATTACCATAACTAGAATTAGATCCAAGGTTAATAAAAATAGAAGCAACTTGATCACAAATATTATTTTCCATCTCTATGATAGATGCATGTCGATCTAGTTTCCTATTATCCAGCACTGCATAGATCTTGGGAATACTCTATCCAACCTCTGCCACTGTCTCTGCCTCCTTCATAATGTAGATCTACGGTCTACCACATTGATGTTGTGGAAAATCTCTCCTGTGATTATATTTTCCTCAAGTCCAACGTTGTATAGGATTCCAACCTTCATCCTTATTCTACTCCTCAGATCGAAGTCTGTGTCCTCTACCAAATGTATTGAACTTCTTAGGTGGTACAACATTCCATTTTTTACATGTGTCATGAGGTATTTCTCACATTTTATCCATTTTTCCTTTGTTATTATCATTACCTTTCCATTCCTTCTTAGTCTCATATTTGTGCTTCAGTTGCTTGTAAAAATGATTTAGCTTCTGGATGGCATGCTGAAATGATATAGGATAATCAAACTCAATATTGTCTTTGAATGCTATTGGGAACCCACTAATGAATCTATGAATTTTTTCCTTCTCCTTCTTGAGGTAAGGCACATATCACAACAACTCCAAAAATCTGCTAGTGTACCCCTCATTGGTCATAGATCCCATATTTAGTTCATAAAACTCCTTTTCCCTATCATAATAGTATGTCTCTAATAGATAATTCTTCTGTAATAGTATCTAAAACTCATTCCAAGTCAAATAATCCTAAAAAATATCGCTGATATTCTTCACATCCCACAAAATGTGTGCTTTACCTTTGAGGATGAATTTAGCAATTCTCGCTCTCATGTTTTTTCAGTAATCACGCAACCAGAAGAAATTCCTCATAGCAAGCAACCATGATTCTTCCTCCTATGGTTTCTTCATCTCTCCATCAAATGTGGGTGTTTTTTCTTTCTTAAATGCATCGAGAAAATATCCCCTTTCACTCATCCTGTAAAAATGATAATTATGATGATCATAATTTCTGTCAGAACCAAGACTAGAATAGTACTTACGTCTTTCACCTCTCCTATCTGGAGTGTCCAAGAGCCTCCCAACTCTGATCATGTAATATCTATCCAACCTGTGACCACCATGATACCTACTGCCATATGCCCCATTAGTCCCATCCTTCTGTCCACAGATTATTGGAAGTGGTCCTTAGCTCTGCAACCCTAACAGACTCTGAAGGATTACTGCATTAACTTCTACTTATTTTTCACGTTCCTGCATGATTCTGTCATTATATTCTTTACAAATCCTTATTTCTTCCTTCAAGATTCTCAATGTGTCTACTAAGTGAGAAGAGTGCCCAACATCATGATGCTCATTTGGTTCATAGGGAGAATATTTGTAGTCTACCATCTTGCTAGTCATCTTTGATTCCTTCCTGCAAGGAATCTCATGTCAGCTAAACCAAATCAAAATAAACCAATGTACATTAGAATAATTCATGAAGGATATCTCATCTGCAACATCAACCAATCAATGTATTACATGTACAAACATAATCATAAATAATTATAAACATATAACACATAAGTATATCATGACATAAACATCACTTAATCTAGATTCCAGCTATCAATGCATGATTATATCAACTACACATACCATGACATCATGCATGAAAATGACGACCATACCAATTTACACTAACAATACGTAAGCACTTGACTTGCTTAAACAACACATAACCAGTCATATACTAAAAACAACACCATCAATTCTCCCATGGATACATAACTGCGACCATTACCAAAACCATGTGGATGCAACAAGCATATACACCAAAATTATAAGAAAGACATATGGAGTCTACATAAATGCATGACCAATACACCGCCCATCGAGTTCGAGGGGTGAACCATGCTCTGATACCACTTTGTAGCATCAACATCTACCCAAGTAACTAACCAAACGGGGTAAACATGTGATGAAGAGCTACTATGATCTTATTAAACCTCCCAGGTCACCTTAAGGAAGTGAAACTGACACCAAAAAAAAGAAAACCTTTTGCACATGCTACAGGACACCCAAGACCCATCCCAACCTTCTTGGAGGCTAGCATCTAAATCAAAATCACCTTCTCATCCATCAAACCCCTAGTATCTCCCTTTACATGGGCAAGAGTGTGACTAGAAACGTCTAGTCACATGCAAAAAAAAGGTAAGCATGCCACTCGGGACTTTTCCCAGTAGCACTGAGCCTGCAACCCTGATTTTTGTGCCACTTTTCAGGCCTAGAGCTAAGGTCACTACCCAAAACTCTATGAAACTTTTATAACTCAAATATAACAACAGAATAATGATGTAGAAGACAAATCTTAAACAAGGACTTTACTGGACCCCTACTATCCATGATAAGAATTTCGTCGAACATTTCACAAATATGTAATATTCAGGTTTAAACAACAAATATTAGCATAGGGATGTCATAATTATATAATAATTGCTAAGAATAATATCATCACATTAACTTCATCATCATATATTTGGTCATAGATATATTTTTCATTCATTTACAAGTCAAAACATGATGAGAGCCATACATCATCACTATCATAAAACAAATTCATAACCAACATGTAAACATTATAAATGACAAGTGCATGATAGCCATATAATCCACATAATGACAAGCATATTTACCCATCAAAACAAAAGGAAATATCTATTATTTCCATATTAAAAATGCAACCAAGTCTTGGAAATCCATGTTCCACCTAACCATAGACATGGCTCAGTCAAATCTCTCTTCAACCAGTCACCCCCATGCCATATTCTAATCATGAATGTGTGATATGATAAAACTCATCAATCAAAACCAAACCAGGTCTTGTAGAGGAAAAACCACCTCAAACCTTAACCAATGATTCCACCTCACCACCGTACATCACAAAACATCACTAGCTTGGTCTATATCCAAGCTGTCAAGGGCTTTAGAGCGTTTTTTCCAACCGGGGCATCCATGACTAGTAACTCAACCCACCAAAGGATTCTATATTGTTTTTCCAACCAAGGCTTCCATAGTGTTTGTGCAAACAAGGATTATAGGACTAGTAACTCAACCTGAATTGTTACGAGGCTTACAGAGTGTTTTTCCAACCAAGGCTTCCATGAACTAATAACTCAACCCACAACCAAAGGTACATGATAAGAAACTAGAAAAAAAAACAATGAAATAAACCCACAACACCATGAATATCCATGAAATGGAAAGTCTAGGTAAATCCACTATCAATCCAAGAAATCATCCATGACAATGACATATCATGACCAAGAAATCCAATGCACATTCCATGCATGATGAAAATTTTGAGGAAAAAATACATGCAACTCAGTACATGCTAGAAAAACGCGTTGTAGTTGTGGATCGTGATGTGATCTTCTGATTTCCTGCTCTTCCTTTTCCTTCTTGCTCCAAAAATTGAATTTTTCTAAACTATCTAAGAGTGTTCCAATAAATTCTAAGTGTAGAAGAGTATGAGAGAGAGAGAGAGAATAGAATGAGAACTCCAAAAATGAACTAAAAAAAGGTTACCAATTGATCCTCAAAAACATTTTTATCAATGAGGCCTCTATTTTCTTCATTTTCCATTATTTTCCTTCATTTTCCTCACATGCAACTTGTGACATTTCACCTCCATTTTCTCCTAATTTCCATTATTTTCATAATTAAATTCCAATAAATGAAACTTTTCCTTTCCAAGGTTGTAGCCATTTCTTTGCCAATTTCCATAGTAGTAATAAACCATATGACTGCCCACACTCGAACACTTTGACCAAAATTCAACTTGGAATACATTTCCCATGAACTTGGTTATTATTTATCCTTTATTAACTTTTATTACATGGAATTTCACCAGGGATATTACACATTTTTTCAGTCTCTAAAAGTCAAAATTCCTATTGAAAATTCTTTTCTTCTTACCATAGTTGTTGCTCTAATTTTAAAATCTTAACATCATTTTTCTTGAGAATTCTTGTTAGTATGCTGACATGGAAGACATTTTGATTTTCACAGGCTTGAATAGAGTGGGCGAACTACTTACTTATTTTCTATTCACTTAATTGAAAGTCATCCAAAAATATTTGAGGAGGCGAATTTGTATCTTGATTTTCATTTTCAAACTTCTTCTTCTTTCTACTTCTTTTAATCACATATTTCTTAAAATGATTGAAATAGAAATCCAATGGAGGGATTGTTATGTCCCTATATTACTAATATAGTCCCTTATTTTTTTTATTGTAACCCCCTTATTGTTATTTTTGTACCCCTGTAGCCCCAATATTGTTATTATTGTGCCCTTACATTATTATTGTTAGGTCGGCTAGGATTATATTGTGATCCCATCGAATCCTATATATAGAAGGATGTTTTGTTCATTTTTATCATTCAAGAAATGTTCATTTATGTAATGTATTGGAGGTTTCCCCCTTGAAGTGGTTTATTTATAAGGCGTTGATCTCTCTTTTATTTTATTTTTGGATTTGGTTTCATAACATTTGGTATGAGAGATTTGGATTCTAGTGTTTCACTACTCCAAATAGGTCATCACGGAATTTTATTTATAAATATTTTTGTACGAAGGTTCAGAAGCTGAAAGTTTTATACAGAGAAGCCAAACTCCTGAGGAATGTCATGTAGAAATTTCAAATCTTGGTTTGTAATATTTTGGGAGATATGATCTGTGGAAGTTAGTTTTTTTTTAGGCTCTTGAATTTCACCTAAAATAGATCATCGTGGAATTTTTGCTATAATTTTTTTTCTATAAAGGTTCAAAAACTAAAATGTTTATAGAGAGAAGTAGAAATCCAGAGTAACTTCCTGTAAAAATTGTAGATCTCGGTTCGCAACATTTTAGGAGATATGATCTATGGAAGTTAGGGATTTTTCAGGCTCCCGAATTTAATCTCAAAGAGGCGACCATGGGAAAATCATCATAACTCTCTCTCTTAGCGTCAGATTGGAATTATATAAAATGCGTTCGCAAGTAAACAGATTGTAGTTTACTGTGAATCAATTTCATAGCTGAAGGAGGAAACATTGAAACTTGGCACATCATACAAGTTTGATCTACTGAACTAGTCCATAATTATGTCATTATGGGAGATTTGGCATAACTTTACCCTGAAGAATCCAAATTAGGTCAGACCTATGGCATTAGAAAGAAGATTCAGAGGGCTACTACAGGGCCAAATTTTAGATATTGAAGATATGAAACCACAGAGATAATTCAGTTTCAATATCGATCTCTTCAAAAAAAAGAAAAAGGTGTATTTTTTTTTGAATTGCATAAGTCTTGTGTGAAAAATAAGTTTGACGTGATTCTAAGGGCATATTGAAGCATAAATATCAGTATTGGGTTCTAAAATGCTACCTAAAAAGCATTCAACCCCCATTAAGCCTTCAAAATGCTATATTATGACTCATGAAGTGGAAGAAGTGCAACATGACATATCAAAATTATAGGAGCAAGTGCACCAAATTTCGCTCTGGCAAAGAGTAACCGAAAATGAAATTGAAGTTTTGAAGAAAGGCATGGAAGTTAAGATGGATGGTTTGAAGAATGGCATGGAAGCTAATATGGATGGTTTGACATGGAAGCTAGCATGGAAGCTAAGATGGATAACATGGAAGAAAAAATGAAAGATAACATGGAAAACATGAAGAATGATCTAAAAGCAGACATGGAAGGTTTGAAAAAGTTGAATCAAGAAATGTTTCCTAATGGGGAAAAGATAGTAGAGGAAACTCATGATGAGAAGAAAATAAATTTTAATTGTGATTTCATAAACCCTAATGTTGGATGGAAGAATGACTATATTTCAAAGATGGATATGAGGAAGTTTGATGGGAAGGATTCTATAACATGGATACTACAGATGGAGAAATATTTTGATCTCAATAATATGCAAAACACACAAAAGGTATGAATTGCAACTTTAAATTTAGAACAAAATACATTTGTATGGTATCAATGGCTTTTCTCTCGTAAAAAAATTGTCACTTAGTGAATTTTTATAGAGGAAATGATAGCACATTATGAGGATACAAAGAGCAACACCTTCTTTAGCCAATTAATAAATCTCAAACAACAGGGTTAAGTAGGGGAGCATATTGAGGATTTCAAAAGATTGAATATAAGGGTAACTGATATTCCAGAGGAAATAAGATTGATGTCTTCATAGGGACTTTAAACGATAGCATCCAGCATGAAGTTTGCGTTTGGGAACCTGATTCATATAGAGAAGGCATTCAGGTTGGCAAGAAAAATTGAATGAAAAATTATGGCGACAAGGAAGCCTACCACTCACATCTATAAATATGGAAGTGTTGCTACTCCTAGACTTCCACAACCTACAAGGTTGACACCACAACAATTGGAAGAAAAAACATCAAAAGGGATTTGCTACAGTTGTGATAGAAAATACAGTAAAGGTCATAAGTGTGCTAAGAAGAAATTATTTTATATAGATTGTGAAGAGGAGGAAGAAAATGAATAGGAAACTTCAAAAGAAGAGGATACACACCAGGAACCAACCCTAGAAGAAGAAGAAACGAGTCTAACCATATCGTGTAATGCATTGGCAGGAATTACCACTCCTCAAACTCTCAAGATATAAGGACATATCAAGAAGAAAAATGTAATAGTGTTGAATTATTCAGGTAGTACACATAATTTTATCCATTGTGAGGTAGCCAAGGAATTGAAATGTGTCCTATGCCCAACACCAAAATGTCAAGCGATGGTTGAAAATGGAGGAACTCTAAATTGCTATGGAAAATGCCATAATATCTAGCTAACCATGGGGGAATATGTATTGAATAGTCCAATGATTTCCATTCCAATGGGAGGTGCTGATGTTGTACTAGGAGTACAATGGTTACAATCTTTGGGGACAATAGCTTTTAATTTTCAAAAAATTTTATTGAAATTTTTTTCTAAAGGAAAGGAAATTGAATTATGGGGTATCACAGGGAAGCGAAGAAAGATAATAAGCTCCAATGTCATGAAAACACTTCTGAAGAAATAAAAATGGGGCATAATCACACAATTATGCTCACTAGAAGTTCTAACATCAAAATAATCTATTTCTCTATATCTCCAAAAAATCTTGGACAATAATTACAAGGTGTCTGAAACTCCCAAAGTACTCCAACCTATTCGTGATCATGATCATGCTATTCATTTGATTCCAGGAGGTGTTCCTCCAAACATTAGGCCTTACAAATATCCTTATGTCCAAAAGAGAAAAATTTAACGTATGATTGCAAATATGTTAGAGGTTGGTATAATTCAACCTAGTCAATGTTCTTTCTCTGCTCCAGTATTATTGGTGCACAAGAAGGAGGGATCATGGTGCATTTTTCCAGATTATGAAGAGCTCAATAAGCTCACTATTAAAGATAAATTTCCCTTTCCTATGATTGATGAATTATTGGATGAATTGCATGGAGCAATTTATTTCACCAAGTTGGATCTTCATTCAGGATATCATCAAATTAGAATGAAAAATGAAGATATTCTGAAAACAACATTTCGAACTCATGAGGGTCATTATGAATTTTTGGTCATGCCTTTTGGCCTTACCAATGGACCTTCTACATTTCAACGGTTGATGAATTCCATTTTCAAACCCTTCCTTGGAAAAATTGTTCTAGTATTTTTTGATGACATACCAATCTACAGGAGGTCTTGGAAGGATCATGTTCAATAGTTGGTAAGGCGCTAAAAATATTGGATGATAAACAATTATATGCAAAAACATCCAAATGTTTCTTTGGAGTACAAGAGGTGAAATATCTGGGTCATATTGTATCTCACGAGGGTGTTAAGGTAGACCCCAACAAAATTAAACCCATTAAGGAATGGAAAGTCCTCACAACCATAAAGAAGTTTTCAGGATTTCTTGGGTTAACAGGGTATTATCTCAAGTTTGTTAAGAATTATGGGAGAATTGTAGCACCCCTAACAGAATTATTGAAGAAAGATGAATTTTCATGGACTCCTGAAGCAACTAAGTCCTTTGAAAATCTTAAAGAGGTAATGTGCCTAGCACCGGTCTTAGGTATGCCAGACTTGAAAAAAACCTTTATTGTGGAATGTGATGCCTCAGGAAATGGAATTGGTGTTGTTTAAATGAAAGAAGGAAGACCCATTGCTTTTAAAATTCATCCAATCAAAGAAAAGTATTTACAAAAAGCTATTTATGAGAAGGAAATGTTGGCAATACTACACGTACTAAATAAATGGTGACCTTACCTAATGGGTAAAAAATGATCATGATAGTATTAAACACTTTATGTAACAAATACTATCTTCAGAAGAGAAGCAAAAATGGGTCACAAGGATGTTGGGTTATTACTTTGAAATCATCAACAAAAAAAGGAAGCTAAATGTTGTTGCAGATGCACTCTCAAGAAAGGATGAAGAGGTGGAAGAATTGCTTTGTGCTATTTCTATTATCCAACCAGATTGGATAACCAAAGCAAGGGCTGAGTGGAAAAAGGATGAAGAAGTATGGACACTCATTCAAAATTTGCAACAAGATGCTAGTACATATTATACATTTAGTTGGAAAAATGATTCCTTAGGGTCTAAATATCGCTTATATATTTGCAAGAATTCAAAACTAAAAAAAAATATTATTTTGGAATTGATTTCTCCTTTAGGAGGACACTCAGGATTTTTAAAAAGTTACCATCGGTTGAAGAAATATTTTTTTTGGGATGGCCTTAAATATGATATTCAAAAGTTTTTGGAGGAATGTTTGATTTTACAACAAAATAAAGTTGAGACAATTAAGACCCCGGGTCTTCTACAACCTTTATCCATTCCAAGTTAACGTTGGGAGGATATTTCAATGGATTTCATCATAGGTTTATCTAGGTCGAAAGGAAAGACTTTCATCATGGTGGTAGTTGGTAGACTTACCAAGTATGCACACTTTTGTGCATTATCTCATCCATTTAAAGCAAGTATA
Source organism: Pinus albicaulis (assembly GCA_034641835.2). Classification (NCBI taxonomy): domain Eukaryota; kingdom Viridiplantae; phylum Streptophyta; class Pinopsida; order Pinales; family Pinaceae; genus Pinus; species Pinus albicaulis. The sequence continues at coordinate 1,479,753,507 of CM076584.1, read as the reverse complement.
GTGGCTACTACATTTATGGAAACAATTCAAAAGCTTCATGGAAACCCAAAGAATATTGTAAGTGACAGAGATCCCATTTTGACTGGAAATTTTTGGACGGAATTATTTTATTTTTTGGGTACTCAACTAGATCATAGCTCATCTTATCATCCTCAATCTGATGGTCAAACAGAGATAGTGAATAGATGTTTGGAAGGATGTCTTCATTGTTTTGTATCTGATAAGAAAACACAATGGTTAAGTGGTTACCTCTTGTTGAATGGTGGTATAACACTTATTTCCATACTGCAACTAAAATGACACCATTTATGGCACTTTATGGATATCATCCACCACCCATCACATATCCTTTAAGAGAAAATTCTAAGGTTCAAGTAGTGGAAGATCACATCGAGCATCAACAAGAAGTTCTCCAACTCTTAAAGGATAACCTAAATTTGGCACAAAATTTGATGAAACAACAAGCATATCAACATAGTGGCGAGAAAATTTTTGATATAGGAGAGTGGGTATTTTTACGTCTACAACTAGACAAAATAATTTCCCTCAAGCAAGATAAGAAGGATAATAAATTATTGCCAAAGTTCTACGGTCCTTACAAGGTGTTGCAAAATATTGATACTATGGCATACAAATTGGAGCTTCTTGCTTATTCGCGAGTGCATCTAGTTTTCCATGTTTCATGCTTAAAGAAGGTTATAGGGGAAAAACTTCTAGTTCAAACAATATTGCTAGAAATTGATGAGGAAGGAAAAATCATATTGGAACCTGAAGTAGTCATGGAAACAAGAACTTGAAAGCTACGGAATCGATCAATTTCAGAGTATCTCAGCAAGTGGAAGAACTTATCCACTGAATATTCTACATGGGAGGATCAAAATTTTATACAGAAACATCCATAGCTACTCAAGCGTTGGGGACAAAACTTTTTTGGAGAGGGGCATGTTAGGTCCCTATATTACTAGTATAGTTCGTTATTGTTGTTAATGTAACCCCTTTATTGTTATTGTTGTACCCATGTAAACCCAATATTGTTATTATTGTGTCCTTACAATATTATTGTTAGGTCGGCTAGGATTATATTGTGAACTTCTATATATAGAAGGAGGTTTTGGTAATTTGTATCATCCAAGAATTTTTCATTTATGTAATGTATTGGAGTTTGTCCCATTGAAGTGGCTTATTTCTAAGGCGTTGATCTCTCTTTTCTTATATTTTTGGAGTTGTTTTCATAAGAGAGATGTACTCCATTCAGTTGCTGACGAAGAGATAACCATCATTTCGTCTTGTGAAATGGTACCAATAATAATAATAATGGGATTTTTAATTAAAAATTCAGAAGTAACCAAGGAGGCTGTTGGATCAATACCATCATTTGTAGGAGAAATATTCACTTTTTTTTGTGGCTACCGAACATGGGTATAAATTTGAATAAGATATTCAGGTGAATTATATTGATTAAAACTTCCTAATTTCGAATTGAGAAACCAATCCCATTGTTGATACATGTTGATGGTGGTTGTATGATTTTTAGAAATGTCTTTCTCTAGAAGTTCATCAACAACTTATACAAATTCCTTCTCAATATCTTTTGAATATTTATATGGAATGACTATCAATGATTTGGGTGTAGAAGCTTTTGTAGATGATTTTCACTAGTTGTTAGTTTCAAAATGAGTGTCAAGGATTCCTTTCATTATTCCTTGAATGTGAGTAAACTCAGGTACATATCAAGAGAGAACCCTTCATCCTTTTGGAATTATTCCTCATGTGTCTAAACTCTACAAAAAATATCATCATAGGGATACTTTTCATGTATATATTTCTTCATGCTGACTGTAATGAAATGGTTACCGACAATCCCTTAGGAATCGTGATATTTAAGCGGGATTATGTATAACTTGTTGACATGCAAAGTCAAGAGTTATTTCTTGGCATGCATGATATTTTACAAAGAGTAAATACTAATCCAGCTGGGAAAGTTGCGCAAGGTATTTTTATAGATTTTATGTAAATTACTAGCAATGATGGTCTTTATTGTTTTTTTATGATAACTCCTTTAAAATTAATCTATTAGGAAAAAATATATGTAGGTCATGCCGAGATTCGTGACATGCATATATTATAAGATAGGAAACTTTTTCTTCAAAAAAAATAGTCACTTATTAGAGAGATGTGAAATTTGGCTACTCCAGATATTAGAGGGGGTTTAGTGTGAAACAAATTCTCATGAATGGGAATTAAGACATAATGGAAAATTTTGAAATTTTTTTTACCATAATTTCCTCCCAGAGTTTTGAATTATAAATATGAATGGACAGTGGCTTAGAGGTGTTCCATTTCCAATCAATTAAATGAAAAGAAATTGAAAATAAAATTATGTCAATGATGTAAGTTGACATATAATATGGAGGTTTTATTTATAGCCCTGGAGGCTCTACAATTGTTGACTTGTTTACATTTATTTTTGCATAAGTTGGTAACCCAATTGAAGGAAAGGCCATCTAGATTTTTATGGATAAGAGTAACCTAGTCTAAAGTGAAATGGGTAGCTCATTTTCTACTAACAAGTCTGTAGCACGTGACAACCACAAAGGCTACTCCAAAATATAAAGGGGAATCTGCCTTTGAAATTTCTTCTTTAATTTTTTTCTCATTAATTCTCCAAGGTTCTATCAAGTCATGCATATTTTTTCATACTCAATACATTATTTCTAAGTGAAATTATGAATAAATTCAACATTGTATTGGAGTGGAGGCTTAGGAATTTTATACATAACCTAGAAATTATCAAGACGAAAGGAACCCACTATGATGCCCCCAACAATGCATATAGAATGTGTAGGCACATCTACATGGTTTACGACCCAAGGAATCATATTAGCATAGGATAGGATTTTGGGCCGCATGATAATATTATGCAGGGTTGACTTTGAAACTTGGCAAAAGGTGGTATCTCAACCTTCAATTGCTCCAATGTTTTCCAACTCTACCTCCTCTAAGCTTCCTGGATCTTAATCTTCAAGTAACTTATATATATTATACTAGGTAGACATGTCATCTTCTACTTTTGAAATGAATATTTGAGAGAATAAACTGGCATTTGGATTTTTGTCATATCGTTCCTTTAACGTTGGGTGCTAAGTTCTCTACACCTTTTTATCCTTCTTTCCCATGGTTTGCGTTTTAGCGAAAATTGCAAAGAAAAAGGCCCGAATTGCAAAGACGAATAAAATTTCAGGGATTTGTTTAGCATTTTAAATATTATTGATAATTTAAAAACAAACCATCAATACAATCCACTCAACTGATTAAATTCCATTAATGTTTGAATCCTTCTAATTTCATGCAAAATCACTTCTTATTTATACTTGTATTATTTAATTATCAAAGGACTTGTATTTTCCCTTAAACACACCTTATTTTAATCATGTAGATTAAACCTTTATTATAGGTTAGTATTGATTACATCTTAAGGAATTTCCCTTTGAGAAGAACTCCACCAATTGCCACTTTTCACTCTTTTGCACCATCAAATCCATTGTTAGACGATTGAGAGTTATTCCACCCTTAGATATCACTTTTTTAACTATAAAACAAATCTTGATTTCTATAGCCATTCAACTTATTTATCTTTAAAATAATAATTATAACCCATGAATATCTCTTCCTCTAGGGAGGGTTTGGACAAATAAAGGGAAGAACGTGGACAAAATTATCTTCTTATAAACACACATTAATAGTGAACGAGGCAAAATAATGGATTTTATCAATCAAGTTCATCAAGAGAGTAAGATATAAGATATATTTTGTATTTAGAACATTTTTTTATTTAGAAATACATACAAATATTTTGATATTTCAGCCCCAGATAGGGTTTCCACTATAAGATATATAACATTATGTTCCATGTATTGAGATGCTTTGATATTGGAATATGCTGTAATATAATGATCATTCCAAAAAACAAACCTTGAAATATTTTCGAAGTAAGATAGGATGGATTACATAATATTGATTATTCAGTTGTGATATTACTAACTACGAGTCTATCTTGGACAACCAACCTGTGAATATCGAGAGATGATGAACACGTTATTTCAGATCAGGGCCTTCTCTGATTATTTGCCTATGGTGTTGTTATTTATATTGACCAATATCCTCACATTTTCCTGCAATGCTAGGCCACGAAACCATCAATTTTAGGTGAGTTTTAATTTTTTTTTAGAATTGAGATTTATGTGATTTTAATTGAATTGATTTTTGTTCAAAATGTATCACATTAAAAAAAATTCAATAATTAAAATGGCTTCCAATGCCAAGTTGGTTCATGAGAGAGGCATTAATTTTTAATTTTTTTTCAAAACTATTTTTTCATAATTTGAATTGAGTTAATCTTTTTCTTCTCGGTTACTCTAGAGTTTGTTTACGCTTGATAATGAAGTATTATATTTCATGAAATGCCAATTCTTATATTTTTATAATTTACATTAACTAAATCAAATCTCAATTCATGTTACTTCAACAGATACAAAATATTTCAATAGGCAACATTCCACGCTAGAAATGCTTTTATATCTCTCACACTATATTAATAATTTATTATACTTACTCTAATGAGGAATTTGATATCTCTCATATTATATTAATAGTTTATTATAAGTCTTAGAAACTACACTAATCAAGAATTTTATGTCATGCTAATATTGCGATGTGCACCCAACAAGCAAGGATGACACTCTATGTTAAATTTGGCAATGCAAGTGCAACATATGGTTATTAAAAAGAAGAATATGCATAAAGTTAGTAGGAAGGTCAATTCATAGATTTATTAACCAAATAACTTAGAAATAGATATAACATTTGACTCAACTTAAAATTTAATAATAACATTTTTAATTAGTAATAATATTTAAATTATTTAAATAAATGTATTTAAATTATAACAATAATAATAATGATTTTCTAAGAAAAAAATTAACAAAAAGTTTCATTCAATTAGGAAAAAATATGAAACATAGATATTTCTAAATCACAAAAAAAATAATTACACTTTTCTTCACAAATCAATAATATTGGAAAAAATTGATGTCAAACCTCTTAAGAAATCTCGTCACTATTTTCCTTCACTGCCAAACAATCATGGAGCTTGAGGGGAGTTTTAAAGTTTACATTTTCAGGATTGACATTTTTTTTTATTTGAATTGAGTTTTTTTTTTGTTTGAAAATGAATTTATATTATTATAATTTACATCAACTAGATCAAATTCTCAATTCATATAACTCAAACCGATAAAAAATGTCACATACCCCGGTAGCCTCGCAGGAAAATGCCTCAAGATAGGAATTTTTTTCAACATTTACCAATGTGTAACTTTATAAATTACTTTCTATACTCCCTCAGTTACCATTAGGATAACCATCATCATTACCTAGATAAATATTCATTAAAATCATAGTGAGTTACACTACCATTAGCTTTCCTTAATGTAGCATATTAACATAAATTTCCTGTTATAACTATGCATCGATTCCATGATCATTTTAAATCAATTAGTAAATAACCTACCTAATAATGTAAACATCACATCATGAAAGAAGTTAACATCATGAAAATGATATAATGAACAATCACATCATTAGACACCGATATATCATAGAAACCTCGTAGGGTGAAAACCAAAAAATTTTAATTTTATTATTAAATGCTCGTGAGGGTGTTCACCCCTGACTCAATGGTTATAAGGAATTCCATCCCTTGACAATTTTCATAAAATATTACATAGAAAAATAATCGTAAATGAAACATAACTAGCTATATGCTATTACAATCATCATGATATCATTTACTCATGAATCCTCAATCTATGCCTTTGTTGTCACGCTGTTTTCATCAATTGGTAATCCTAGAGTTGGAACTCCTAAACCTACATGGACTAACAAATATCTATCTACCACAATGTTAAACATGATCAATTCTTTGCTCAAGTCACTATCATTTCCTTCAATTGCTACCATCAACACACTTGATATCATGATTAGATAAAATATTAATAAACCAATAATCAATCTTTATTTGTGACACTTCAACAACAATTTTAATGCATGTATAATTATAAACAAAATGTCATGCAATGCCTTCTTTAACATCATTTCACACGCAATAGTAACAAGTAAATCACTATCAAGCATCATCTTTCTGGAAAATACTAAGAAAATATTTCATGCACTTTCATATTCTTTCCAAAGGAAATCTAACATAGTAGATAATATTCTTGGGCATGCAAATGCATAAAAATATTTCCAGATAACTATCTCAACACGTAATATTATTTTCGCCTACTATTATGTTTTATTTTCCAAAGGGATTAACGTAATAGATTTTACACTTATGCACGTGAATGCATGTTCTTTTTCAAAAACATATTTTCCACATGAGAGCTATTCACAATGGCCATTATATATAAAAATGAAAGCTCTTTTCCAAAAAACATTAACATAAAGGTTATAGATTCTTGCATGCAACTATTTGTCCTCTCCAACATAGTAACATGAAAGTCTACTCCTCTTACATGTGAAACATATGTTTCTTTCTAAATGAAACTAACTAAATCTTGGATGGAAAAATAAACACATTTATTTTCCAAGGGATCAAACACATACCATTTATTCTTTCATGCATCCAAAGGGAAATTTCCCTCTTACCCAAAAGATCTGTCTGAATAACTATGAAAAATATTCTTGAAAAATAAAGATAATACCATAGCTAATCCATTTAGGCATGCAAATACATATTATAATTATCAAAAGAAGGCTAACACAAGAAATATTAAGTGATTGCACCTTCCTTTTCCCTAGATATCTAATACCAAAACTATACTTTTGCATGCATTAAAGTGCATATGTTTCTCTAAAAAATATTTCAAAGGAATCTTAACACAATAGAGCATGTGATTACTACTTTTCCTCTCCAAGAAACTAATTCAACAATGGAGACAAGGACATGATTTTCTCTTCTCTTCTTTTTAAAGAGTTATAACACAAAAAATAATTATTTGCATACAAATATATATAATTATTTTCCAAGGAATCTAACACACAAATTATTATTTTTTCCAAAATTCAACATACTGACTAACTATTATACATGCAATACAAATTATTTTCCTATCATTTCACACATCAGAAAAATTTGTAATATTTCCTCAATAAATAGTATGAATAATAAATCATTCCAAAATAACATAACCAATATTTACTTATGTAAAGCTTTTATGTTAACTCTTTCTCAAAAAACTTAATTATCTCCTTCGGCTAGACTCAACCTTCCCATACGTATAAAATCACATATTCATTTCCAGTAGATCAAATCTACTAGATATTATTCCTATGCACATAAACACATATTCTCTTTAAGAGTCTAACATTTTTATTTAAAAATGTAATGCATATGCATCATGAGAACATCCTTAACAATCTATTAAATGAAATAACTTAATTTTTTTTTAAATTGTCAACGTAATTGTTCTATTTTTGTATGCATGTGAATTACTTATTTCTTTTCAAGAAATATCAAAATTAATATTTATTTGTTTATGCCTGAGAACAATTTATTTCTTGTCAAGAATATTAACAAAATATTTATCTATATATGTACATAAACAACTATTCTTATCCAGCAGAAAAAAAACAAATGGAATCACTTTCTTTTACTCTATTTTTCCGGGTTTAGACATGAATGTTGGAAACAGTTTCAGAACATATGAAAATGAATTTTTGAAAAAGAATCATTTTTTTTGTTTGGGAGAATTTCATTAAAAAAAAACCTCTCTCAGTTTTTACATAGGTGTGACAATTTGGAAGGTTCAAATGAATCTTTGCAACCCATTTTTCTAGATTTAAATATTAAAAAATTCTTTTTTTTTCCATCAACTTTGAACACTATTTTCAAACATATGGAAATTATTTTTTTAAAACAAAAATATGATTTGGTTTGATAAAAAAACCTCTATAATTTTTTACAGAGGTTTCAGGGTTTGGAAGATTCGAATGAATCGTTGAAGCCCATTTTTCCATATGTAAATGTTAAATAATCCCTATTTTTGTCATCAACTTTGAACACCAGTTTCGAGAAGTTTAAAACTAATTTTTCAAATCTAAAAGAGACTTTGGGAGAGAACGACGAATTTTCATAAACAATTTTCACTTTTTACATATCTATCACGGTTTGGGAGATACAAATACATATTTGGACATATTTTCTAATAATTCATTCAATTCACACAATTAATTATCCATGAAAATATTTTAAGAATTCAATGCACAAGAAATATTTTAAAAATTCAGTGAACAAAACACTTATTACTCTATGTACTAAATTCCATGGATATTTTCCCAAGAAAATAACCTCTACCCTTCATCATATGCAAATTTTCAAGAAAATAAATTTGATTCTTATTTCTTCATGCGGCATATGCAAACATGATAATTTTCAAAGGGCATAGTTACTTATCTCTTAATTTACGCTTAGAATACTTCCTTCCTCTCTCTTAGCTCCATTCTACATGTGTTATGCCCTTCGTTCCCCTGTTTTTCCCAAAGGCTTATAATAAATAGAATTAATAAAATGGAATAGAGTTTCTAAATCTTAAAATCATTCCATAAATCACCCATAAATCCCTCCATAATTTATTTTTTCATAAATTCTAAAATCACTCCATAAATAATCCATAAATCACTCATGTTTTTCCAAGTTAGGTTTACTATTGCCTTATGGACAAAATATCACTTACCCATAGTTTTTCTAAAACTATTACTTATTATTTATAAAACTCATAAAATATACCAGCTTGGAAATATAATTTATTTATATAGAAGAATATAAATTCTTCTAAATAAAAGAGTTAATAATTAATTCTTTTAATATTCTTATCATTAGGAATTTAAATAATATTACTTATGTAATCTCAATATAATAATTAATTTTTCTAATTATTCAACAACCCTCATTTTACGAGAGTTTTTATGGTAGCTTAGGTCAGGGATACTACATACTGCCCCCCTTAATGTGAACAATGTCCTTGCTGATTTTCTCTTGTTGGAATATTAACTTTTACTTTTCATTGTCAATTATTTATGCAATGTCAAATAATAATTTAACCATAATACTGCCATAAGTACTCAAATAGCACTAGCCCTCTAATCATCAAAATGATAAAAATAAATTTCTATAAAGTACATGTTGTCTTTTATTTAGGGCTTACACTAGCCTTTCTTTCCCAATGGTGTTGTTTAAATCAAAGTCAAACTCATGGCCTTTGCCTCCAACTATTTTTCCTCTAGTTAACTATTTCCATATCCATCATAAATTAAATCATAACTACATACATTAACAATTTATTTCCTCTATGCATGCATATAGATAATTAATTTCTAACATGGTCATTTTCTCATACAAACCTACAATTTATAGATCATACATGCAGAACTATAACATATGTAACAACTTTGAGACATGAAATTTATTGTCTATGGTAATATCCAACATCTTTAGATAATGTTGAAATCAATAACATAACCTAGACATAATTTCATCTAATCATAGTTGATTGCTGGGAATTATTCAGGAACTGAGCATATTCCATCCAACTGTGAACTATCTCTAATAGTTCCCCACTGAGCTAAGATCTACTTGCCACTAGAATCAACAAACTCATTGATTCCTTGGTGGTTTATTTTATACATTTCTTCCCAACATATTTTTAACAGTGTCCAGCTTTAAGCTCTGCCAACATTTTTCCTAGGAATTTTTATTTTAGTTTTTTCCAAAAAGACTCTTTTATTTTTCTTTAGATCACACCTTTCTCTTCATTGTGCTTTATTTCAACCCACTTAGTATTTCTCTCCAACTAAGTGATTAACATAATATTTCTCTCCCATTATGTTAATATTTTCCTCTTTATTATTTTCTCGTGGGTATTTTTAGGAGACTTTTAGGGAAGGTCCATCTTGGAATTAACCACAAATAGATTTTCATAAGCTGACAAGAAGTCTTATAAAAATATATATTGATTTTCTGAATATCCTAAACAATGAATTAATTAACACAATAATAACATAAAATATTACATCATCAAATTAGTCCCATCATGGCTTCCATAGTTATTTAATCCAATAATACTTCAATTTCTAAAAATCCATTTTAATTTACATTAGTTTCCATTTGCATATTATCATTAAAGAAAAAGAGCAGTTATGTACACCATGCATCTATTCTTGACCCTCAACATGGGTCCCATAACTTAGTAATTTTTTAAAAGTACATTGACAACAATTCATCACATGTCATACCGGTGGTATACACAACAATCATGCAACATAGAAAAAATACATTAACATATCTTTCATACAATAAGAGTACACTTTCTTTAAGGTCCCACCATACAAACCATCAATATTATTATAGAGAAATAATAGTCACATTAAACACTAGGACATAAAATCTGAGCTACAACCATGTAAGCGACAACCACTGGGGAATTTTGTGAAAATAATTTGCATTCATGAAATATAAAACCACTGTGGTATTTTGTCAAATATTTTTGAAGCACGTAATATACAACCAATGAGGCATTCTAAAAAATAGTTTACAAGCATGAAATCTATATCCATTGAGGAATTTAACAAATAGTTTTCGAGCATGCAATCTACAACCATTGAGAAATTCTAACAAATAGTTAGCGGGCATGAAATAAATTTCCATAAAGATGTTTAAACTATCAGAGAGATAGTAAAACTAGAATTTACAAAATAATATGATTCATATTAATATCATCAATGGTAAAAAAATTTCAAAACAATACAATGAACAATCCGCACAGGTAGCGTCAAATCTGACAAATCAACCAAATTATGGATCTGAGTATGAAAATAATTGTTTTTAGAATCAAAGTGGGGGTTACATGTCCTTTTGGTATGAATACCCCCTGATGTTAAGTTAGGTAACATCCAAAACTCCGATGGATGCAATTCTTTAAAACAAAAAAAGTTTGGATCTCATTTACAACTTTTGTCAACCACATGAAATGAAAACTTTCATCTACAAATATACATGACGAAAGACAACCCAAAATTATGCTACTATGAATTTTTCATTGGATTTATGTTCACAATATCAATTCAAATTGTCTCATTTCTCATTTTTAACATCTGAAGATATTATTTCAATGTTTTCCTTTTACAACATTCCATTGTCCTCTTCAAGATCAACCCCAACTTCTAATTTCTCTAGTTATAACACAAACCATTCATGCATTCATTCTTTATAATAAATTCATTGTAACTTTAGTCATGTTTTCTTTATTTTTTTTATTTCTCCCCATAATTATTGTTGTAATAGTATGCATGCAAAGTTGGTAATTAATATGAATAATAACGAACGAGTGCTGAGTATTTTTCATAGGTGTAAGAGAGGTTCTATTGTCTTTTATCTGCATCGATATTCAATCATCATGAGAACAACTTTTGAAGAAACAATATCACTTCCAACTCTTTAATGCAGTAATTAATCATGCGTCATGCATATAATGCTAATTGTAGTCTACTAAAAGTTCAATAAAAATCATATCTGAGATGATTTCCACTTGGATCATACCTTTCCTTAATTTTTTCTTAATGATTCCCAAAAGGCGCCAATGTTGCAACCTTTTTTCTCTGATACCATTTGTTATATACCCCGATAACATCACAGGAAAATGCATGGAGTTGGCAGATTTTCAACATTTACCGATGTGTAACTTTCTAAATTAATTTCTATATCCCCTCATTGACCATTAGAATAACCATCATCATTACCTAGAGAAATATTCAGTAAAGGCATAATGAGTTACACAACCATTAACTATCCATGTTGTAGCATACTAACTTAAATTTGCCACTATAACTATGCATCGATTCCATGATCATTTTTGTTCATTAGTAAATCACCTAATTTATAATATAAAAATAACATCATGAAAGAAATTAACGCCATGAAAATGACATAATGAACAATCACATCATTAGAAACCAATATACCATGGCAACCCTGTAGGGTGAAAACCAGAAAAAAGTTAATTTTATTATTAAACGCTCATGAGGGTGTTCACACCTCACTTAATTGTTATAAGGGAGTCCATCCCTTGATCATTTTCATAAAATATTACATAAAAAAATAATTTTAAATGCAACATAACTAGCTATAATCTATTACAATCATCATGATATCATTTGCCATGAGTCCTCAATCTCTATCTTTGGGGTCAGACTGTTTCCATTAGTGGGTCATCGTGTAGTTGGAACTCCTAAAACTACATGGATTAACAAATATTTATCTGTAAAAATGTTAAACATCAGCAACTCTTTGCTCAAGTCACTATCCTTTCCTACTATTGTTGTCGCCAATACACTTGATATCATGATTAGATAAAATATTAATAAACCAATAATTAATCTTTATTTGTGACACTTCAACAACTATTTGTATGCACATATAAAACATAAAAAAAATGTATTTAAATTCAGTATTTAAGTTCATTGCACATGGATTAGAAACAAATAAATCACTATCAAGCATCATATTTCCAGCAAACTCTAACAAAATATTTCGTGCACTTTCATAGTATTTCAAAAGGAAAGCTAACTTACTGGATAATATTCTTGGTCATGCAAATCCATAACAAGCTTTCAAGATAACTATCCCAACAAGATAATTTATTTGCGCCTACTATTATGTTTTTTTTTTCCAAAGGGATTAACGTAATCGATTATACACTTATGCATGTGAATGCATTTCCTGTTCTAAAAAAATATTTTCCATAGGAGATCTATTCACAATGGCCATTATATATAAAAATGCAAGCTATATTCCAAACAAAGTTAACATAATAGTTATATTTTCTTGCATTAAATTACTTTTCCTCTCCAACTGAATAACATGAAAGTTTTCTCTTCTTGCATGTGAAACATATATTTCTTTCCAAATGAAACTAACTAAATCTTGTATGGAAAAATCAGCATATTTCTTTTCTAAGGGATAAAATTCATACCATTTATTCTTTCATGCATGCAAAGGGACATTTCCCTCATACCCAAAATATATATCTCAATAATTATGCATAATATTCTCCCAAAATAAACCTAATACCATAGCTAATCTCTTAAGGTGTGCAAATACATATTATTTTTCCCAAAAGAAGGCTAACACAATTGATATTATGTGATTGCACCTTAATTTTCTCTATAAATATAATACCCAAACTATACTTTTCCCTGTATGCAAGTGTATATGTTTCTCTAAAGAATATTAACACAATAAAGAACATGGTTACTAGTTTTCCTCTATAAGAATCTAATAAAATAATGGATAGAAGTACATGTTTTCCTCTTCTCTTCTTTTTAAAGGGTTATAACACAAGGAATACTTCTTTTCATACAAATATAAATTTATTCTGCAAGGAATGCAGCACACAAATTATTCTTTTTGAAAAAATTTAGGCAACTCACTAACTATCATGCATGCAATACAAATTATTTTCCTATCATTTTACACATGAGAAAAATTTGTAATATTTCCCTAAGAAATAGCATAAATAAGAAATCCTTCTCAAATAGAATAACCAATATTTATTTATGAAAAGGTATTTTGTCAACTCTTTCTCAAAAAATTTAATTATCTCCTTTGGCATAACTCAAGCTTCACATGCATGTAAAATCACATATTCATTTCCAGTAGATCCAATCTACTAGATATTTTTCCTATGCAGATAAGAACATATTATCTTAAAGAGTCCAAAGTTTCTCTTTAAAAATTTAATGTATATGCATCATGAGAAAATCCTTAGTAATCTCTTAAATGGAATAACTTAATTCTTTTTCAAAAATTATCAACATAATTGTTATGTTTTTGTATGCTCGTGAATAACTTATTTCTTTTCAAGAAATATCAAAGTTAATATTTATTTTTTTATTCATGTGAATAATTTATTTCTTTTCAAGAATATTAACACAATATTTATATATGTATGTCCATAAAAATTTATCCTTATCTGCTAGAAAAAAATGAAATTACTGTGTTTTACTCTGTTTTTCATGTTTTCGCCATCAGTGTTGGACATAGTTTCCAAACATCTCAAAATGGATTTTTTAAGGAAAAAAAAAGTTTTTGTTTGGAATGGGTTCATTAAAAAATTCCTGTCATATTTTACACATGTGTCACATTTTGGAAGATTCAAATGAATCTTTACAGCTCATTTTTCTAAATTTAAATATTAACTAATTCTTTATTTTTGTCATTAACTTTGAACACAGTTTCAAACATATGAAGATGAGTTTTTGAAAACCAAAAGATGTCTTTTTTGGAATGGGTTCATTAAAAAAAATCTCTCTCAGTTTCCATATTTAAATATTAAATAATTCCATGTTTTTGTCATCAACTTTGAACATGGGTTTCGAGAACTTGAAACTAAAATTTCAAATATAGCAATATAATTTGGAAATAATGATGGCATTTACAAAAAAATCTTTATATTTCTACACATCTATCATGGTTTGGGAGATACGACGACATATTAGGACCCTATTTTCCAATAAATCATGCAATTCACACAATTAATTAGTCATGAAAATATTTTAAGAATTCAATGCATAAGAAATATTTTAAAAATTAAGTGAACAATATGCTTATTCCTCTATGCATGAAATTCCATGGAGATTTTCCCATGAAAAGAATCTCTACCGTTCATCATATGCAAATTTTCAGGAAAATAAATTTGATTCTTATCTCTCCATGCACCATATGCAAACACAATAATTTTCAAAGAGCATATTTACTTATGTCTTAATTCATTCTTAGAATCCTTCCTTTCTCTCTGTTGGGTCCATTCTACATGTGTTTTGTCCTTCGTTCCCCTATTTTTCCCATAGGCTTACAATTAATAGAATTAATAAAATGGAATAGATTTTGTAAATCTTAAAAGCATTCCATAAATCACCCATAATCACTACATAAATCTGATTTTTCATAAATTGTAAAACCAGTTAGTAAATCATCCATAAATTACTCATGCTTTTCCAATGTATATTTTCTATTGCCTTTTGGTTAAAATATCACTTACCCATAGTTTTTCTAAAACTATTACTCTTTATTTCTAAAACTCATAAAATATACCTACTTGGAAATATAATTTATTTATATAGAAGAATATAAATTCTTCTAGTTAGGAATGAATTATTGTAATATTATTATCATTAATAATTACAATAATATTCTTCATGTGATTTCAATATAATAGTTAATAATATTTAATTATTCAACAACCCTCATTTTACGAGAGTTTTTGCTATAAATTAGGCTAGTGATATTACACAAAATCTCTCAATAGGCACCATTCCAGGCGAGTGGGACTTTTATATCTAGGATAATATATTAATAGTTTAATATACTTCTTCTGAACCAAACTAATAAATTTTTTTATATCATGTTAATACTACCTTGTGCAAAAAATATGTGAAGTTGGCACTCTGCGTTAAATTTTTTAACGCAAGTGAAACTTAGGGTTCTTAAAAGGAAGAATATCCATAAAGCTATTAGGAAGGTCAATTGGTAGATTTTCAATGAGCTAATACAAAGAATTTTAAAAAATTTAAAAGAAAATTAGAAATAGATACAACATTCGACTCAACTTCAAATTTAATAATAAAATTTATAATTAACAATAATAAAATGTATTTAAACTTGGTTCTAAATTTATAACTCCACAATTCTTAATATTATTATTATTATTAAAAAAAGTAAATGAAGATTTTCATTCAGGAGGAGGAGGAAAAATATGAAGCATACATATTCCAAATAAAAAGACACATCATCACACTTTTTTCATAAATCAACAATATTGTTAAAAGTTCAATGTCAAACCCCTTGAGAAATCTCCTCATGATTTTCCTGCGATGAGAGGCCACCAAATTATCACTAAATTTCATGTAAGTTTTAAAGCTTTTCATAATTGAGATTTATGGGATTTGAATTGAGTTGATTTTTGTTTCAAAATGTATCCGATTAAAAAAAATGAAATAATTATAATGTCGTCCAATGCCAAGTTTCCCAAGCATTATGTTTTAAAGTTTTTCAAAATTAATCTTATGTAATTTGAATTGAATTGATCTTCTTATTTTGGATTCATATATTTCTTAAAAAAAAAATAACATTACCTTAGAGTTTTCTTATGGAAAATATAAATTATAAATCACATGATAATGATGTGTTATGCTTCATTAAATTCCAATTTTAAACTCCTCCTTCTTTAAAAACATTACTTCTTACTTTTAATTTTTTAATAGAACAAAATGAAAATGATTTTATATTGTTATAATTTACAACAAATAGATCAAATTTTCAATGAATTCAACAGAAACAAAATCTATCAATAAGCACCATTCTAGGGTAGAGGGGATTTTATATCACCGATGCTATATTAATAGTTTATTGTACTTCTTTGGAACCACACAAATAGAAAATTTGATATCATGCTAACACTTTTATGTGTACCCAATAGGCCAGACTGACATTGTGTCTTAGTTTTTGAAACACAAGTTTTAGATCAACAAAAATCCCTATTAGGCATGTTGTGTTAATGTTGGTTCTTAATGAGACAAATAAGAAGAAAATGTATTAATATCAATGGAGTCTTTCTTTTGAATGCCTAAATATGTAGGCTTTCTACTTTGCAATAATTTTAACTTGACATAGGTTAGGTTTAAATATTAATGTTTTAGATTTTTTTTAGTGTTCTTTTACTAATATTGAGAATATAGTCTCTATTGTTAGCTCAATTGGGCAAGTTCTTGCTAATGGAAGGTCACAAGGTAACTCTTGGGGTTAGGATCTTGAGAAATATAGAAAATAAATAAATTTAAAAATAACAGTAGTAATTATTTTGATAAGTTCCGAACATTTCGACCTCCATTGTTATCTTAACATTCCAAATTATCATCTTTACAAATGACAAATAAGAATTCAGTACATGAAATCAAGGGTTTTGAAATTTTCCAACCTCTTGGCATTAGAGCTTCCCAATTATGGACTTTCCAAAAAAGTGTTTTTATTGCTATGAATATTTATTACTCATTTAATCTATATCACTGTGCTCATATAACTTAATCGATGAATATGCATGGGAAGTTGGGAGGTCTTGGCATGCTCAGTTATGCTCAAGGAATCCCAACAATGAGCGGTTGTCACATAAGAAATATTGTGATGGGAGCAGGATCATTGCGGTGCATTATCTATCCAAATGTGGAAACTGTAGTCCATGTACTCCAGTCCATATTTGAATATAGCCATCAATACTTATGAGTGAAAACGAGTATTTGAATATAGCCATCAATACTTATGAGTGAAAACGAGTATTACCCAGAAGCATGGCGATGCACATGAGAATATTGAATATTGAACAAATCAATAACATAATAAATATAAATTTATTGAAAATTGAAATTGAAATTATAAACATATACGATTTCAGGCATTTTGAAGGAAAATTTTCTAAATTAGCTTTGGTACAATCTCTCATTATATTTTTTTTTGATTAGTAGAAGATTCAATATAGAGTATAATTTATTCAAATAACTCATTTAGAAGAAAATTATTGGAAGTAAATTTGGTAAAAATATGTCATTATATTTTATTTCACCGGCATAGGAGTCAATATAGAGTATACTATAGTAATATAGTGTGTTACTTCACTGGTATTGGAGTGAAACATGTCACTTGATATAGAGTTGGTATTGGAGTGAAACATGTCACTTGATATAGAGTTGAAATAAAAAATATAAGGACACTACATAAAACCAAAACATTTTTCCTTAGATTGTCTTCTATAGTGCCTAGAATTTCTATCTGAACATCACACCTTAGATATTGCAAATTAAAATGAAACTAAAATGCATGTGCGGAAGCAAAAACTTCATTCAAAACACACATGGAAAAGCTAGAAAATCTAACTCGAAGCCTTCCTGGAGAGAGATGAAAAAAATTGCAGGAGATTTGGAAATGAGATAAATTCTTCTTGATTCCTAGCTTGGCACAAAGAATTTTGGAAATCAACAACATCAAATACAAAATTCTGTATAGGTTCCTTATTTCAAACAATTTTCTCAACGTTTCGACTATCTCACAACGAATTGTATAAACATATCCCAATTTTTATATCCCCATTTTTCTTAGATCATTTGTTGATTCAAATAAAGATTCACACCCACATTGTTTCAATCAATCTTTGTTTTCTAAAGAGGATTTTAAAAATTTTGTTGAGGACACATGATTACAGCCACATCCTACACTTCGAGTAATATAGTATAGTAATTAACTTATACATGTAATACAAAAATGAGAAACTTGAAGAAAATCTAAGAAAATCTAAGAAATAAATAAGAGTAAAAATAGGAGTTAAGGAAACTGATGAATAAAATGTTTTATTTGGAGTCTTGTTTTAGACTTGAAATGTTTAGAGTCTTGTTTTAGACTCAAAATGCAAACTAAAAATGAAGATTGTGTATATTCGGAGTTTTTTATCTCAAAATAAAATGTTTTATTTTAATTTTAAATTGGGTAAATGCATATGTATATGCGAATGTGCATGGCACATGCTAGCATTAATATTTTAGATCAAATTAAATTATAATTTTTCATGGGTGAGATGAATGGCATGAGCCACAAAGGCTATAAAAAGATGGCTTGGCATAATTTTTTTTATTTTTATGATACATCATAATGCTACATGGATGTCATAATGAGAAATGAATTTTGATTAATATTTTTGAAAGATTAGTTAATTGAGTATTATAGAGAAATGGGATATTATCAAGTTTAACATCCATAAATCATGGTGATAAATTAAGAATGTGAATCTTAAATCAATTTCAATTGTGAAATAAAAAATAGCAGTTATGAGATAAAAATAACAATATACACCTACACCTAATGAGATATAGTAATAAACTTATACATGTAACACAAAAATAAGAAACTTTAAGAAAAGTCAATAAATACTTAAAAGTAAAAATAAAATTTAAGGAAACACATATATAAAAAATTTTATTGAGCGAGGGCTTATTCTACAAGCCAACTGTAGATGCCAAAATCATAAGGTCTAGAAACCCTTTTAATAATGAATTTTTACAAATAAGCATTTAATGTGCCATGTAATATCTCGTTTTCTCTTACATATGTAGCTTTTATTTATAAGCCTGCATTAATTGACCGAGCATCCTTAGAACATTCAGTAATATGTTTTCAATATACACTAATAAATTGACAAAATTCAAATTAAAACATCTCAACATACAAAAAGAAAAACTGAGTTATAAAATTGTTAGCTTGCACATTTAAAATTGTATTATAACTACAATGAGAATAGTATAATCATAGATAATACCATCATATGAGAAATTGTCGCATAATGAATTAAAACTCTGAAAATGTCATTACTTAGAAGCTTTCATTCATGCACTAGGAATGTATTACTGGAGGATGAATACATTGAAGTAAGAACAGTTGAATATAATTCATGATTGCCGCACAATGAAGACAATTGCACAAAACAAATAAATGAACTAGAAACTAAATATCACTTCTCATTAAGGTTTTTCCTCCATCTTGGAAATCACTTGGAAGCTTACTTGAACAAGTATGTGTGAAGAACTATACATTGAGATATCAATATATTTTAACAAATCATGTGCATCAAATAGTTTTGCATGTGAAGAGTCCAAGATGGTGCATTGGACCGATCATTTTTTAACCGAATTCACTCATTGAGAACTTATGTTCCCTTGTCTTTTACATACCAAAGGAAATTAGTGGGCATAAATTTTCTGATCACAATTATGTTTTCATGGTATTTATTCAATTTTAGACATTTGTTGTGCAATATGTTTCTTCAAATACCAGTGTATAATATAGTTAATTTTATCAATTTCTTAATTTAGCTCATGTCTAGAATCCTTTTTAGTTTTCTGAAAGTCAACATATCCCCACATTCCAACTATGAAATTTTGATATGTAGAAAATCTCACGAGGATACAAAACATTGAATAAATCAATAACATGATAAATATATTAAAAATTGAAATTCAAATAATGAACATATAGATTATGCATTTGCAAGGAAAGTATTCTAAAGTGGATTTGGAAAAATATCTCATTATATTTACTTGACTCACAGAGGAGTAAATATAGATTATAACACATTAACAAAACACATTTGCAAGGAAATTCTTGTAACTCGATTTGGTAAAATTCTGTGATTATATTTTATTTCACTGATATTAGAGTCAATATAGACTATTTTTTACTTCAATGGTATTTGAGTCAAATGTGTTACTCTTTATATTAGTTAAATACAAAATATAGGGATGCTAGTTAAAAAAAAACATGTTGCCTCATATTGTCCTCTAGACTACCTAAATCACACCTTCGATATTGCAAATCACATTGAAACTACCCTTCATGTGTGGAATAAAAAACTTCATTCAAAACACACATGGAAAATATAGCATACCTAACCCCAAGTTTTCTTGAGGAAAGATGAAAGACTTTGTAGGAGACACAAAAAGGAGAGAACTTTTTCATGTTTGATAAGAAAGTCTTCTACTAGCCTTGAAGTGGAGGTTTCCTGGATTTCCACAAACCACTTTTGACATCAACAAGATCCAATACAAATTCCTCAACATGATATTCATTTCAAATGATTTTCTCAATCCTCAAACTATCTCACAATGAATTGTCTGATCATCTCGCTATTTTTCTTATATCATTTGTTGATTAAAATAAACATTCACACCCACTTTTTTTCAACAACTCTTTGTTTTCTAAATAGGATGGTCGAGGACACATGGTCACACATACATCCCTCATGCTTGAACTCCATATAATGGAGCAGTATGCTGCTGAGTAACACTATTCATATTCCGGCCGAGTCTTGCCCAGGCGCGGAGTTCTCAATTTGAAACCCACTTTATTGGCTAGAAAGAAACCTATTTACCTACAGCAGTCCCAGCAAAAGCAGTTGAACCAACAATTCTAAGCCGGGATGGACTATCATAGGGAACCGATCATTCTAAGCCGGTTATTGGTTGTCCGGTCCCTAAAAAAGCATTCTTATTAATCAAAAATAGCGAATGAGGAGGTTTTCTAAGATCTGGTCCAACGAAACTTAGTGCCTGCGCCGGACTTGGTCAGGCCATAAATCAATCTCGTTTGGTGGGAACTTGGGGGACATTGATTCTCTTGGCTAGTAAGTTATGTGGTCCTTCTTTCCTTCTCACTTCCTTCTCCTGGGTATGTGGTGAAGGGGTACATATATAATATACCATTGGTGAATTAGTAACCATCCCAGTCTCGAGGTATATTATATATGAAGTTCCATGTACACTGTACTTTCTTTCTTACGTTACCACCAGACGAACAGTAGCACCACCAGCATCTCGTCCATATCCATATCCCGCTTTCTCGACCATCAGGAGAGAAACGGGGCTGTTATCGACCGGTAGGCCCGGTAGGGACTCACTATTGGTGAGGGAGAGAAACGGGAGCAGTATCATTATATATGTAATTATGCATAGCTCAACCATAAGGCCCGTTAGGGTGAGCGCTAAATACGATTACAGTGACGGATGAACCGATCTTCTGCCTGACATCTCGTCCATATCCATATCCTTTCTCGACCATCGGGGAGAGAAAGCAGGTGATATCAGCCAGAGTAGGCCCGGTAGGGAGTGCTAATAGTGAGGAAAGCGAAGGGCGATGTCATTATATGTGTAATTGCATAGCTCAACCGTGGTTAAGTTAGGACAGGGTGAGCTTTAGACTCGACAGCGGAGGTAACGTGGGAGGGTGAGAGCTTGCCGAACTCTCGACAACGGCCGCCATCAGACGAGCAACTCTCTTTTGGGGGTGGGGGCCCCAAAAGAGAGGCCCGGAGGGTGAGGGTGAGCTTGCCGAACTCTCGACAAAGGAGAGGTAACGTGGGAGGAGACGAGCAACTCTCTTTTGGGGGAGGGGCCCCAAAAGAGAGGAACTTGAAGAACTAAAAGAAGAGGGACTCGACCGAAGTAGTGAGGGAGAGGAACTTGAAGAACTAAAAGAAGAGGGCTTGCGCTTCTGAGGGCAAGGGAGAAAGTCCTAAACCGCCGCCAGAGGCGAAGCCGAATGAAGCCGAAGAGGCTGGGATAGAGCGCAGCTGCACTTTCTTTTCAGTTGCTTTTGTAAGGTATACGGGTGTTCAACAGAGAGAGCATGGGCGTGGCGTTCGACTACACACTTGCTTGAAGATGCTGCTGAGTAACACTATTCATATTCCGGCCGAGTCTTGCCCAGGCGCGGAGTTCTCAATTTGAAACCCACTTTATTGGCTAGAAAGAAACCTATTTACCTACTGCAGTCCCAGCAAAAGCAGTTGAACCAACAATTCTAAGCCGGGATGGACTATCATAGGGAACCGATCATTCTAAGCCGGTTATTGGTTGTCCGGTCCCTAAAAAAGCATTCTTATTAATCAAAAATAGCGAATGAGGAGGTTTTCTAAGATCTGGTCCAACGAAACTTAGTGCCTGCGCCGGACTTGGTTAGGCCATAAATCAATCTCGTTTGGTGGGAACTTGGGGGACATTGATTCTCTTGGCCAGTAAGTTATGTGGTCCTTCTTTCCTTCTCACTTCCTTCTCCTGGGTATGTGGTGAAGGGGTACATATATAATATACCATTGGTGAATTAGTAACCATCCCAGTCTCGAGGTATGGCACCACCAGCTCTGTGGTCCCTGATATATCCATATCCGTATCTAGATAGGTATATATCTACATCCACATATAGATGTTCCATACATCTATATCTATCATCGTATATAATGCTTGGTCATTCCTCCAATCCAGCCCAGCAGGTAGGCTGCGTTTCATAGCGGTAAGTTTTGTGAGGGGTATGGGTCTATCTCGTTTCTGGATTGAACGGGGTCTGAATTAGTAACCATCCCAGTCTCGAGGTATATTATATATGAAGTTCCATGTACACTGTACTTTCTTTCTTACGTTACCACCAGACGAACAGTAGCACCACCAGCATCTCGTCCATATCCATATCCCGCTTTCTCGACCATCAGGAGAGAAACGGGGCTGTTATCGACCGGTAGGCCCGGTAGGGACTCACTATTGGTGAGGGAGAGAAATGGGAGCAGTATCATTATATATGTAATTATGCATAGCTCAACCATAAGGCCCGTTAGGGTGAGGCGCTAGAGAAATGTATTGGTTGTCCGGTCCCCAAAAAAGCATTCTTATTAATCAAAAATAGCGAATGAGGAGGTTTTCTAAGATCTGGTCCAACGAAACTTAGTGCCTGCGCCGGACTTGGTTAGGCCATAAATCAATCTCGTTTGGTGGGAACTTGGGGGACATTGATTCTCTTGGCCACTAAGTTATGTGGTCCTTCTTTCCTTCTCACTTCCTTCTCCTGGGTATGTGGTGAAGGGGTACATATATAATATACCATTGGTGAATTAGTAACCATCCCAGTCTCGAGGTATGGCACCACCAGCTCTGTGGTCCCTGATATATCCATATCCGTATCTAGATAGGTATATATCTACATCCACATATAGATGTTCCATACATCTATATCTATCTATTTAGATATCTATGCAGATATAGATCCATATCTATACAGATCCATAGATATCTACACCTAGATACCTATACAGATGGAAATAGATCCCTGTATAGTATCTATCTCCATATATCTGGATAGATATATAGATGGATAGATACGAAGTCTATCCATGAGCGACCTCGATCAAAGGTAGTAGTTGTTCCGGCCACGTTCGTTCCTGCTCCGAAGGGGAAGGTTAAGATCTTTCAATCTTATGTCGTGAGGGATGTGACCTATGTCAGGTCCATACGATACCACAGCTTTCGGTGTTCTATGATTGACCTCCGAGTAATGAGTAGGTAGTTCGATTCCTCTGATTCTTATCTTCCTGGTATCGCAATAAGGGGATTCAGAACAATAAGTTGAATCACTACATAAATTTCCGTTATTAACAATAAGACTCATTGTTCGAGTAGGAATCCGGGTTTTTCCGTTCCTTCTCTTCAATAATAGTAAGAATTCGGAATGATACGAATTTCTCTTCATTTTGTTGTGCTCGGCGAATAAGCTGCCTAAGCATACTCCTTCTGATCTAGAGGGATTTATCCTCTCTAAGTCTTTTTCTTGCATGGAAGAACGCAACTGTTGCGAAAACCAGGATTTTGGTAGGAGGCGGCACCCTTTTTTTTTATCCAGTAGGCGGAACCATCGTGTTTTGGTTCTTCTCCACATTCTTTCCGGGTGATCTGGAAATTTTCCCGCTATTTTATTTACTGATATTTCGATATGGGAATATTTCCTCACTTTTCGCCCCATGGTTCTGACATAATTCTCTTCAATAGATATTGGATCACCGCGGGACACTTTAGAACGAGTTATGTTACCCATTGAATTATTCACACGAATCTTTCGGTGACTTATCGGCTGCCTCGCTTGAGGAATAGTTTCACGGAAATGAAGACGAACCGGGATGACGTCCGATCTTGTTTCTGGATTGAGTGGAAAAGGTATATGTGAAGCTCGTTCTGTCCCTCCGTGCATCTCTGTGATGGGTAAATTTCCATGAGAAAGGGGCGACTTTCGTATGGCTTGTAATTTGATGTAACTGTGAAAATTCTGTCTCGGAGAAAGATTTTTCCTAATAGATCTTCTCTTGCTTCTCGATCTTCGGGGAATGCGGCGTTGTATTCTTGTCAGTTTTTTGTTCCGAACATTTTCTGGAGGTGGACGACGAGTTTTAGATCTTAATGCGGGCGTATCTCGCTGGATCGGTCTTTTTCATTAACCGCATCGCGTATAACGGGAATCGGACCCATATCCTCTGCTGCTTCATCGGATGATTTGCTAGACCTATATCTATCCGCCTTTTTCTCTCGAAAGGGTGTGATGAATGGATAATAACCCGCCAGCGTCGAGTGTCCTCTTCCTATCACTCCGGCAGATATCTTCACCCAACCCAGTGAGTGGTTAAAGCCGCTTCATGACCACTTACTCAACTAAACGGATCGATGATTCGAGCTACGATCCCAATGGATATAGATGTGTACTAATTCTATATCTCGAGACAAAGATCCATAAAAAAGACAGTGATCCTTCGAGACTACGGTGCAGTATTTCTTTCTCTATTTCTGGTTCAGCTGCTGGTTATCGGTAGGTGTAAAAATGCATCACTTGGGCAATTGCTTGCTAATCGCTGCTTCACTCGTACCCGACCTAATTAGTTTAGTTAGGTGCATTACACAGTAAGTCACTGATTGGGTGGATGGAATAGATAGAAAGATAGATGGACGTCGGAGTCGAACCGACCCTTCCTTGGACTAGGGTGGAAGGCAATAGTACTGCTTTCGACTCAATCTATTTATGAAACACTGAGCGTGATTTCTGACTGTTGTTTTATTATATATAGAAAAGGGAATAGGGGGGAGGATAGCCTTGGCGGCGTCTATCTGGATGATAGCTCCCTTATGCACTGCCCCCGATCGCCTGCGAAACCCAACCAAATGACGAAGGCAAGCGCCTCACTTTGACTGAATTAGATTAGCTTCTCCAATCCTCTAATAAAATAAAGCGCATTGATATGATTCGATTCCCATTCCCGGAAGCGCGAAAAGCGGCGGGATAGAATAAAAGCCAGCCGTCGGTAGTAAGTTTCTGAAACATCTATCTTATCATGCATGATTATAATGTGAAAGAAGCATTCTAGCAGCTATAACGCCGACCTGGCCATGCTGGCTGTGATGAATGTGTATTTTCTTCTCCTTTCTTACCGTTCTCGTGATGGGCAGGGTAACCTAACAACGCCAACTTGAAGTCTTTCATTTCCCACTTTTTGAAAGGAGCAACTAAATGAACAACGCCCACTTTAAGGTTAGCTTGTTGTAGTAGGGGGCCACACTTAAAGGACTTAATTTCACATTGATTTTAAGGCATGGTAGGGTCCAGAAGAAAGAATAATAAGATATACGGTCAGTAGGCAGGCCATAAGAATAGAGAATAAGAAGGTGCTTAAAGAAATTTGTCGGGGATCGGGACTTTATTACTGAAACCGCTAACAAAATGGATGAAAAATTGAGCATATGAGCCTGATTTTATACACTTCACTGAACTTTAGAATCCCCCCCCAATTCAATGTCTTCAAAAAGAAACAGAAATCCGTCGGAGAAATGACGGAACTTCTTACCAGAAGCACTAATAAAATGACTTAAAAAGGTGGTTTACACAGAACCAAAATAGAGAATCCCCTGATGAGTCTTATTTTGTACACTGATGACCCCCCACTTAAAGCTACTTAAAGAGTTGTCTGAACTTTGATATATTAGCCTTACTTAATAGACTATCTTAGTCCATGCATTATGAAGTTCCATGTACACTGTACTTTCTTTCTTACGTTACCACCAGACGAGATTGATTGATCGAGGGACTACCTGCTTGGGGGTAGGCACCAAATCGCCTTGGAACTTCTTTCAAAAAACCTTCTACTCTATACCTCTATACTATAACCGATCTCTACTCTATACCTATAGCTCTCTACCAATCTATTTGGATACTCGGCTTGGCTTGGTTACTTGGGGCTTGGCTCCCGGTTCAATAAAACATTATAATTCACTATTCTCATCTGATCAAATATCTTCCTTAAGAAAGGAGCCATCAGAGCCTCCTCCTCACCAAGCCTCACCTAACACAGCAGGGACGAGGATTTCCACGAGCCCCATAGAAGCTTAACCTAGCCTACCACAATAAGACGCACAATATACTTAAGGTTATGAAAATTTGGAAGGATGGCTCACCTGGACGCTAGGAGGGTGAGGAAAGCACAATTTATTTTGAAGAAGAGCTGGATGCATGTCTTATGCCGGGAGTCTTATGCCAAGAGATGAGGAATTAGTCTTATGCCGGGAGATTACGTGCACCGATGATGAGTGATTGATTGATTTTATCTATTTGATTTAGGGCCAGTTTATAATGAATGAATACCCGATAATAGATTTCCCCTATAAAGCACCTTACCCGAGAGAATCAAAAGGCTGGCTGGTCATAGAGTTGAGAGAATGGAAACTACTAATCAACAACTACTGATGCACTAAAAACTAGTCTTATATAGTCGTTATAGAGAGAGAATCACTATTAGATTGAAATCTAGATAGAACAAAAACCTTCTTATATTTATTTTATGCATTAATGTGAAATGTTAATATTAACTCTTATTCACTACAGCTTAAGACAACAGCAGCACACTCTCTCTTTCTTTTTCAAAGAATGGAGACTATGTTGTTTACTTACGAGCATATTGATCGAGTCATGTTATCACCAGAAAAACGAGATTGATATGATGATAAAGAAATGATGGAATACCTGGTTTTGCTTTTGCCCAGACACCTCAGTTTGCTTCGAACAGATTCTATCTAAAACCGTATCATTGAATGGCTTCTTTGAATGGCTTTTCTATGTACCCCGAACTACGTGAGTTCCCCATGTTATGTGTGACCGCTAGAATCGAAAGAAAGGTTGTTTCACCATGCGAGAAATAAGTACCCATTAACCCATCTCTATGAGAGGTTGCATGGAATTGATTGATTTGAGGTTGAGCGCCTTACTTGCTAGCTCTATTTTGATTAATGCAGGCGGGGTTTAGTACATGAATGCATTGTCTTATTTCGTCAGAATGCCATTTCCGGAAGTTGATCTAAGCCGGTATGCCCTCATTTATAATCAATCTCTACATCAATACATATCTATACATAGGATACTTGATATATACGTGATACTTGCATCTTATCTAGGTTTTCACAATGGAGCTTACTGTATGTAAGGCAGTATCTTAAGGCTTGTTTCCATGGAACTCAATAATGGACAAAGCAGCTTGTCTCTAAACGCTTAAGGGGAAATGGACTAAAGCTTTCCACTCTCAAAGTAAGGCTAGTACTTCTTATGGCTGCTTTCCCTCTACGGCTTGAACTCTCAAAGGCAAGTTACCTTCTGACACTACTACAGCTTAAGACAACAGCTTAAGACAACAACTTTTGGCTTTCTCTTTCTCTTGCTTTGAGTTTGTTGAGCGAGCTTCTTGAGCTGGCTGGAAGAATTTGTTGAAGTGAATGGCTTATGCAGTGGGTTAACGGCTTAATAAATACCACCTTACTGCTATAGAACAACTTACTGCTACAGCTGGGCCCAGTCATATATTAGCATCTCTACGTGTCGCATCTCTACGTTTTCACATATGATACTCGCATATCTATGATTAACTTGCATATTTAGCTAATTGACATGCACGACAGACTAAGGCTTAAGGGGCACTCTATGGCTTTCACTGACAAGTGTGGGACTAAGGCAATGACGACTACAGCTATAGTATATTAAGGCTAAGAAAGTCAGAAAGCAAGAAATAGATACCCTTAGAAGGCCTTACTCCATGAGACCAGGGACTAAGACCAGGTTGTTGGTGCATCGTAATATAAAGGGAATATTGACAGAAAGAAGGAGGTGCATACAGCTGCTAGTAGGATGCGGTTACACGACAGGTATTAAGAGATGGGTTTCATCTCTAGGATAGTATAAAATCGGTTTTCTGACACTACACAGCTTCTTAATACAATAGATTTGGGCTTTCTTTCTCTTTTGATCGGAAGGAGTCTTTTTCCAAGTACACCAAGTCCCATAGATGCCTAACCCACCATAGATATGCCTAACCTGGTCCCACAGATACAGCCTTGAACCTTTCATCTTCAGCCTTCATCAACAGAATCAACAAGTACCGCAGGTGCCAGTCCCACAGATGCCTTTACCTTTTCACCCCTGGAACCTTCTGCCTTTTCATCACCAAGGACAACAACAGATTGATGCCTCACCAGGTCCAACAGAAGAGGATGCCTTTACCCTTTTGCCAGAACCCTCTCAACAGGCACCTTTCGCCTCTCACCTTTCGCCAGAACCCTAGAACCTTTTGCTTCCCATCACCAGAATCAACAAATAAGGCCGGCCAACAGATATAACTATTCCGGCCGAGCTCAGGATAATACAATTGATTAATTAGAACCCACCGGCTAGGAAGAGCCCTATCTGACCTCTACGATTTCTTACCAAACAAACTGGAACCACCTGACCTGATATATGGAGCCCGGAATCACAAATAAATGAGTTCGCAGGACAATAGGGCTTTAGAATAGAACATATGCCCTCTATGGATGGGATTTCTTAATTTTCGTTATTAAATATATGATAAATATTATTTACCTTGCACCACCCAAACAAGCCAGGATCATAATTGCTTTCCGAATCTACGAACTTCTACTTCATTACTTTTTATGGATGGTCCATGAGCCGAATACTCTTAGTTGCCTTTCTTTATGAGGGATGGAATAGCGACGACGGAGCTGGGTAGATGGATCGATGGCTTGGCTGGATGGGATTACGGGACATCAGAGAATAGAGCGTTGGATGGACGGGCTTCAGACCTAGTATATTATATAATGCCTAGACAACCAGCCAGGATATCTTTTTACACTCGTCCTTCTTTTTCTTTGTAGGAACAGCCCTTCAAAGCAACAGATTAGATTGCATGGGTTTATCCCTTACCCTTCTATTCTGACTGCCCGGAACCCTACGATTATGGATGGAGAAGGAATAAACTGAAAGGCTATCATTTAGCTACTTGCCTAATGACAAATTACATTTACCAACCCAGTTGAGGATTATGTCCACGACCCATGCCAACGACGGGTTATATATAATAACAAATGCATCTGATAAGCTTTTCCGCTCCGCACCTTGACTTGAAGATGAAGGTGCCCACAGGACAAAACCTTTACTGGGTATGGCATCCTATCTCGGACATGACCTTGCCCCTAAGCATGTGATTGGAGACCGCCATTCAACTTTATATCTGTAGATATTGGCTTGTGAGCAAGCAGTGTTCATTGGCAAAATCACCAACCTTTCATCCCCGCTAAAAACCTTTATCCCCTCCCTATGAGGCGGCTTCGTGTTCGGCATCGGCCTTGGCTTCATCCTCGGCTCTTCATCTTTAAAAAGAGAATAATTGGGGTTGTACAGATTCTGACAGTATGATCCAGATGGGTTCCCGAACTCGAGTTTGTCTTTTGTCAAATCGCCGAGTTAAAGCAGTTCAGGAAGGTAATATCGAACGACCTAAGAAGTATGAGTTCGTGTGTGCGCGCGAGGGGCCAGGTTGAAACGGTTTCCCGCATCGTAATTACATATATAAAAGCTAAATATGCACCCTACTCAGGCGAGCGAGGTGGGAGAATGAAGGAAGTTGGAAAGGGAAATCATGAAGTTGGAGCCACAGAAGGAAGTTGGGAATGGTCCGCATCATGCGAATGATGTTTATCCAATTCGCCACTAGTAAATGCTATCTCTCGTTAAGCTATCTCCTACGACCCTATCACTAAGCGCTAAGCTATCTCCCGCCCGACCAACTGCTATCGCTAAGCTACGATCGACTGTATATCATGAATGGAATAGCATTGGTAACTGGATGGAAAGACTCTTGTTTCAGTCAGTCCCGTGCTTCGGGGTCTTTCCATCCAGTAGGAGAGACTAATACTTCAGTCAAGGAATGAACGTGGTCAGTCACAGAACGAATGGATACGATCATCTCCATCACAGCTAACAGAACGTGGTGTGGAACGAGGAATCCGAGGGGTTGCCAAAGGGCTTGTTCGGTGTGTTAGTATGAGTGTATGGAAATAACATAAATACTATAGATGGCAGGAAGGCGAAGCCGGACCTCCATTCAGATATTGACCCATCATTATTCAAAGTTGATCTCCTAAACTCTGATATCTAAACTCTGATCCAACTCCGACTATTGGTCTTGGTTCGGTATTTTATTGAGTGTAAGGATGACTCCGGATGGTGGCCATTGGTCTTGGTTCGGTGTATTCGCCTAGTGAAGGAAGACACGTTTGGGCTAATGCGCTAATGGGCGTAGGAAGGAGTATTACGAGAGAGTTACCGATCTATTATTAGCTCATATTGAGGCATTTGAATGGAATGAACGAAGGAATGAACGAAGAGGGAATGAACGAATTAGCTCAAGGTAAGGCCCCTATTAGCTCAAGGTGGGGAGATAAGTACACTAGGGAATGAACGAAGGACCCTCCCTATTAGTCACCCGAGAAGCTCGTACGTGCGCAGCTAAGGTAACCCGAGAAGTTGCAGCTACCCGATCATACCGAACCATGAATGAGTTACCGAATAAACGGTAAGGTACGTACTGGGGCACCCTTAGGTGCACCCCAGCACTAACTAGGCTTGCTGATAGACATTCTATTTCTTCCGAAGATAAGGTACCGATCTATAGCGTGCGTTAAGCTATAGGTGATCTTTGTGCTGATTGGGTTGCTTGCCTTCCTTCCAGTGAGCAGTGCTAGTGAGAAAAGCTAGCTGTTCCAGTGATTGATCCAGCCTCCCTCCCTTCGAGCTCGGGCTCCGCAGGACACCACCATACTGCGGGTGGGGTTTTTATGTTTCCAAAGCATAATAAGTCCAATCAAGTTGTTCCAAAGGGAGCAGCATAACGAGGCGCGTAGCGGTTAGGTCAAAAGCTATTATAAATAATAACCCGATCCCCCTATTATACTAAAGGTTCAGGTCTCAAGAATCTCCTAATTACTATTACATCTTGATTACTAATTACATATAGCATAGCCTAGCAGTGCAGTGCTTATCTTACCCAACTGGTGACGATATTGAGATAATCCTCTCAAGAGGCATCTCATCCACTCCGTGCCTCGTCTCATGTCGTAAACTAGAGATAGCATAAAGAGAAGACATAACTCCAAAGATCATTATCAATAGGGGTTTTGGCTTTCAACTCAATATTGACTGTTAGTCGATCCTTCTACTAAAGATGTTTTCTTTCGATAAGTATTCGATTCAAATTATTAACCCTTCTATTTCTATTTCATCTAGAGAATGCAAAATGGTTTCCTCTATAAAATAACCTAGTTTGGTCTATATAAATTAGGGAGGGATTTCATTAGGTTTTAGTAGCATGCTTGTTTCGATGTTAAGAAGGTGGTGAGTCAACACCTTGCATCATGCTTTCTTAGCTCTCAATGAGCTAGGAACATTATATACATTACATTACAGAATTATGAATATACAGAACACATCAAATACCAAGCATGCATCATATAATTCTTCATAGAGTGCATCGTCTAATTAATTGTGTTTCATTTCTTCTAGTGAGATTGATATTGATCTTGGCGTAGTTTTGGAAGTATCATCAATGGTCTGTGTAGCCATAGAAACTATTGTATTGGTTGAGATCTGTTCACTTTGTTATTATATCGTAAACATACCATGATATTTGGATCACCTAATAATGGAAACTGCAACCTTAGTCACTATCTCCATATCTTGTTTACTTGTAAGCTTTACTGGTTATGCCCTATACACCGCCTTTGGGCAACCCTCTAAACAACTTAGGGATCCTTTTTAGGATCACGAGGACTAATTGAAAGAATGACCTTCCCCTATTTATAATATGGGATTGTGGCGTGTATAGTTTAGTGATCCCATTTTGAAAAAAGACTATCTATTTTATAGATCCTATAGATTTCCTGTTTTTGAGTTGAAGGAGTGGACAAATGATTGATTGAAAGAAAAATGGTGGAAGCTGAGCGAACCAGAGCGGAAGGAGCCAAAGGGAAGGAGCCAAAGGGAAGGAGCCGAAGTGAATAAATAGTGTGAGGTTGGTGGTGCTTAACTTATTATGCTTGTATATGCACATATATAATGCTATCATAGCTTGTGCCGTTAATGGCTTAACAACCACTCTTCATCAGTGAATGGCTTTATGTGCGCAGCGAACGGCTTTAGTGAACGGCTTTGATTCGGTTAGTGGCGTATGTTTACACCCAGCACAGTACAGCACACGGAAAGCTACGGCTAATGGCTTACGGCACACAGCTTACGGTACGGCACTAGCATTCCAGCAGTCCATTCGGATCAATGCCAGAACCCATAACGAGAGTTGAGTGAGGTGCAACCACCTTACAAATTTTCGCATGACCTGGTGCAACTAACCACTTCTCCATGCCTGGTGGGTGCAACTAAAAAGGAAAAACCATGGCAGGATAGGAAGGAGTTACAGCATACCTGTTATGTTAAAGCCAGTCCACCTCTTTCTAGACTCTCATCCCTCCAACCTATAAACTCTGCCTTGGAACTAGACTTTGAAACCTATGCCTCAGACCTCACCCTTGGGGGGACTTGGTAACCTCATTCCTATTGCCTTTGGAAATAAGACTTGGGATTATACCTTGGAACCTCAGCCTTGGGAACTTAACCTCCGCCTTTGGTGGGACTAGACTTTGGAACCTATGTCTCAGACCTCCTTGGCACCCTCCTTACACTCTTCCACACTGCCTCAGCCCAATAACCTCCGAACGAACCTTTACAGACTCTTACCTCCTTGGTACCCTCCTTACACTCTTACTTGGGAACCTCATCAACCTCTTGGGACCTTCCTGAAACTAGATTACCTGAGAACCTCATCCATACTGCCCCTTTTTACTATCCTTTGATAACTCATCCCTACAGCCTCCTTTTTGGAGATACTTTGTTGCATCCGAAACGACCATCAATGGCATTTTCAGCGGTAAAGGCCAGCCATAGAGGTTGGGGCTTTCCTTAAGTTGTGTGAAAGTATTAAGACCGGGGCTTAAGCAGGGACAACTGAGAAGCCTTTGTAGCCTAATAGGATTTGCCGAATATCTGCTCCATGGCCCAGCTTGTTAGGTGGTACTTTGAAACCTCTGAAAAGCAGCGGCTTTATGTCTGAACATTCTCTGGTACATGGGCAGGGTACATACCAGAGGTATATCTTTTTTTAAACTGTTCGGCCATGATAGATATTGATTCGACGATATGGAAGATATTGAAGACGATAGCATAGATATTTATTACGATATTGGGCATTACATGCCCCCCCAGCCAGCCATATTCCGATTCATCATATATGATTGTAGGGCACCTCATACTGTCACAGCTCGTCCCACCACCCTCCCTACCGTAGCTGGTAGGCCACAGGTTCTGGATATGGAAATAAGAAGCCAACTAGGAGAGAGATAGCTCTTTCCATTCAAAACCATCCCAAAGGCATATATAGTGAATTATCCAGCTTCGCTTTGGGTGAAGCTCCAATCTCCGTTTGAGTTTGAACTGCTAATGACCTCAGTCAGGCTCCATCCACATGATGTTATCCCTTAGGTTTGAACCTTCTGGCTGGATTCCGTCTAACTAAGCCATCGCTATTGACATGCTATATACGAATGCATCCGAGTTGGTTGGCTCGAGGATCTTTTTCCGGACAGAATACGGACAAATCAAATACCAACCACACCCTTGAGATTCGATTCTAGGTGGCAGGCTTAGGATGCGTGCCGTCTAGGCAATGCAGAATCCAAGTACAACTTTTACTTCCAACTTCTTCTTAGCCGCCTAGTAGTGAGTTGATAGTTCGTTCCAAACTCTCTTCAATCAACCCGAAATAGTGAGATTCTAGGACCTATTTGAGTGAGGGGGAGGTAATACGACGTCCGTTTGTGCGTCCCCTAACGTAGTTCTATAAGGTATGCTAAGAGTGATTTCATTCTTTTCGGCTGAGTCAAGCCGAGATCTGGTGAACCTAGACTTCGTCAACGATATATTAACTTCCAACCTTTACCGCAAGCTAAGATATCTTCAAACCTTAGCCATACCAGATTGACAGCCGTGCTAAACACTGTTATTAACCAAGCGAGGTGGAATCATATTCACTCTTAAGTTAGTAGCATTGATTGCCGTTAAATCAATCGCGGGTGGCCAAAACGACGTGCCTGTTAGGGTTATACCTTGATTGAGCTACGAAAGAAAGCAAGCCTGCGGCTGACAGGCTTTCAATTCAAGAAGGCAGACTGTAAGGGCGGAGTATAAGCGTATCACTGGATTCAATCAACGGAATCAATATCATCGGGTTGACGCATTTCACAGGGCAGCTGCAATGCAAATCAATATCTATTTGGGTGAAACCTGTCACTTACCCTAACTACTAACGGGAAAGGAGTCATCTGTTACTTATCGGATATTTCTTTATTCCCTGCCTTCCTATGTCACGTGAGTCCCTTGCCTACCCTCAAACCAACAAGCAATAACCGGTCATTCTCACTAGAACCCTGAATATTACAAGGAATGTAAATGAAGCTGTGTGTTGTGTGTTGGTAGGTAAAAGCTTATATAATATGTGTTTTTATAGGTATGTGTTGTGATGGGGTAGTTATGCTAGGTAAATTGAACAACCCATTAGATAGGATGGTACCGCATATATATTGCCTCAGCCTCAGCTTCAAATAAGCATTCCCCGAACTGATAAACCGCTTTCTTATTTATATGCTCGGGCAGGGGCTTAATCCTATTCTTTCTAAGTGGCCTAGTGGAGATGTGATAAACTGAAGTGTCTGAAGAAGGTGGATCAGTTGATGGCAAAGATGATGCATGAGTAGCAGATAGTTGATACATACTGTAGTTCAAAGAGTCTCATAGAGATGGGCACCAGTGTAGTAGATCCAATATGGAGATGTTTCCCTTTGTATATGCAGAGTCAGTAGTGATAGGATATGGTTACATAGGCTATTCGAAGGTATCCCCATAGGACATGCAAGTTGTGTATGATTAGGAGGAAGCACATGAATCTCTAGAGGTGGCATAGGATGAACATCAGCATGGGCTAGTGGAGTAGCATGGTTCATAGGTGGTGAGTTAGCGTATCCACAATTGGCATTACTACACATGGTAACACATACATCTGGATCAAGAATTTCCTATATGCATAGGCCTACTATTTAGCCCTATTAATTCTTATCCTTTTCCCTCTAAGGAGCGAATTATGTGGATAGCTAAGGGGATGATAATGGAGTAGCCAAATATAGATAGGATTGTGATGAACCATGTGGGAGAAACATATTTGTGTATATGCCTAGGTTTGCATCCCTCATGTGTACTAACTAGTCTTTTTCTAGTCTTAATTTCTTATTGGCCTGGATGGTTGGTGTCTATATCGGCGGCTATTTCTCTGTGCTCCTGATCCTACGCTTGCCTGCCTTATTCTATGCCTGCATGGTTTAATATAAGTTAATGAGTTCCCATTGAATGAATGACTGTTAGTCCGTTGCCTAGTATTGCATGCTTGCCTTACTATTGCATGTTTTAATCACCCCTAGGGGCAAGAGCCTTTTGACTCCGGACCGTAGGGGGCCAATATTTATACAGTCTCTAGGCAGTATGGGGTAGCTGTAGCTGCAGTAAGTCCAATGGCTATAGCTGATATCCCATCCCTATCTCCGCCCATTAGATATCCTTTCTATTCCATTCCTATTCGATATCCCACCCCATGTGAACTATGGTCTGTAGAATGGCTTGTTAACTCTTCCTATTATTGGGTGGTTTTATATGCCCCGCTTGTCGTGTATGCAATGTCTGACTTGCCTGTGATTGATTGATCTTATAATGAATGTCTGGGATGGTTACTAATTCACCAACGGTATATTATATATGTAATAATCCAACAAAGATCTCAGCAACTTATATGCTTTTCCTTCCCCTCCCTCCTTTCATGAGAATATTTGGATTGAAAGCGAAACTAACTCTTCATTATTCCAGCCAGCAAGCAGCCCCTTCTCCCAGCCCATATATGACTAGCAATTGGTTGTATGGCTATTACAACAGGCTATGACCGCCACCTTATGGCTATAGCACTGACTAAACCTTATTCTTGCCACTATTCTTATAGCAATGAGCTTGTAGCAATGAGACTTAGCTATGACCGGCATAAACCTCTTGGCTCTCCTATCAGCATCCTGTCAATGTCCCTCCCTATCTGTGGATTACCCTGTGAGTGGCTATACGTGGTAGCTCATTATAGATTAGCCCTAGATGGGGGAATGAAATAGATTCAAGTTGAAATAAAGCTAAATATCAAAAGAAACACTTGTATTGACACCGGTCATTGTCTATCTGGACTGGGCTTGTTGCTGTCGAAAACACGACACGGTGTTTCCGCCAATTGAGTCAATTCCGGGTCATCTCTATAGGGCGCCATGACAAGCTGTCTCAAATACGGGGTTTGAGCCAATCGAACATAGCCGGTATTGCCTTGGTCCATCTTGATAGGCCACGTGAGCACTGTCTATCATCTCGTAACGCCACCTTTGATTACTTCATTTACCAGCTCAATGCCGAGATATAGAAGTTGGTAAGGCGGTGTGCTTTCCCTTCCTTCTATTTTGGTTATCCCTAAGCATCTCTTCTACGCTACCAGTTGTCTGGTCTAACCCTAAGTATCTATAGGTCTATCTAAGCCTTTCTTAACCACCCAATGTACGGTTTCACTCTACGGCTTTTCTTACCACCTGACGTTATCTCTAAGCTTCTCTTACCGTCTATAACTCTAAGTCTCCCATAGCATCTCTAAACCTCTCTTGCCGGCCTAACGGCAATGGCTTTTCTCTCTCTACAGCCTGTCTTATAGCGGTTGAACTCAATGCTTTAGGTCTTGCCAATAGCCTTTCTTTCTAACTATTAGGTCTTACCCAGTAATCTTTTCTAGCTAACTGATTGGGTTGTTCTGTCTTATCCACAGCCTTTCTCTAGCGCTTTACTAATCGCAGTAGGGCTTACTACTTATCTTGCTCTTTGGGGTTTACTAACCGCTGTGGGGTTTCATAACGTCCTCTCTTGCAGTAGATCCTACCGCTTTTATTACCCTAGCTAAGAACAGACCCTAGGCTTGGTGTGATTTTCACCTTTACTGGTAGCTGTAGGGCTGACTAACCACCTATCTGTAGGGTTTCATAACGTCCTCTCTTGCTGTAGGGCTGCCTAAATCTCTCTCTTGCTGGGCTTCATAACCAGGGCTACCGCGGAATGCTGTAGGGTTGCCTGCTACCGCCAAGACCTACCGCCAAGCTCTAGTCTCCCTCTCTTAGCCTTGAAATCCGGTCTGCCTGCCAGCTTAACCTCTCCTTCTTCCTGCCCTTACCCTGAAGCACCTTCTTATCTCCCTCTTTCGGATCTGTTGTTCTTGCCAGCACCTCATTTCTATTCTTTATACTGACCTTCTATTCTATAGCTCTGGGAATAAATCAAGTCAATTCGATCCAGCCAAAAGCATAATGACATATATAATAATAGTTTCTAAAAGGTATAATAAGGCAGTGCTTGATTGCTCCCTAAGAGTGACCAAGTACGAGGGGCAGTAACCATGCTGGCTGTGAAAGGATGGAAAGTTTGTTTCCCTGTTGAGCATCACAGTTTAGGAAGGGTTTAGTTAGGGTTCAATAAAAGGCAGGGCAGGGTGCGGCGGTTAGAAGCTTTTTCGCTTTCGCAACGCGTACTTCGCGGGCTCTCTCTTCAGCGGTCTCAATCTCTAGCGGGGCGGAATATATCTCCAGCAAGTTCTTTTCTGTGCTACGCAATTCCAACCATTCTTGGGGGCTTGCTTCTGGGGTAGGTAAGTTCTAGCAACGTAAGTAATGCAAGCTTCCTACGGGTCCGCCCACAATGTAATGCTTTTGGTACGCACGCTATTTCATCGTTATAAAAGAGAATCAATCTGTCTTTAAGCTATCTCTATCCTGCTACCATAAGCGATCGATACAAATCTGTAGCGTTTGGTGCTTATGCCCTTGTCACTGCCCCTACTATTCTTATTTCAGGGGAACTGCTCGATCTCCAACTAGCCAGAATACTGGGCGATATTATAGAGAAACAGGAGTAAGATTCGGTTCATTGTCTCTGCTCCTAATTGCTGGTTAGTGAATAATTGGATCCACTTGGTAAACAACGGGCACTTACATAGGATCTAAATATACCCCGGCTCCTGGCGCGTCTTCTGGGTCTGAGCCTCGATATGGAACTTCACCCGGCGCCGAAGCTACCTTTGCCCTTGCAACCGGAGAATCTTCGCGGTCAACGGGGTCTGCTGCTACCTCTTATAGACCTTAGACTTTCTCTGAATATAGAACTGAATCCACGACTGGCACATTGACATTCACAGGGGCTGGAATTACATCTGTCTCTGCTTTATACTATGCCCCTACTGGTGGTTATGGGTTAACTCAGTAAACAGGAACTACGCGGAATGGATTTGGACTTTATCTGCATCCAGATCTGCCCCTCCCTTTCCTTCTCGGAGTGAAGACCCACCGCACTCTCGGACTTATCCCTTCTGTAGCCTGCCTTTCTCTTTCGTTCAAGTTAGCGGCGGAGCTTATACAGCCAGAACTCCCTCATAGTTTGCACTACCACGTGTTGGCAAGGCATATAATTTATAACTTATAGGCTACCTTTTCACTAGTTCATTTACCACCCCACATAGTCATATTCAAGCTTACACATATAAGGATTATTGCCATTAATCTCTGTATTATACCTCTTGCTTTGATAAGGTACGTAATTAGCATAATAGTTCAGGTTATACATAAGCAGATACACCTGTGAGCTGTAATAACTTACTAAGCCATATAAGCTACGATATTTACCTAATGATTCCACGGATGATTCTAAGATACTAGCATCAAGAAGGAGGAAAAACTTACACGTGTTGTATTGCCAATATGCACGTATTTTACCTAATTAGATGATGAAGTTAGTGTGATAACCTATCTGCCATGTGTTTCCTTATCTTTCCATAATATATGAGCAATATGAACCAGGTTAAGCTAATGTCACTTGTACTAGTTCAATCTCTATGAAGAAATATGGATCGTACTAGTGAATGTACAAGCTAATATGGACCAGACTTTACTTGTTCATGCTCTATGTATTCTAACTACTATATTATCCATAATGAAGTCCTGACCCTGAAGCGCTT
Organism: Pinus albicaulis; assembly: GCA_034641835.2. NCBI lineage: Eukaryota > Viridiplantae > Streptophyta > Pinopsida > Pinales > Pinaceae > Pinus > Pinus albicaulis. The sequence goes on along the minus strand of CM076584.1, from coordinate 1,479,713,455 downwards.
CATCTCTTGGGCTGGTGCTTCTGGCTATATTCCTTTCATAACAATATTGACTACGGTTATGGAAGGAAGGCGCAGCTGTACCTCCATTCATAGATTGACCCGCCTAATAAGGAAGGCATCGAGTGACCCATGAACAGCGCCTAACGGCATACGCCACCCGTTCGGTCTGGTTCAGTTCCCCTCCCTGGTTCGGTGTCGAGTGACCGGGGAGGAGTGACCCGCTCTAAGGAGGAGTTACCCTTCTAAATCCTTATTCAAATAAGATCGCCGGAAGATGGGTTCCGGAGATCCCGGTTATACTCTTACTCTTTAAAGAATGATATTGACTACATGGTTGGGTACTCTCTGCTTTGGTCAGTCTCATCCCTGGTTCAGTCTCACCCCTATTTGCTCTCTAAATGGTATCTCTACCCTGTTCCTCAGAAGATGGAATCTTACTGGATTCGATCTAGGTGTCGTGGGTACATCCCCCCACTGTAATGGCACTCTATTTACTGTGTGATACATCTTCATATACTTGCATCTATCATATAATGTAAATACCATGAGTCAAGCTCCTTTCACTATATGACCTCCATGGTGGAATAGGTCTCCTCTAGATGATATCACCACCTCACCTCAAACTCCATATCCGCTGGCCATGTATCTCTACCTTTGACCCCCATATGTATCATCATAGTATGCTGTCCTGGCTTAATAGGAACCTCTCTAACTAGCCTCCAAGGTCTAATATGGTCCCACAGCCAAGCCTGTCAAAAGGGAGATGTAGCCAAAGACATGTTTCCTCCCTCTATGATTTCATCCAGATCATGGTAGGTCTGAGCCAAGTACAATCCTCCATAAGACAACTTGATCCCATCCTCTATAGCCCTTCGAATGGTGAAAATTAGATTATGCTACACTATATTCCCATGATAAGATCCTGTAGCCATAGCGACCACTCCAGCTACTTTCCTCCTCAATAAAGGCACCGTGCTACTCCTAATACATGTGTATTTTACGTTGGAAGTCCCCTTTCAGACACTGCTATCTCTAATGCCAATAAAATACTTAGCATCTATGGTCTCCCTGTCTCTCCTCTGCTTCATAGTATCCTTTCAAGATGTCTACCTCTAGAATTGCTCTGTCTATAGGCAACCTCATGATTTGATACACATCCTCTAGGGTCGACGTCATCTCACCCCATGGGAAAGAAAAGGTATGTCTACTCGGATCCTAAGAGGACACTGCCTAAGCTAGTTGTCACGTCGATGTCTAAATGATCTGAACCTGTATGACCCTCTCAATGACCAACCTCTGTACCTATCTCACTATAGTGACCTATAGAATACATACCCCTGCCTGACCTGTATGAACGGGTAATGCAGAGACAAGCAGAGACAGGCAGTGACCTATAGTATCAATACCTTGCCTTACCTGTACGAACGAGTGGGTGTGACCTATACATATCTATATGCCTTCATTATGGCGAGCTATCTATATGCCTATCTATATGCCCTCATTAGGTCATATATTTTCTACCTACCTATTCTCTGAAGCGCTTCATTCAGTTCGTGGTCTATAGCTAATAGCAGGTGTGCTAGGTCTTCGGTGGGTAGGTCTATTCCTTTCCTTGCAGTAGGTTTCAAATTCTGAATCATCTAATCGTATCGGCTCAGCCGTACCAATAGTTCGTGGCACTCCCATAAGAATTCATAAGGTAAGGGGTAATAGGGTAACGAGTGCATAGCACACTTATTAGATTCTGGCTTGGATTCCTGGCTTAAACAATGACTTCATAAACTAGGTAGGCAGTATTTCAAGGTCTGGTATAAAAGGTGGCTAAGGGTAAGGTAAAGGGTAAATAGCGCATGCCGTACTCAACTGATGTTCCTGGTGGAATGAATGGCGGGGCAGCCCTCTACTCCATGTCCTAGGGTGAGAAGGTTCAAATTGGGGTCAAATTCCTGACCTGACTTGTCTCACTTCGTTCCTCGAAGGTTCTATGTGTGGAATAGTAAGGGAGGGGGTAAAGCCATACCCATCTAATCCTTCCTGGCATAAGGTCAGTGTGGTTGGGCAGGCAGCACTCCATCGTCCTAGGAGGAAGGTATCAAGGTAAGAGTAAGGTTGTTTAATGCCACATCCCATTCCGGGTCTTTGATAGCTGTTCCGTCCCTTCCTAAGCGTTGTTTTGTGTAGGGCTAAGGGGATTCTGTATCCTCGTAGTGCCGTATCCTACATAGATTATCCTGGTTCATAAGAGGTTGGGCATAACTCCATCCCTCGCATTTCCTAGGGTGAAGGCATAAAGAAATGTAAAGAGTAAGGTTATCCGTCGGTCCTGATAAGAATAGGTAATAGGCAATACCCATAAGGTAAACCGTGGTACCTCTAATTCTTCATAAAGCAAGGTAGTTAAAAGAAAAAATATCCTGGTGTAGTACCCCCACCCCGATTCAAGGCTGAATCAAGAGATTCTAAGTAAGGTTGGGTGTGCCTATAGGTGGGTGGGTAAAGAAGGGCGGTTAGCAGGTTATAAAAGGTAAAGGCTCTTATTTGAGGTCTCTTCTATTTCTAGGACTGAGTATTTTATAATTCCTAACTATGATCTGGCCGGGCAACGCTCGGTAAAATCATTCTATTGGTACCCGGGCGCCGGGGAGATGTCTTAAGTAAGTGTGTTGTAAGCTGGTGAATGCTTGCTTTGCTGTATGAAGCCCGTACGTACACCGTACCGAAAAGCCATGCCGATTAATCTCGTCTGTCTGTGCTGTGAATTTCGAAAACTTACTGAAATGTGATTTTCTTTAGATACCCATTTAACCCTGCACTACTAGCGGTCCAATATGGCTCAATTCTCTAAAAAAAAATTCCAGACTAAAGCATGTACCGAAATCATAGTATGAACATCATAAAGAAAATTAATTAGCCTATTCAAATGAAGTGGAACATAACATAAAATCCCCGTATATTGATTCCAATCGAGTCTTCTCGAAGGATGTACTAACCACTTTTAGAAAACTGTAACAAGAGAGATATGATCTTCCTAACAAAGAAAATAATGAATGACAACTTAAAAGTAGAAATGTGTGGAATAGTGAGGGTGACAAAAATACTAATATTTTCTATTTCATAGAACAAGGTATTCTTTATGAAAAAAATATTACAAAAAGATAGTTTAAAATCGAAGGGTTTTAAATGTTACACATATGGCAATACTCCCCATTAGCATAAAATAATTTACAAAATTGTCAGAAAATGGAGAACTATTTCTTAGAAAGAAACAAATTTGTCATAAAAGTTGTCGTAAATTCAAAATCAATGAGAGGTGATCATAAAATAAAATAAATAAAAATAACCATGTTAAAATTAAAAAATATTTTGTTTTTTTTTATTAATTTTATATTAGTAGTTAAGGTAAATTTGAAATAAAAATAAAATTACAAATAATCTTATGTTAAAATAAAAATTGTGTTGTAATTTTTCTTTAATTATTTTTTGTTGGGTAGTTTTCTGTTGGTCATGTTATAGGTGGTTCGTGGTTTATTGAATTGTGTGAATAATCAATGTCTTCAATCATGTAGAGGGTTCTTCACCATGTAAACTATTGCAATGGTCTGTTGCAATTCTCAATATAAATTCATGATATGTACAAGAAGTTATAATAAAAATTATAATTTTGGCCACGAGGAGATGTAAACCTTATACTATTCAAAGGGGAATGAAAAATACTAAAACAGTTTTTCTGTTAGTGTTAGTGAAATTCAAAATGTTTCTTTACAATTTTAGATATTTTCTCAGAGGAAACATTGCATATATTGAACATCATGAATTGCACTGCACTAGAGTTTGCCATCAAAATTGCAGCTCCTCAACAGCTTGAACTTATCCGTTGAAAGGGCAGTACATTACCAGTCCTTGAAATGGAGAATTTCAAGCTCTGAAGAATGAGGAGCTTTAACTTATTCATTGAAAGGGAAGTACATTATATATGTTACACCTCTCTCGACCACCAGGAGAGACACCAAAAGTTATGAATAATTGGGAGTTTATATCTGGCTTATTTTCATCTAACACGTTGTGTTTATGATGTTGTCATGCAAATTTATATTTGGAAATATAGCCATCATATTTTTCTTGAATTAATATTATTTTATTTAGCTTATTTGATGTCATCTACTATCTGTATTTTTTTGAAATCTATCAAATATTTTATATTGGAACTTGAAAATCCATATTTGAAGATTAAGACAAAATCTATTTTGGAAAGGTTACATAATCTGCCAGTTTGGCATAATGTAAGTTGTTTGTCTTTATTTTCTAGATTTGAATGGAAATTTTCTTACTAATTTTTTTCTTCAATCATTTTTTATAATGCATTATTCTTCTGGAATGTATGCTTTATGGAGTTTCCTTTGCAACATTTGATATAATTGCTACTTAAACTTAATTAATGTTAATTTACACCACAAATATTTTTTACAGTGTGTTTGTGTGTCATTTTGAGAAAACTTTGTCATGGGGAATGTGTTTATTAATAAACGACAAAATTAACACTTTTAAGAATTTTTGGTTAAGCTCAGTTATCATGTTGCCACTGTGTCAAGTGAGATATATGACATGTTGACATGTTTTTCCTATGGTAGGTTAAAAATGTAATTTGGAATTATGATTCAACTAAGAATGAGTGGCACATGGTCGGGTTATGGACTGACATATGGATTAAAATAGCTACATGTTTCTAACATAGAGCTTGAAGCCATGCCACCATGGGGCTTATTTTGTAACACTATTTTGTAGTCTAACAATTAGATGTTAGCATGGTCAACATAAGCCATGGCTTAGAAAACCCTAAAGCATGGGGAATTCATGCTATTCAGAAGAAGATTCATGTCCAACCACAAAATTATGTGTAAATTTTAAGCTTTCAAAATAAGGTGTAGGGTGGGGTTAACGAGAAGTAGGAGATACGAACTCTAATGGCATTCAATGGAGAATTTTAACATTTTGTTGTGAAGGTTTTGTAAAGGGTTTACTCTAGATCCTAGTGTAGTAAAATCAGGGACAAGATGAGAGTTTTTATGTGAGATGGTGGGAAAATTCTCGTTGTGCCACGAGGAGTTTGCAGAGCATACCTTTTTTATGTTCAACGTCATAGGTAGGGGCGCGGGATGAATGTTTCGAGGGAATGGAAAACTTCACGTGAAGAGATGACACACCGACAACCTAAGAAATTTCGGGGTTTTCTAATGTCCTTTTTAAGGGATAAAAGGGTTATAATAATGGGTTTATACAGAGGGGAACATGGTATACGTGATGCATACAATGAGGAAAGGTTTATATACCAAAAAAAACAAAAATTCAAAAGATACGGAAATAAGGAAAGGTAGAAAATACAGGTAGTTAAAGTCAAGTGAGAAATTTTAAACGATCCCCGTTTGTTTTAGAACTATACACATAATGGAGTGTTGTTATTTAGCCACAACACATAGATAAGGACGTGACTTTTAGCAAATTTTTGAATGCTTTTAGTTGTTTTTCATTCTTAGTAATATAATTTGCCATTCATTTCTATCAACCAATAAATGTGACCAATAAAAAGAGACAAATACTATGTTGCTAGCTAAGACAAATATTATGTTGCTATGTAGCTCTTCAATTTGTTAAGTTATATACTAGCTCTTTTATGTAAAAATATGTGGAATAATACGATGACCATGTTAATAATTGGGATATAGGTGACAGAGTGTATTCATATTATTATGTAAACATTTTTATTAAAAAAAAACTAAATTTATTTATATAATATTATTGGTTATTGTTAGACACCTAAGAAGTTAAGTTAGGGTTATGGTGAACCATTACTACATGCCTAAGAAACCTTGTTGTAGTTATATGTACAATATTACTAATGGAAGTTAAATTCATTTCCAAAGCAACCGCACTTTCTGGGTGTTGTGAGCCACAAGTTTTGTGTGGCCTTTAGATGTGTGAGTCACGGGTTGTATCCATTCCCAGGTAGCTCTGTTGTCTGCTCGTGTAAGTGCATTTTTGCTATGCAAGAGGTTAATCCGTTTAAAAACTGCCGTTTATACGGAGAAAATGTCCCAGTCATGATTCTTTTTGGAGGGAAAAATTTAAATTATAGTTTTTAGAGTAGACAATAGAGATAACTCGTGATTTCTCATACATTCATTGTTATGGAAAACATGTTTTATTAATGGTCTCTCAAAAGAAGGCCCCATTTAAATGGACTCTGTGCAACAATGTAGGATATCCAGTTTAAGCAATTTAATCCGATACCGTTCCATGGCGACTGTTGAAATTAATTTTTCCTTCATATGGCATCCACTAAATCCATCTTGAGAACATATGTTAAACCAATATTGTGGTGGATCTGCGACTGGTGTTGAAACCACGACTTCTTTCTTTGCAATGGGCGTTGAAACATGCTTCTATCTTTCTCTATGGGCTACAATGGAACGGATGACTTGAGCTTATATGTTGTATGAGAGACGAAAAGTGAAATAAATATATATATATATATATATATAAAAGCAACGTAATGTTCGAAAATTAAAACGATTAAAACCAACCAATAGTTTATTCTAGTAAAATGCATTCATGTTAAAATAATTGCGGAGAGGAACTCTCATGGTTGGCACAATCAACAATGCATAAATAATATTAATATGAAATATTAGTGAAGTTTCGAATATTCATAATTTATCTACCTATTATTAACAAGTCGAGAGTTTCTAAACTTTGCTAAAAATGAAATTCATAAGAAAAGTTTATAGATTTTTTTAAGGAGGGTTTTTAAAATAGATATTAAATACATTTTCCGGAATATGAGATCACAAGTAAGGTGATTAGATTTCTTAGATTTTTGATATTCCTTATACCAGAAATATTTTTATTTCTCTGGGAATAGGCTAAGAAAAAGTGATCAAAGAAAGAGGCAAAGAAAAATGTGAAAGCAAAGAGGAAGAGTTTGGCCAAAAAAATTTCGAAAAAGAAAAGCATATAAGAAATTTTTGTGGCTTTTAAGAAGGGTTTTTAAAATAGATATTAAATACGTTTTCCAGAATATGAGATAATAAGTAGGGTGATTAGATTTCTTAGATTTTTTATATCCCTTCCATAAGAAACAAATTTCTCTGGGAATAGGCTACGTAAAAGTGACCAAAGAAGGAAGAGTTTGGTAACAAAATTTCTAAAAAGAAGAGCATGCAAGATGATCAAGTGAATGAAAATTGCATCAAATTATGGTCGAATTCAAAGTATTAAAAGAAATGTATTGACATTGTTAAAGAAAACATTGCTCGAATAAGAACTTAAATTTTATTTTATCAATTAGATTAAATAAAAAAAATGGATAACTAAAAGTAAATGAGAAATTAAAAGCAATATTAAAGAAAAGAAAGTAGACAAAGAGAAGCAAAATGAAAAAGTAAAAGTTAAAGTGGTTAATTTTTAAATTAATTAACTTGGAGCTAAAAGTGATGGTAATTTTAGAGGACAAGTGGATGTGCATGACTATTTTTATATTTTTCATACTCAAGGTGCATGAATTAAGGATTTATAAAATTTCAGTTTATTCAGCTTAAATGTAAGAAGGATATGTATGACAAGAAACCTTTTGGTATGATGAGTGTGGATGTCAAGTGCATCTAGAAGGAAACACAATGTCTAATAACACTTATATGAGATTGATGCTTTATTTTAAAGGTTGGTCATGCTGGTTAGAGGGTTCTCAAAATTTGTTAAATTTTTTTCTCGTCAACTCTTATGAGTTTTATAATACACTTATTGTGCAAAATTGAAAGTTCTATTTTATTTGCATTGTAAACGAGTGCAATTTCAATTGATTGAAATTGTTTTATTTTTGTTCTAAGAAATGGAAAAACTTGAGAGAGTGTTATAGTTAATAAATACTCTGATATTATCTAGTTCTGATGACATAGTGAAAATAAACAAAGTCACTCTTGTTGATATTAAAATATATCTATGACATGCAAAGGAGATGATTAAGTTTCTCCAACATGAGTCATAACTATAGAGAATTGAGCTAGAGTAAAATATTTTTAATTTTGAAGTGGTTCTTGTTCAAAACAAATCCATGTTTGACCTTGAATCGCATTAGTAGACAAACGTTGGAAATATATTTGCTACTGAGGGGGTGTGTGGGGGAGGGGTATGAAACATTAGTGATGGACTTTATCTCAATTTTCACCAAATTAAAATTTTGACTCAATATGAATTATCCATGCACATGCATAACATCAGATCATAAAAATATGTAAGAAACAATAAATTGAATCCAGAATAATTATAAGAAACATCAACAGAAGCATCCACACATAAGGACACAAGTATTTCCGATGGAAACCCTTTCGGTAGAAAATCACCCTGTTGCTCTTGCACTGCTCAATTCTTTTTATTACCAGGTGATTTTTTTTACATGGATTAGCAACACCCATCGCCCCAAGAATCGAATTTCTCTACAGTATTCTCGCACTATCCATTTCATAATTTTTTTTCTCTTTTAGATCTATGGAATACCATCCGCTGGAATCTCCCATGACCAATGATCCTCGCTCAACCACCATTAGAATTTCCCACTCGCATTGTATGGAGAAAACTAATCCTACTACCAAATTCTCCAAATCACTGTCTCTATTGAAGCCTCTATTCCTTCTCTTCCTTCATCCCAACCACCTTTCATATATTTTCAAACTAGGTTCTAAATTCATTCAACATCAGCAACCCAATATCTTTAGCATTCTGCCTTGCTGATCATGAAGACTATCATCATGGGAAGGCCTCCAATATTGTGCAACATATGATCATCGAACCTCAAAGATAGTGCAATATATCATCATCTGACCTAACAACAATAATCATTTCTCCATTCTCAAGCTCCATGCTAGTAGACATGCCAAGGACCATCTCGAAGCTAGTCCAAGCTAGTGGACATGCCAAGGACCATATACACATCATCAATACACAATCCACCTACAGTCACATGAACACATGCATAGGCAACACATCTACAACCCAAGAAACCAGGTTGACATCAATTACAACCAACTAACGCATCTCCAACACTGCAACACACATCAGTTCCAACAATAAAGACCAATAATAATAATGAAGCCATTTCAAGAACATATTTTCTTAAATATGTAGAAGTAACCCCACACCTCCCGAACTCATCATCAGAGCTCGGGAAGAGGTTGTTCATAATATGAAAAGAACTAGTCTTGGATATGACAAGGATGTGTCATTTCATATTCCGGAATATTCCAAACCCATTTGATTTCGCAGTGCTAGGTTTCGTTACGGTGATTTATCTTCTCCTACTCATGTTCCACAGTCATAACATATTTTTAGATGCCAACATTGTGATCGAGTTAGCCATGTCAACGATCAATGTTTTTATATTCACCCTTTTGATCATTTTGGTAAGCACACTCACCATTTATACATATCCCAAATATAAAAAACTCCTCCAAGAATGAAGATTCACCTTCGATGGATTTCTTCTTGGCAATCGTCTTTCATAGCCAAGAAGATATATGAGTCATATCACATAATTTTATCATGAGTATTAACTAGTGTTGCAGTCAAGTTTTTTTCACATTCCCACCTTGTATATAAAAAGGGGGGGAAATTATGGTCAGTTAACAACTTCAAATTTTCACTATACAAATATTTATCAAGCAAGCTTAAGCCACAACCTGGACTAGAGGAATTTTCTGGAGCCTAGATAGAGAGTTAAACATAACTAGATTCATATTTGTAGCTAGAGACGTACTCATGCCTCATGAGAGTTCTTCTTGGTTAGTGGTATTCCTTAAACCACCAACAATATAAGACTTTAGTTTCTACTACACAGTTTGTGGTCATCTTCAAACCATTATTAGGGATCACTTCAACTAGTATAAGACTTCAACTTCTATCCCAATTTGGAGTTTTTGTAGGAACTCCTTCTACCTTTATTTCTAGATATGGTGGTCAGCCTTAAACTACCACTCGTAGATACCTCGATTTCTCCCTCCCAGTTTTGTGGTATTTGTTAAAAACTAACATTTATGAGATCCAATTCATCCATTGGATTTCATGCTTTTTACAATTCCATTTATGAATACTCATTCAAGCATTGGATTTCATAATTTTTCTCACTTTATCTCTCTTCTTAGACTCATATACACTCGCTCATATTAAGGGGGGGAATGTCGGACACCTAATCCATTATGGCTATGGTGGATAATTACTACTTGTCCAAGAAATATTGAAAGTTGAATCCAAGGGTTTCAATGTTGTATTTGTATGTAAAATATGCTCAATGAAAGTTAAATTCATTCCCAAAGATTATAATTTATTTATATAAAATAATGTGATGTAATATAATTTAGTTAAATATTAAATTGATATTAAAAAAAATGGTTTGTAGTAGTGTTTTTTTGTATTAATTTCATTATTGTTGCTCCCAGAGGCACTCTATAGCCTAGCATGTGAAAGATGTTGTCACTTAACGTTAAATTCAAATAAATAAAACAAATCTACATTAAACATAAATATTAATAACAAAAAAAAAAATCAATATTAAAAATAAATATTATAAAGTAAATGCATAAGAATCTTTCAATATTAAACATAAATGTTGATAACAAAAAAACATTTCAATGTCTACCATAACAAAAATGGTTTAATTTATAGTGTAAATAGCATTAAAATAGATCCATATTAACTCCAGCCAGACGGATCAAATCTACCAAGATTCAAAACTCATTTTGAGTGCACCTCAAGAAATTTGATTCCTCTTGGTTTTTGGTAGATCTGAAGTTAAAATGGATCTATGTTGGTTTTTAATAATATTATTTTTATTTTTCGCTTGGTAGATTCGAAGTTAAAATGGATCTAAGTTTGTTCTTAATAATTAATTTATATTTATATAAACTTCAAATTTATATACATAGGTATTATTTAATTTTATTAAAACCTTGATGATTTATTAAAATTAATTGTTAATTCATATTTCAAAACACATTTTTATTAATCATTGAAAAGAAAAATTCTAGAAATTGATTTGAGCATTGGCCATTATTAGTTTAGCATTGACCAATGAAAATTATAATATTTAAATTTTAAATAAATATTATATTTCAATTTCATCTTAAAAAATGTTTCTCTTATTCAATCAAAACTTGAAGGTTTTATTGCATCGTTTTCTTAATACATAGTGCCATGTGGATAATGTCTCACATATTTTATGCCATAATTTATGGCTATCGTTGCAATATTGAAACATGATTTTTATATATTCACGTAGTTATTTGTCTTTCTTAAGTTGTGTAGGAAAACCATCGAAAAATGAATGAAAATAAATTGTACTCAAGTAAATAACATATTTAACATTAGTTATTTCCCACCATAGTTTTTTTGCATGAAAAATAGGAACGAATAAAATAAATATAAATATACTTACCAAGAGTTACTTCCCACCATTATTTTTTCTTTTCTCGGAAGGAGTAAAATTGTAAATGTGTAGACTTACCAGTGATTATCACCGACCAAATTAATTCCTACCAAATAAATACTATAGGATTTGATTTTCCTGTTTACCACTATTTATTTAAAATTGACCAATGTAGGTGTTTGTAGTGCTGGAAATCCGTCAACCAAGGTGGTTTCCTTGATGTGAAGTCCCAATTAGACCACACACCATTTGGAGTGGGAACCCCATTTGGAATATTGGCCTGAATTCCATGTATTCTTACAAATTTTACTTGACTCTAACTATGAACAAGAAAGAGGAACACATGTGTGCCTTCAAAAATAAAGTAAGTGTGCCTAGTGGGTGTCAAGTTGTAGGCGCTTCGAGGTTATTCTACTATGGAGAGGGAGAAAATTGAACCCCAAAGTGAGAGATAATAGTACCACCCTAGTAGAGACACACACAAACAAGAAGGGCCCATATAACATCCACCAGAATAGTCCACAAATATCAGACAGTCATTGCAACCAAAAAAAAGATGAAAGGTATTTCTAAAATCCAACAAAATAGTCCACAAAGATGCACCAACCATAAAAAACATTACAACATATTATCAATTTGATAAGCGCCAAAATAATTGAAATAGTTCAACTACTTTAGTAGAGGTGATTTTTTTTTTTTTTACAAAAATTCATAGAAAAATCTTACAAATATTCATAATCCATGCACGAATAACATTCTAGACATTAGGATTATGATATTAAGTAAAAGTCCCAAGACATGTGTATAAAAAAAACACCACTAGCTCCAATAGTGGAGTGTTGGAGCCATTCCTTGCTCCCTAAAAGAACTAGCTTATCTCTCTAATGCCTTGCAAGAGGATCCAAGGTGAAAAGTCCTTTTCTCGTATAATGAGGGTGTATATATAACCAATGGGGTGATGCTTCACCTCCTTTTCACTCTTTGACTACCCTAATGATTGTTTGAATTCCTATGACTTTTCAACTATACATGACTCTTCATATATTGTATGTGTCCTTTGGACTTCCACTCTACAATACATTTTTTGAATAAGAAATTACATAATCGACAAGAATGATGTGGTGTACGGTGGATCATGACATGACGTGGAATGGCACTACTGACAAGAACGTCTTAATGACATGGAAATGTTAAGCCATTATTGTTTCTCCTTTGTCCTTAACAAGAGATGTGCATTGATTCACGCTCAGGAGAGATATGTTTTTTTCTTCATATCCATCCTCCAAAGGGTTGTGAATAACATGGACTCCTTGCACAGTCTTGATATTTGATCTTATGTTGTAATCTAGTGTTCCTTCATCTTCTCTCTTGATGACAATATTAGCTCTTTAGCTGCATACGTGTATTTTAGAATGGCCTCCTTCTTCTTCATCTTTCTATAGCATGATAGAGTAATTGCATCTGCAATCCACTCATGACAATACGACATTTTTCCGTTAAACCGCTAGTTTAATATGGTGCATATTGATCCACTGACTAAGTCGGAACAAGGTGACATACAGGAAAAGATGATTAGTCACTAAAAAATTATGGATCTTGGGAACTTACGGGTGAATCTTGAGCCTTGAGACTATGCAATGCACAATTCAGGCTATACCGAGGAAGAAAACTACAGAATCTAGGATCTAAGTGTGACAGACTTAAGGGATGGGTACTGGATCAGCCTATTGTGTTTTTCTGGAAGGAAAAGCAGGCCAGAAAATTGTGAAATTACATAGATCAAGGGATCAAGAGCTGAACTTGAGGCCAGAGATTTCACAATGCACATTTGAGGTCAGGTTGAAGGGTTGGATTGTGCAATTTAGGAGGCCAAGGTCCATGGATTGAGAATACGAATTGGGAAATAATAATTATTCAAAGGACAGGAGGCCATCCGATTATGCATTTAAACAATTCAAGAGCTCAATATTGAGGCTTTACGATTGATATTGTGCAATGCACAATGATTTCTTGGATGGAGAGAAATATTTGAGAGTACAAGGACTCAAGGGCTAGGCTTTAGCACTGACGTTGTCAAATGCACAATTATGGGAGGAAAATACTGTGCATTTCGTAATGCAAAAATATAAGGTTGTTTCTTGAGGACTGAGTGTGCATAATGTGTAGTTTAGGGGGGCTAGATGAGGCTGAGTGGCATGGTGGGGAGTTTTTCAAATTTTGACTAACTGTTGGATCAGTGAGAGGAATTTGAATAAAAGAAATACTTAGACTCGATCACACCACTACTTCACTTGATGACACAGCACGGGTCACTCATAATACATGAACAACACATTTTCCTCAATGCAACAACATTACGAGAACCCATTCCAATTGCGACACTAAACATACACTTTGCGACGACAATGAAGACGCTTTTGCGACAATACGTGGAACTTTGGAAATGACTGTGAAACATGTCTAGATGATAATAAAAACTCATTATCACAAATATTTCCCCTTGAATCAAACCAAAACTTCACTTTACATGATAAATGGAAATTCTCAAGCCAAGAGATGACAATTAATATATGAAAATAAAAGTCCAAACGAAACTTGCAATATGCAAATGATGGTTAAAACAATACATTTTGGTGAAAACATAACATGGAAATAAAATTAATTAAAGGAAAATAAAGTGAAAGTGAAAATGAAAAACATGAAAAGACACTCGCGAAAACAAATGTGTGTGATGTGAAAATTTGCAAAAACTCACCGAAATAGAAGAACAAAGGTAGCTAGAAGTCATAATTTGTCGATATGAGTGTGCATCGGCTGTCGACATGGATTGAACATTTCACAGGAATAATATTGATGGGTTGTACTATACTTGATCAAGTTTGCATAATAGAATTGACTCATGCACTTGTTACGGACTGAGCATCTATGAGAAAGTGACTTCGACACTTCTAATCCAAGAAGGGAGCTCAGAAGCATTAATTTACTGAGAAGTGAATATAGAACGATTGATCGCAATATCTACAGTAAGCTCCAAAATTAGAGTGTAGGAAACTTTTTGGAGGGTGTTTCTCGCAACGAAAACAATAGGTTACAATTTTTTATTCCATTTTTCTAGAGCATAATTTCGAACTTGAGTAGCATGGCTTAATATTCCCACTTTTTCCTTTAAAATTATTTTAATGTGATATTTATATTCTGAGTTTTCCTTGTAAAAAAATATTTTTAATTTTGTTATTAAAAACAAAATTACAATACCACAAATTGAATTCAATCTAGTTTTTTTTATTACCTTTTATTTTATTTTTTTATAACTAAGTGGACACTATAATTTGTTATTATTATTTTTTGATTTAATGATTTATTATGAGGACACTATAACATCTCTCCAATAGTAATGCATATTTAAATTTTTTTAGTCATTTACAACCACTACAACATCTATCCCACATTGAGCCACCATTTAGATGTTTATAGTCATGTATAGATAGTAAAACCTTTCTCCCATACTAGGTTATACAATGCCTCCGCCGAATAATTAAATGGAATTTATGTAGAGACTATTACTATAAATAAAATAATTAATTAAATGAACTTTATATATAGAGAAAAAGAAACTGATAGTTAAACAATTTAATTTTTTCCATAAGTGTTTCTTTATACTTTTTACTATGAAAAAGATGTGTACTTTACCACCCAACATGGAGATTACACATGGCATCTAAAATAAAATTGTTATTACAACCCACTATAAGAGAGATGTAAATTTTATTCCTTTTTCAACATAGATTTTATGTGTGTTTTTAAAAAAAGAAATATAAATAAATAAATAAAATTACCCTCAATCATAAAAAATATATTTAAATTTCCATATTAAGTGGCATAATTTTGAATCAACTTTATTTATATAGAGATAAATAAATTGAAAGCCAAAAATTTCTTATAATTTTACTTTTGTAATAATATTTCAATTTCCATATTGACATAGTATTATATAAAAATTTTATATAAGTTATCAACTTTCTGTATAGAGATGAAGAAAATGAATGTAAAAAAGGCTCGTATACCTTTACTTTTGTACCATGAGCTAGATGTGTAACTACATATTTCAGTGTGTACTTTGAATAAAATATTTGAACATCCCTCTTAACTAATATTTCAATATAAATCTCATACTTATGTATAGAGAGTAAACAAATAATTTAATATTCATCATAAATAAAATATTCCTAGTGCATGCTAAATAATTTTATATCAACTTGAGATGTTGTTTCTAATATATATATATATATATATATATATATATATATATATATATATATATATATATATATATATATATATATATATATATATAAAGAGAGAGAATGAGTGTGACTATTCCATAGATACATTCATTCTAATCCCTCATACCAATATGGTTAAAATGTTTTATTGCTCAAGATCAATAAAGTGTTGAATCTTTTTTATTCTTATCAAAGATTGAACACATGGTGTGTGTGTTTATACTAGGTTCAGCTTAGGGAAATCCAACCTATTTATTAGATGAAAGAAGAATGATCAACCTACCATGGAATGCTCATATACAATGAGATGTCAATACAAACTAACCAACTCGCTTACACCCTAGATATATGTATCCATTTTCTTAGGAATAAAGTTATCTAGTACAAACTTTTTCTTAGGCTTTGTTGTCTTTGAGAAATTTGATCTCTCTACCCTTAATACATCCAAATTAAAATAATGTATACTTATTTAATTTATAAATATTCATATATTTAACTTTTTAAATTTAAAATTACTGCTTAAATTCATATTCTTAACCACTCTACCACCTTAAATCATTCATTATAAAATAAAATTAAATGTACATTTATCTTTTCACTCTTTATTAAAAATTAATAAACATTTATCATATATATATATTTTAATTTTCAATCATTTTATACTGTTAAATGTGGTTGCATCTAAAAATTATGCATTTCCATTTAAAAATAGAATACTCTCTTCCCTAAGAGTAAATAAATATTTATCAGATATTTTTGTTTTTCTTGCCATTGTTTTTGTTGTCTTAAATGTGTTTTGAATCTAAAATTTCAATTGATTATAAATAAACATAAAAAAATTCATAGTCCAATCAACCATGATACAATAACCACCCTTTTAATTAAAATATAAAACATCTTATACTTAACCTCCTTTAATGCATACCATCATGTCATTTATTTCTATCGAAAATCAACATTTCTCGAAAATTAAAAGGAATGCATTGATTCTTTTTATAATACCATTATTTAAAAGTTATGGCATCGAAAATTTTCCATATTTTTAAAACGAAAGGTTAATAGAATAGTATATGGAACTTCGCGACAATGTAGACTATTTACTTAGATTTATTGTAATATAGTATTGTTAGGGATTTACAATTTTTAAACATTAATAAAAAGTTTGTAATATAGTATTCACATGAATTTACAAATTTTAAATATTCAATTAAGATTCTTTTATTTAATTTAAAATTGCAGTAAAAGAAAAGAAGTTTTTAAAATATTGTTAACTTAAGTTTAGCTTTATTAAAATACCATTTTGATTAATGAATAATAATTTCTATTATGATGTAGAGAACTAAATTATCTACATTGTTGTCAACTTTGTTTTTTTTTTTTCATTAACTTTTCTTATTAATTAACTAACATATGTTTTATTCTATTTCTATTAACTTTTCGTATTAGTCAACTAGTATAGATCTATTTTAATATCTTAAGTACGGATTTAATATGTTTAGAGATAGATCAAATTTCTTCATGTAATTTTTTTAGAGTGTAAAATACAATGTGTTAATTCTTATAGTTTAAAATGTAGTTTTGAATACTAAATAGAGTATATATAGAACCAAATATTATGTTTTTTTATTATAGCATATTTTTCACTCTAATAAGTTTGCACGTGAAGAAATTTGATCCTCTTATCTCATGATAAATCTGTACTTAAGCTGGATTTAAACATCTTATCTTGGTTTATTTAGATCTCTTCTTCAAATATTTTTGAAAAGTAATTCGTCAAATGCGGATAATGGTAGTGGTCTTCTTAGATTATTTGTTTGAATGGAGATTTGGTCGGTTCTGTTATGAAGAAATGCAAAAGGTTGATGAAGCTGGTTGTACGCTTATTCTTCCTCAGCGGGTTTTTGTTCTGTTACCCATATCTTTGGTTAGAACTTGGTCCCATTTTTCGTTCCCTCATTCTAATCCTTGTATTGTCAAGATAATGGTTATCGAATTCTGTTATAATTATTGGTTGTTGCAGCTCTTTATTGGGTTGGTTTGGTGATTTTACTGTAGTTTGCTGTATTTGGGTTCTAGTAGGGTTTTTCCCTGCTAAAAAATTCTCTATAGCTACGCAGAAAGGGTATGTCTTAGTATCTAACGCTCCTTTTCCTATTTATGTCATTTTCTTTGATAGGAGGTTGGGTAAATTATGTTGCCTATTGACAGTTCAAACAGTTTTCCTTTGTTATGGTGGAAGGACTTTCTTGCAACAAAGTATGTTTTTTTCCTGTCCGTTCAACTTTGGCAATTATCTTAAATTGGTTCTGAAGTTGATATGTGGGCAAGATTTTATGCCATATTACCTCTTTATTGTTATATGGACTCTCGTCTTACCTTTTAATTCTCTGGCCATGTCTGTCTTGTGTCATGGCTACAATCTATGGGTTGCTCTTTAGTTCTTTCTCGCCCGGTTTGATTGTATTAGTGTCTGGTCTCTCCTTTTATCTCATGTCTTTCTCATGGAGCCTAACTTGGGTGATGGAACCTCTCTGCGTTCCGAGTCTCGAATCTTGTCTAGGAATCTGACTGGTGTTGTTGTTTGGATGGTAGCTTTAGCAGATTCCTTGTCAGGTTACTTTAAAATGGTTAAAAGAGGAAGAAAGCCCGCTGGAGGCAAAAGTAAACATCCTACTTCTGAGCAGCATCAGAAAAGAGGAAGAATTTCTGTGTAGCAACATCTGGAACCGCTGGTTCAAAAGTTTACATCAGAAATCCCAAATTCTGTACGCTCCCACATTTATGGTTGGGAAACAGAGGTTTTAAAAAACTTGGACAGGGAATATCATATGGCTTCTGAAGACATGCAGAATGTGGTCAATGACCCAGGGCACACACGAGGCCAAATTTTCTTGTTTCAACAATTAGTTAGAACTTACTGGTTAATCAAATTCCTGTTAGCTAAGGCAGTCATGTCAATAGCAGAAACTAAGCTATAATCAACTTTGGCATATATTAACAGGAACATCCAGAAAATCAATCATTGACAATTGCATCCATATGTGAGGCTTGGAAGGTTGGAGAAGGAAATCACGTCTATGCAGCAGGTTACTGTTGATTTACCAAGGTCTAGTGCCAAAGATCCAGCACCAATGGAATCTGAGGAAGATTAAGGGTTTCGTGATCAAATGTCTTACTTTATTTTTAGCGTCTAGTACTTTTTTCTGTATATTTTGTTATCTCTAGACTTAGATATTAAGTACCGTACTCAATATGGCCGAAATACCTGATTGGTTGACATACTCTAAACTTCGATGGCCGAAATACCTGGTTTCCTGCGGGCAGGTTGAGGTCTAGTTTTGTATATTTTTTTCTCTGGCTTTTATTAATAGAAAATGGAAGGAACTACCTAAGCTTACAACATTTTTTTGTATTATATTCAACATTATTTTTCTATTTAAAACATAAATTTTTATTATAATTTTTATTTTAAAAAGAATGGATGAAGGGAAAAACCTACACATCTCTTCATAAGAAATAATGCGTTAATTTTCATTATTTAAATTGTATTTGTAAATGGTAATAAAGTATATATAGGAAAAAATACACATATTTTTCTTACACATCCCTTCATACTGGGTCCATCCTAAGTATAGATCTAACATGAGCCAAGAGGGATGAAAAAAAATTTAGAGTGAAAAATACAATATTTTATTTTTCATTGTTTAAATTGTATTCGTGAATGGTAAATAAAGTATATATACATAAAAACTTATTTTTTTCATGATATATACATATTATTTTTAAAATGATACGTAATTGACATTAAAATATTTTACATAACACGTACATCTATAATGCAATATAAGATGTTTTTCTTATTATCAATACATTTTTAACTATACATGAATATTAATTCATATAAAAATATTCTCAAATTGAATGTTTTTTTATATACAATATTAAAATATTTAATTTTAACAAATGGTTTTCTACATATAAATATAAATATATATCTAGTTGATATTTACATCAATTAATTAACATAAATATTGTAATAGTTTATTTAAATTTCTTCTAAAATATTTTTGAAAAGTATAAGATTTAAACTTCTTACTCACACATTTTTTTTTATTACTTTACATTATTATTTTTAATTATAGTTCACATCATTTTTCTATTTAAAACATAATTTTTATTTTAAATTATATATCTTCTTATAATGGATTGTAGAATAAATCTCTCAGCTCAATATTTTTTTTTAAACTTTTTATTAAATATTTTTGTAAAAAAAATGTCCACCCAACCATTTATGTAAGTCACAACCATGAGAGCAAATAATGATAACAAAGAAATTTATGTAAGTCATATATATAAATATAAATATAACCTAGTAATACTAAAAAAATAAAAAATCAATTAAATTAATCAATCATTTACAGTTTAGTTATTTTTATTATCATAAAAATTATTATTATATAGACGTTTGTAACTGTTAAAAGCATCTATTTCTTACATATTCAAGTCCATATGGATAGAACATGCATGCCTAGAATTATAACCATATACAAATGTAAAAGCAGTGTAACCTGCCTAGATGTTACATATTGAAGTCCATATGAGTAGAATATGCATGCCTAAGAATTAAAATCATATACAAATATAAAAGCAGTTAACCCAATGTTAAACGTGCATTTATAGGTGACCGGTAAAATCTTCAACTTCCAAGTTGCAACGCGGCATCCAAGGAAGAATAGAGACAAGAAATTATAAGATTAAGGAGAAAAGAAGTTGCTATCAATAATACTGATTGTTTAAACCGTAGAAATTTCTAATTTAATTAAATTTCAGGAATAATGAAAGGCACAATCTCTGTCACCTTTTCTGAACGGCTAGTTTAAATAGGTCACGATTTTGATTGCGATTCAATAATTGAAGTTTAGATATTACAAGTTTTTACAAATTCTAAATGAGCTGAATCTATTTCAACTATAAAAAAAGATATAAACATTTTTATAATAAAAAAAATATCGATATAAACACTTTAAAATTCTCCAAACTTATCTGGAGAAATTGAACGTCCAGGCAAAATTGTGAGAGACAACGCTAATCCAGCAGTAGGACGGAAAAAGCAGATAGTAATTTATTTGAGCCCTACCGGACAGGGCTTTAAGAAGGGCCTCATGACATTTATAAAGTTATTCAAAACAGTCATGATTTTTCACACAATGTAATCACACATTCCACTGCAATGCCATCAAACAGCTCCACAGTAATCTCATGAACAAGAGAGTGCAACGAATTTCACTTTATTTGCATTGAACAATTTCACTCGTTCTGCATGCCCTCTTTCTCTCTCTTGAGTGTTATGATTGACATGATCAATACAAAATCTAAATGTAAGTACATTTTTTATTCACAATCGCATCAAAATCTAAATGTAAGTACATTAACGTGAAAACTATTATTTATCATACCAACCATGTCCTAAGCGCTAGAGTCGAGCACTTATCCATCTGACTACTGAAATTAAATGGCCTCATAGCTGTCAAATTCCCCTACCAAGCTTTACCTCCAATATGTGCTATCAAATTCCTCATTACCAACTTAATGCCCTATCGGTTATACCCATTAATGCTATCAAATTCCTCTCACCCTAAATACTTTATTATTTGTCTAAGGTATCGATTTTTCGAAATCTATTTTCAAAATATTTCAAAATTTATAATAATATTTTCAACATTTTTTTTGAAAATAACATTAATATATATATATATATATATATATATATATATATATATTATGAGAATAATATGGAGTACATCTATACATATTGTTTAAAATAGAACTCAACATACGAGAGATGCCCATCACAATCCAGACAAATTGTCTCAAAATAACTAAATTCTCTTATTGTCCTGAAAATTTCATGCTTTACAATACATTATGTCATATTGAAATACAAAAACAGACTTTTCTAAATTCATCATTATTAGACTAAAAACATAGCCTATGGGAGCGGAATTCAGCCTGCTTCTTTAATTATGGTATCCTCAAAGTATCTGAAATTCAAAATGCCAACAACAATAATTAGACCTTCTTTTGATAAAGCATCTACAACCATGTTTGATTCCCGGAAGATGTGGTGAAAAGATATAATTTGAAAAGACAACTTAAGAAATTTGATATGATCCAACCAACAACATATGTTTGTAGGAGCGAAACTAGAGTGTGTGATAACACCATCAATGGGAGACTTAGAATATCCATATATATGAATGCATCCGAGAGACTTTCTCTTGGCGATTATAGCAATCCCCGTAGGGCCAATATCTCAGCTCTTGTGTTTATACCACTCCCACTATGTCAAGTTAATTTTTAATGTGTCCTATTGAAAATTATAAGCCATGCCCCACAGCCATAGTAACAACCTTGTGCAACTCCATCAAAAAAAGCCTGTAGGAAATTTAAATGCAGAGAAGTATTAGGATAATGTAAATATTTTATGGTGAGAGTGTTGTCCATATGAGTTTTCATCCATGTACCAATGTTGTAGCAGATTATGTGTACACTAATATGAATACCTTAAAAAATGCAAAAGTTCCTTATGCACCAGATCACCTAGAACAAGAATATTTGGATTGACCTATGTTGCCCCACGACATAGTTCTACCGAGTGAAATTGTCTAAATGGAATATTATAAAGCTAGAGAACTCATTCCATACCTATGTAGTTGTCGAGCACTCCAATAAAATATGGAGACATGTTTCAATTTACCCTCTGCATAGAGGGCACCAACTAAGACCTTGGAATCCCCTCTTGCAGAGGTTTTCCGAGGTTAGTACTTTATTGTGCCAAACCAACCAATTGAAGAGTATTATTTTAAGGGGAACTATCCGCTTCCATACTTTCTAAAACGAATATCAAATTGTTAATGAAAATTTTGTGCACATAATATACTTGTATATGTTTGTGACCACCATTGCACCTAGGTGAAGTTTCCCCCTAGATACGAAAGTCCCCATTTTCATCTCTGCAAAGACTCACTTGTTTAAGATACTATAGAAAAATATTAGAAATAATGGTTCTTTGTCCATCCAAACTGATTTCTGTTGTTTCTTTCTAGATTAGATATTTTCCGCTCCAATTCTGAATGACCTATTCCAAGAAAATGTAATCCCTATCATGTAGACTTTCAATAATATCCTCTAGGAGTTGTGAGGTTGTAGAGAAACCAAATGCTTGATCAATCTAGATCAAAATGTGATTTCTGTTTCGTAAAGTTGATCTAAGACTGTGTATAAACCAACATTTTACTTTGTGAGAACTCAAACAAATGTACAATCCAACTTTCATGCCTATGTTAACCTCTCTAAACTAATCCACAGGTCTCTTCCTTTTTAGGTACTTCGCCAAAATGATATCCCTCCATATACCATTAGCAAATAGATCTAGCCATCAAGATTTAATTGTCAGATCCAATCCAAACACACTAGTATCCAAGATTCCCCAACCCCCAAATTCTTTCAGTACTGTGATATTTTCCCATTAAATGAAATGATGTTTTTGCATCTCGCCGGTGCTTCACCATAAGAACTGAGAGAGGATACTTTGGATTCTGAAAATAATAAATGAGGGAAGAGAAAAATATGAGCCCAATATTTAGAAATTTATTCTAGTACTTCCTATATGAGGGTAAATCTCCCTCCTCATTAAATCCACCTAAGATTCCAACCATGTGGTCTATGTCGAAATTTCTCCATAAGCCAAATCGAATCCACCAACCTATAGTTTTTTGGATTTAGTTTGAAGCCAAGGTAAGTAAAACCCTCGTCCAATTTTTTGGAACCAATACCAAAAATACCTACAGTAAAATCCATCTCCTCCTGATCGTTATTTGAAAACATAAGCATCGACTCCCATTGGCCACTATCCCAGATGGATCCCCATATCACATAAAAAATATAATGTAGTACCATCCATTTCATTTTGGAGACCATCCTGAAGGTAATATATCACCAACAAAAAACAAATGCAAATTGTTTACCTTGTTAGCCAACCTGACACGACCGAAAATACCCAAAGAATTTTCCAAATTGATTTT
The DNA here is from genome assembly GCA_034641835.2 of Pinus albicaulis. Classification (NCBI taxonomy): domain Eukaryota; kingdom Viridiplantae; phylum Streptophyta; class Pinopsida; order Pinales; family Pinaceae; genus Pinus; species Pinus albicaulis. The sequence continues at coordinate 1,479,689,621 of CM076584.1, read as the reverse complement.
CAGACTTAGACGGAAAATGACTAGGATGAAAGCAAGGGAAAATGTGAATAACCCTTTCTGAATCCACTTCCCGACCAAAAAAACCTTGTTTGATATTCATTAATAAAAAGAAGAAACCACACCAAGGAAACACATAACATTATCCAATCCCCATTATGCATGGAAAGTCCAATTTTAGTCAAGATAGAGATGAGTCGACATATTAGTATACCTTGTGTAAATCCACCTTCATAACCATTGCCTCTAATTTTTTAGTGTGAAATATGGAATGAATACATTCTTGAGTCATGACTAAAACATAATTTATCTAGAAATTATGTAGGAATCCAAATTTCTCCCTAGAGATGTATTTTGAGAGGGTTTTCTTAATGTTCTCTGATATAACCTTAGAGATTAATTTGTAAGTAATATTACATAGCGAAATTAGCCTGAAATCCAAGAAGGTTGAAGGGCCTCATTTCTTCAGAATGAAAGAAAGGAAGGTGAAGTTTATGGCCCTAAAACATGTCCAATAGTATAAAAGTCTTGAACTAGAACAAGGTGAACTTTGTTTGCAATATGATGCAGAGTGTTGTCCTTGATGGCAACCCACTGAATGAAGATGAAGACATGAGAATGTTGGCATGTGTTGTCCTTGATAGCAATCCACCTGATGAAGTTATTCGTGACTTGATGGACTTAGTAAATGATGTAAATCTGATGTGATATGATGCTGAGTGTTGTCCTTGATGAACAACCCACTTGATAGAGTGTTGTCCTTGAATGGAAACCCACTTGATGAAGTTGTGCTTGATAGAATATGTCTTGATGAACCTAGTAAATGATGTAAATCTGTTGTATCTATAGAGAGTACAGAAGGCAATGAAGGAAGGAATTCAATATATGCTAGATCTATGATGAAAAGAGTATGTCTCAAGGCATACGCGGATCTGTCTAGGGGAAGTCACGTATGCACGCGGAAAAGAACGTGACAAGTCGCGTATGGGCAAAAGCACTCATAAAGTGCAAAACCAGGGGTAACCACCATGGTATTGACCCATTGTATTGGGTAATGATTCGTCTAAATGACCCCGTCCAGGAATACCATCGGAAGTAATGTAGTTTTGGGCTCATGGTATTGTTTTGGCTCATGGTATTGAAAAAGGGTAAACCTATATAAAGAGAAGAAATTCATTGTGCATATCATGCGTGGGGTGCAAGATGTATGAGCTTGAATGAATACTTCTCTCTGAAGTAAATCTGAATGGAAAGGGTTACAGTTGAATGATAGATCTGATTGTATGATGCACCAATGATGAAGAAGGGGATCTAGATCTGAAATGTACTTGTATTTGCTAGATCTGTTTATGGAATGATTAGATCTGTGATGAGGCGAACATCTGTCTGAGGTAAAGGGTAAAATCTGAAGTGATGTATATGTTGTGAAGAATTGCAATGACATAAAAGTCTGAAGAACCATACGCTAGTTCGCCGAAGAGGAAGCGCGTATATACGCGGCTTCGCTGAAGAGAAAGCGCGTATGCGCAATGAAATTGGATCTGTAATATGTACAGAAGTATACGCTGGTTTATGTGAACGGAAGCACGTATATACGCGACATCAGAGAAAGGAAAGCGCGTATGCAAACTAGGGTTTGTTGAAGTCTGTGGTAAGAAATGTCTGATCTGTTCTGCTGGTTTACTGATATCTGTCAGTGATTTATATGTATCTGTTTCATGGTTGACTGTGCTTAAAAGTATGGAAAGGGTCCAGTCTGAAAATATGATGAAACGTGGCCTGCAAGTGGTGTCCTAAAGGAAGCTTTGGATCCAGTGTTAAAATTGATGAAACGTGGTCCATAGAGGTGCTGAGGGTTGTAGCCTTCAGTCAGGGGGTTGTAGCTCCCTTCCAGGTGAGGCTGGTAAACAAGATCAGGGGGTCGTAGCTCCCTTCCAGGAGAGGCTGGTAAACGAGTCGGGGGGTTGGAGCTCCCTTCCAGGAGAGGCTGGTAAACGAGCGCAGGTGGGTGCCTGCGTGCTGGTAGGAGTCTGCACCAGCACATATGTTGTAAGATGTTTTCTCTATAATAAAATATTGAAGGCTGAGCAACTGCAGCGGTGGTTTTCTCCCGACTTGGGTTTCCACCTAAAAATCCTGGTGTTCATGTGTGATGCTTTGTGTGATGGTTATTTTGTTGTTACTACACATGTTTACTGTTAACTCAACATCAGATGAATGAATATTGCAAAGAACTAAGTTAATAAATATCTGCATATTTAGACCTCTGCTAATACGCGAGTTGTATGAAGGATATCCGCGTGTATACGCGAGTTTACTAAAGGAAAGTAGCGTATGGGTTTTAGAGAGTGAAAAGGTAAAAATTTTTGAATATGTAGTAAATACTGATTCACCCCCCCCCCCCCCTCTCAGTATTTTTCCCAACATCCTCTCAAATAAAAAAAATGGAAGAAAATTTCCACCGTCCAACCATTTGGGCCTAGAAATTTGTCTTTCACGAATGACTTCAAGACCAATAGTACCTCCTCTAGAGAAACAATGTGAAAAGGAGCCTCAGTAGATTCCTCATTAAAAATTGAAAGATATTTGGTCAACGATGTTAACTCCAACCCAGGCCATGTAGAAATCATCAAAGAATGAGATCGCCTCTCTCTGAATCTCATTTGTTGAATAATCTGTTGAATAAACATTTTCCCCATTTTTTTCTTTAATATGTCAAATTAGATTGATGTTTCTCCTATTATTTTCAAAGTGGTAAAAGAAACAATTATTTCTTGTTGGAATTTTCTGAGTAATTCTAACACATAGAGGAATAAAACAATTCCTCTACTTGCAACACAGAGATAAAAAATAAATAAATTGAAGACACAGAGAGATGAGGTATAACAGTGCTATTTCATTAAAAACATAAACTCTGTTACAAAATGAATTTTTTCAAAACTTCTATTGTTCTGGATTCACACAATGAAACTGCTTCTTTCAATTGCTACAACAACACAGCGTTTCAGCAACAAAGCTTCTTTGTCTCTCTGTTTTTCTCTGTTTTCTCTGTTTTTGCCTTCGGGAAAGAAATTACAATAAACATTTACACAATACAATGCACTCATGGCATATATATATGAAACATTACAATATTATATATTATAAATATTTCATATTTATAATATATATATATAACCAAAGTTAAAAAAAATGTACCATGGTAAAAATAATTAACCCAATGTAAAACATCAAAACATGATGCGAGAAAAAAAACTTGACTCAAAACATTTCAAAAACATTAAACTTTATCCTAAGGTTTAAAACCTTTTTACTTTCATGCTTTCCAGGGGCTACTTGAAAAACCTTCCTGTGAGTTCCCTTATCCCCCCGGAACTGCTTTGGTGGGTCCCAACAAGTGGGTGATGTCATTCATTTCGGCAGGTGTCTTTCCCTTTTCTCCTCAAGGTTGGATGTCCCCCCGGAATGGTGTTGGTGGTGCGATAAATGTGGTTGGCAGAGAATTGAATGTTGTTGGTTGCTACAGATAAGTATCCAGTTGCGTGAAGTGAAAATCTAGAGATTTGTTGTCACCGTTCTTCAAACTCCCATCAAAAATTTAATTTGTTGTCTTTCGATCCCATCAGACTTTAAGCTCTCCATCCTTCTGCTGTCTACGGGCAGTTGGAATTAAATTCCAACACTCCCCCTTAATTTCAACTGTTGGGTTTTCTTGCATACCCAGGCATTTTATGAAATAGTTAAAACTTTTCTGTGTTAATGGATTTGTCAAAATATCAGCAAACTACTCCTCTGTCCTACAGTGCTGCAAAACAATTTCGCCATTATTAACCAGTTCACTTATAAATTATTTTTTTCATAAATATCCTTTGTTCTCTTATGGAAGACAAAATTCTTTGATAAAGTTATCGCTGAGTTGTTATCACAATAAATTGTCATTCCTTTGTCCTTCTCATGACATAAATCTCTGAGCATTCTTCTCATCCATAGTGCTTGGCATGCTACTGATGTTGCTGCCACATATTCTGCCTCTGCTGTTGATAAAACAACTATTGGTTTCTTCTTGGAAGCCCATGAAACGACTCTTGATCCCAAATGAAACACATATTCAGATGTGCTTTTCCTGTCATCTACACTTCCAACCCAATCATTGTCTATGTAACCAGTCAATTTAAAATTTTCAGATGAGGAGTAGAAAATACCATACCCCTTCGTTCCATCACATACCTTAGAATCCTTTTGGCTGCCTGCCAATGAGTCTCTTTCAGCCTTTCCATCAATTTGAAAATTAAACTTACAGCGTGCATTATATCTGGCCTAGTTGCAGTCAAATGCATCAGGTTGCCAACCATGCTCTTGTACAAACTTGGATCAAAATCCTTGCTGTTGTCTTCTTTGCTTAATTCTAACCCCATGATAGTTGGATTTACAACTACCTTGTTATTCTGCATGTTGAATATTTTCAACACTTCTTTAACATATTTTTCTTGGGAAATAAAAATCCCATTTTCATTTTTCTCTACTTCAATTCCAAGAAAATATCTCAAAAGTCCCAAATTAGTCATTTCAAATTCACTCTTCATGACTGCTTTAAAATCAACAATGATAGAAACTTCATTTCCAGTAAATATTAAATCATCTACATATAAAAAAATAATAAGAATCTTACCGTCATTTTCTTTTCTGTAGAGTTTTGGTTATCCATCACATTTCTCAAATCCATTTTCACTCAGGTAAGCATATATCCTATTGTACCATGCTCTTGGTGCTTGTTTCAGCCCATAAAGAGCCTTCTTCAATTTGAAAACTTTGTGCTCTTGGCCTTCAATCTCATAGCCTCGAGGTTGTTCAACATATACCTCTTCTTTGAACACTCCATTCAGGAATGCATATTTCACATCCATTTCATAAACCTTCCATCTGTGTTGTGTTGCTATGGACAACATTGTTCTCACTGTTTCCATCCTTGCAACTGGTGCAAAGGTTTCTTCATAATCTCTTCCTTGTTGCTACTTGTAGCCTTTGAAAACAAGTCTTGCTTTGTGTCTTTCAATCTTGCCTTCAGCATTTCTCTTGGTCTTATAGACCCATTTTACTCCAATGACTTCTTTACCTTTAGGGTTGTCTACTAACTCCCATGTCTTACTCTTTTCTATTGCACCAATTTCTTCATTCATTGCTTCAATCCATTTTTCTTCCTTTAAAGCATCTTCAAAATGAATTGGGTCATCAACATGACAATACAAAGCAAATAAAGAGTTCAGAATGACATTATCCTTTACCTCTCCTTGTTCATAAATGTCACTCATATTTCTGAATCTCGGTCTTCTTGGTGTACTTGGAGTTCCACTTGAACTCGAGGGAGTTTCCATTCCCTGTGGTGTGCTTGAAGAAGCACTTCCTTGATTTCTCAAGGCTGTTCTATTTCCAGCTTGTGGTGTGGTTTGTTGTGCTTGCGATGGTGGAGGAGGAGCCGCCAAAGAGGGATTATTTGCTGTTGTCCCTTCCTCTTCTTCTTCGTGAGACACACATGTCTTCACATTCACCATTTTCTCTAAGCTTCCATCCCAAGCTTCTTCTTCAATAAACTGCACATCTCTGCCTGTTATTGTTTTCTTGGTTGCTAGATTATAGAGTTTGTATGCCCTAAACTCATCACTATATCCAACAAAGATACATTTCTCCCCCTTACTATTAACCTTCTTTCTCAATTGGTCTGAGACATGTGCATATGCCACACATTCAAAAACTTTCATGTGGGTGACATGCTACTTTATGCCGCTCCACACTTCTTCCAGAATTCTGTTCATGACAGCTTTGGTTGGGCATCTATTCAAGATGCACGCTACACAACTTACATCTTTAGCCAAATAACCATTTGGAAAATATTTTTCCTTCAACATACTTCTCACCATGTCCATGATGGTCCTATTCTTCATTTGTGCAACACCATTTTACTGAGGTGTGTACCTTGTGATAAACTGCTTTTGTATGTCATTCTCCCTACAGAAACGTATGAACTCTTTGGAGATGTATTCTCCCCCTCTATCAGTTCTGAGCATTTTGATGTAGTGCCCACTCTACTTCTCAACAAGAGTTTTGAAGTGGAAAAAATTCTCAAACACTTCACTCTTCTGTTTCAAGAAATACACCCATGTCTTTCTGATGTAATCATCTATGAATGTAAAAAAATATTTGTTGCTGGCTAGTGATGGTGTTTGCATTGATCCACACAGATTTGAATGGACAATTTCTAAGGGTGCCTTTGCTCTTACGCTCTATCCTGCTGGAAAGCTTTCTCTGTGTTATTTTCCCAAGATGCAACCTTCACATAGGTTGTCCCGTTTCTCAATCAATGGTAATTATTTTACCATTCCCTTTATGTGCAACAAGTTCAGGCCTCTGAAATTGAGATGTCCAAATCTCAAGTGCCATAACCAGTTTTCATCTTTCACTTCCCCTTGAAAGACCTCTTGTGTTACAACTGCTACATTTCTTCTTTCCTTCAAGTCTGCTCTGAGCTTGAGAGAAAACATCCTATTTCTTTTCATCTGCACCTCTGTAATAAATTTCTTACTTGGAGGTATGTCCATGATTGTTCACACATCATCTTTAAAAATTACATTGTAGCCCTTATCAATGAGTTGTCCAATGCTCAAAAGATTAAATTTCAAGCTAGGTACATAATATACATCTGGCACAAACTTCTGTTCTTCATTTCTTGCCAGGATACTAACTTCGCATTTTCCCTTGACAAAGATCTTACTATCAGTTCCTGTTGTTACTTCAGATTTAACATTTTCATCTAGATTGGAAAACATTGCCATGTTTCCAGTCATGTGGTTACTACAACCTGAGTCTAAGAACCATACATCATCTTGTCTATCTTGTGCTACATTACATGTTAACAACACATTACTCTGGTTCTTATTTTCTTTTTCAAAATTAGCATTCTACCTATTATTCATGTCATTTTTCTTTTTCCTACATTCATTGGCATAGTGCCCATATTTCTTGCAATAATGACATTGGACTTGGGATTTATCATACCTTTGTCTATGAGATTTATGTTGGCTTGAGCTCTTATTCTGGCTCTGATTGCTGCCCCTTCCACTCGAACTTGTAGGGCTATTTCTTCCTCTGTTGCTTGCTCTGCCTTGACCTCTGCTTGGGCCAAAAGACATTTGAGTCTTAAAAGCTTGTTCCAATGAGGAATCTGTTCCTCTGTTCAGTCTGTGTTCATGAGACATGAGGTATGCACTCAGTTCATCCACTGTAAATTGTGAGAGATCCTTTGTCTCTTCTATTTCCACTACTATGGCATCAAATCTTGAGGGTAGACTTCTCAAGATTTTCTCCACTATTCTCATGTCTTCAAGTGTCTCTCCATGAGACCTTATTTGGGTAACCAACGCAATAACTTGTGTGAAGAATGAGTTTATGGTTTTAGACTCTTTCATACACAAAGTTTCAGAATCTCTCCTCAGCATTTGCAACTTTGCTGTCTTCACCTTCTCCATGCCCTAATAGATTGTTATGAGAATATCCCATGCCTCCTTAGATTTTTTTGCTGCTGCAATCCTTGTGAAAATACTCTCATGTATAGATTGAAAAAGATAGAAGAGGGCTTTGGAGTCCTTCTTCCTATTATATTTTAACAAATCTCTTTCTGTTGCTATCAAAGTAGCCAATGTTGCTGCATCTGCTAGTTCTAGGTAGCCATTCTCAACTAGCTCCCATATGTCCTATGAGGCAAACAATGCTCTAATCATGATAGCCCAATATTCATGGTTCTTCTCGTTAAACTGTGGAAGTTGGGGATTCGTCAGGCTGGTGCCTGATCCTGCCATTCTTGACTGTGTTAAAAAAATCAAGCAAACTCTTTTGACTGTGTAAACAAACAGAAGCTTTCTCTGCTGGAGAAATCCGCTTCAATAAACTTCTTACAACTTCTGTAGTGAAAAGAAATCTTTTCTTCGTTCACTGAGCACCTAGACTAGCTTTGATACCATGTTGGAATTTTCTAAGTAATTCTAACACATAGAGGAATAAAAAAATTCCTCTAATTGCAACACAGAGATAAAAAAAATTAAATTGAATACACATAGAGATGAGAAATAACACTGCTATTTCATTAAAAACATAAACTTTGTTACAAAATGAAATTCTTCAGAACTTTTGTGGTTCTGGATTCACACAATAAAACTGCTTCTGTCAGTTGCTACAACAACACAACGTTTCAGCAACAAAACTTTTCTGTCTCTCTGTTTTTCTCTGTTTTCTTTGTTTCTGCCTTCGGGCAAGAAATTACAATACAAAGTTACACAATACAATGCACTCATGGCATATATATATATGAAACATTACAATATTATATATTATAAATATTTCATATTTATAATATATATATAACCAAATTTAAAATAAATGTATCGCGGTAAAAACAATTAACCCAATGTAAAACATTAAAACATGATGCGGGAAATAAAACTTGACTCAAAACATTTCACAAACATTAAACTTTATCCTAAGGTTTAAAACCTTTTTCCTTCCAAGCTTTCTGGGGGCTGCTTGAAAAACCTTCCCGTGAGTTCCCTTATCCCCCCGGAACTGCTTTGGTGGGTCCCAGCAGGTGGGTGACGCATCGTTCATTTTGACGGGTGCCTTTCCCTTTGCTCCTCAAGGTTGGATGTCCCCCAAGAATGGTGTTGGCGGTGCGATAAATGTGGTTGGCAGAGAATTGAATGTTGGTGGTTGCTGCAGATAAGTATCCAGTTGCGTGAAGTGCAAATCTGGAGATTTGTTGTCACCGTTCTTCAAAATCCCATCAAAAATTTAATTTGCTATCTTTCGATCCCATCAGACTTTAATCTCGTCGTCCTTCTGCTGTCTGTGGGCAGTTGGAATTAAATTCCAACATTTCTATCACCTTCATGAACCCATAGTGCCCTGTTCTTGAGAAGAAAAGTAGTTTCTAGGGTCTCTAAGATGTTCCTCTTCTTTACCCCCAGTTACTTCATATGTTCATATGTCTTAATAGTGAGTGTGTTGGAGCCTCTTGTTCCATAGACCTACCATAGACCTGCCAATTCTGAAAATCCACTTTACTTCTAGAAATAGGAGATTCTTTTTATTTCGCTAGCAAAGTCCTAACCTCACTCTTTAGAGTACTAATGTGCGAGATCACATGCATGGATGATGCCCCCGGCTCCGTCTACACCATTCTCCAAGAAACATTAACCAGATTATTAAAATATTCATTCTCTAACCACAATATGTTGTTAATTTGAATGGAAATCCCTCATACAATTTCTTTTTCCGCCATTGAGGCACAACCGGAAGGTCATGAGAGATGAAATTCCTATCAACCCAGGATCTCATATTGCTCGAGAATCTCATATTGCCTAGGATCTTAACCATATTCTCATGCATCAAAAAATAGTCCAACCTTTTCCCAATATGCTTCTCCGCCACCCTGCCATTATGCCATGTAGGAGAAAGAGGGTAAGGGTAGATGTCCACGAGATGTTTATCTGCCAATAGGGTTTGACGTGCAAATGGCTTGCATGTTTCCCAAGTGTGACTTAACGATTCTCTCGTACATGATATGTAAATTACATTACCACGTAATAAATAAATCATCTCCTACAGATCGTCACGAGAGGGAAGCTGTGGAATTTTAATTTACAATCGCGATTTTGCTGATTTTGAAATTATTTCATCATTACAGATCATCATGAGAGCGCAGCTGTGGAACTTTAATTTACACTCGAAATTTTTCTGATTTTGAAATTATTTCATCATTAATTAGTAAAAAATCATGATAACAAATATATGTCGATTCCTGAATCAAATCATTAAGAGTCTTTCTTCGGATCATCCGCCAGTGTGTAGACTTTTAATGACTATATATATATATATATATATATATATATATATATATATATATACATATATACATATATACATATATATATACATATATACATACAGATACATATACATATACATATACATATACATATACATATACATATACATATACATATACATATACATATACATATACATATACATATACATATATATATATATATATATATATATATTTTAATTATGGATTTACCAAAATCAAATATTTTAAAATACAGAGTGAAAAGATTGAACTCAAATATATATATAGTTAAGCCGTAGTCTAACTAGCCAGAGGAATCGCCCTGAAAATCATGAAAATTCCGATAAGATTTTCAGAAAATCCGGCAGGAATTTTTCTAAATCCATGTTATACCTATCAAAGTTTAATATTTTGGGTGTCCTACAGGTTTTTGATGGTGCTGAATCCATTTCCAATGTCAAAATCAAGATTCAAACACTGTTTCTGCAATATTTTTTAAATTTTTTTGGCCCGGATTCCGGCCAATTTTGACCGTCCGGGCAATTCCTCCGGCTCGTTAGACGACTCCTATAGTTAAAATTTGATCTTATGAAGAAATATATCTATATATATAGTTTAAACTACATTTTTTTAGTGTGTAAAATGAATTCAATTTATTTCAAATAAATTTGGATTGTGTATACTACATAGCTTAAATATATTTTAAAAAGGGTCCTAATGAGACTACTTCAAATGTTCTAGACATAATTTTTTTTATCAATTTCTTTATATAATGTATATATAGTTTTTTTAATCATATATATAATATATATTTTTTTAAACATATTTTATTTAGGGATTATATTGTTTATATTAAAATGTTTTTTTTGGTATCTTTAAATACACTTCAATATTAATTCACTCTCCATATTAAAATATTTTATTGATGACTCACATTGATTCTTTTATCATAAATATTATTTTTTAAATACTACATATTAATTTGATATTAAGAATTAAAAGAATTACAGGTCTCCTTGACTTTTCTCGCTTTTAGTTACTCCTCCTTAACCATTGAAATTATTATGTTGAACACCAAACTAATTTTTCATTTACTTTCTCTTCACATGTATATGCAACAAATTGAGATTGAAATAACTTAGTCAACATACATATTCAGAAATATTGTGTGAGTGAATTATATGATTCATGTACTGAAATATTTTTAGAAAGTATAAAAATGATACAACTTTCTTGAACTCAAAAGTAAAAATAAAAGCTTCTTTTTTTTGCCTTTTTTTAAACTTTTAATTACTTTATAACTATCTTGAACTCAAATGTAAAAATAAAAGCTTTCTTCTTTTTAACTTTCAATTACTTTATTTCTTTACATAGTTGGTAAAAGATTATGATGTTTCATTCAGACATCAAAATATTTCTTTTTACTTCTTTTTTTTCTTTTTAACTTTCAATCACTTTATTTCTCTACATAGTTGGTAAAAGATTATGATGCTTCATATAGATATTAATATATTTTATTTATGGTTAACAAGGAAAATAAAGTATCTATATCCATTTTAAACTTTTATTATCCCATACATATAAGAACATGTATCAACTTAAAGTTAAACATAAATAAAATTACACATTTTCTTCATACAAAATCTTATTATTATCTTAATTTCAAATAAAAACATTTAAATTATCATATAATACAAATAACACGATTATGCATGTAATTTATCCCTAATTTGAAAGGAAGAAATAACATCCTTTTTGACAGAGTTTGTGATGTGGATTCTTCATGTGGTGATTGAATAGTGATTTGGTGTAGGTAGATTATAACTCTACTCAATAAATAAATTACCCTTTACTTTTTCATATTTTAATTTAAAAACTTTAAAATAAAAACACATATATAATTTGAAATTTTACATTATCTCTAAAATTTTACTTTATTCTTGATTTATTAAACAAGAATAGTATTTTAGAGATCATAATAGTGATTATATTATTTATGAAGTAATTTTGATTAAAATATTAAAAAACCTTGAAATATTGATTTTTGCTTTTATCACTAAATTTTTTAATTTTGAATAAAAATAATATACGTAGATTAACTATTAAATTATTTTAAATCGGTTTGTATTATTTTTCTTTTGTGTGTATTAATCTATCATTTAGTTTGATATAAGTGGTGCAGTGTAGGTCTCCCTAATTTGGGTATGGTACTATAACCACTAGGTAGTCCACTATGTCTTCTAGGAAGTACACCAATCTCCCTCTCAAGTGGATTTAGGACTATAAAAATTAGGCATAACAATTAGGTGGTTAATGAACATGGGTTATTATACAGATTGAACTAAAAATCTTATAATATTTTACATGTAAATTATTTTAATTTTTTTTTATACAATTTTTAATAATTTAATGAAATTAATTTTTATTAATTAAATAATTTAAAAATTAAAGTATAATTGTATTTGATAGTATTTAGATTGATTTTACAAAATTTCTTTAATTATTAACCAAATTAAATCAAACAAGTAGGGTTACGACCCAACAATTCTCTGCCTCAGGTTGAGGCTTCTTGTCTGACAAGACGAGGATGATAAGGATGCAGGAAAGACCCTAGAGTGATACCCTTGAGCTGGAATTCTGCAAGTTGGATGTGTTGAGTTTCGGTGATGCCTGTGCAAAGCTTGAAATAGGTCAGCCACAATGGCTAGGGCACTGAGAAAAAGATTAAGTCACATGATAGGACATGATATATTCGCATGGCATAAATAGTGAAACATGGTGCTGAGTCATTCATTCTATTAATTACGTGATTACCAGTCAAGTCCAAATTTTCACTTGGATTAGAGTATTTATGTACAAGCTTAAAACCGTTAATTGTGTGAAATAATGAAACAAGGATTATAAATAAATCCTCAACTGGGGCTTTATTCCCTATCTAAACACCTTGAAAATATAGTTACCCATACCAGCGGTGGAAATCATGCAATGGCATCATTTGGGACTCGAGCATTGAATGACCCATTAATATTTTTGAAATGTAGTGTGGCAGATGTGCATGAACATTGAATTGTGTCTTGTGAAGGAATGCTCATGGCATTGTTAAAGAATGTAATCCCAAAAACCGTTAGTCCAAGTGTCACAGTTCAGTTTCATTTACTCCAGTTTAGTCAAGTGACACTACAGTTATTTATTACTGATGTTTCTAATGTAATCCTACTTAACTAATTCGTAATATTGAGATGAGAAATCCTCTGCCCCACTTCTTTTCAATTTCTCAATTCTTGTCATGGAATCAGAGCTAGCTTGCATAAGCCTCCCCAAAAAGCAGCAACAGAGCCAAGTTGGAGCAGTAGAGAGGAGAGGCGAGCCTGCATAAGACTCTTTGACAGAGCAGCAGAAGTTTGAGGAATGTAGAAGACGCCTCCTGCGAAGAAGCAGAAAAAGAATGAAAAAGCTAGGCCAAGCCCATGAAGGTGCTGGTGAAATGAACTGCAGAAAGATAGTTCGAGGAAAGACAAATTAAAAATTTGTGCACTAATGCACTACCAGAGAAGAAGGTCATCATTAGTCCTAATGCACTTCTTGTTAAGAAGCTCCACGTTATAACGTGAGAGCCAAGTGTTGACGGCCGCATTAACTGTCGACCACTTACGCACTTTTAAAGTGACGCGGGAGCCTGTGTGGATCGACTACGTTAAGCTAAACACAGAACAAGTGCTTCATTACCTGCGTTAAGGGGAATGTGGAGAACCCGTGGAGAGATCTCAGTCCCCAGATTGCAGGGCCACAGTGGGAAGAGGGTCTCTCTGTCCAGCAGCAGGAAATGGCGCAGGTCACAACCTGCCTAGAGGAAGTATATAGGTCTTTGAGTTCAATTGAGAGGTATAAATTTTTAAAAAAAAGTGAAAGCCCTTTATTTACAGAAAGCAAAGTTTTTTATTAAAGTTTTTTTTATATAAAAAAAAAATAAAATTTTTCAAAGGTTTTTTATAAAGTGGTTATGAAAGAGAATTCAACGTATTTTGTAACGGATTGTAAAGCTTTATATGAAGGTTTTTAAAAGGGAGCCAGCACATTCTTTAAAAAATAGGAAGTGTGAACAACAACTTCTTTTTTTTAAGTTTTTTTTTTTTTTTTAAATAAAGGATTCAAGGTATATTTAAAAAGGAAAGGATTTTATGTCAAGTAGAAGAAATTTTTTTGGAGTTTAAAAAAAAAAAAAAAAAATTTAAATTTGTGATGTGAGAAAGTGAAAGTGAATGTTTAAAAGGAGATTTTCTAATGGAAATTTAAAAAGAGTTTTGTGAAAGTGAATTTATAGAAAGAGATTTTTTGAGGAAAGAAATTTTTTTGGAAATAAGATATTTGATGCATATATAGACTCATCTGTTTATGGAAGCCAAGCATCGAGGTCATGGGAAAAGCCAAGAGGCTAAAGCAGAAACAAAAGATGTTCGAGATATTTTTAGATCTAGAAATAAATAGGAAAAAATACACCTATGTGTTAAAATGCATAAAATAAATTTTCGATGAAAGCATTCTCCCTCTGATCTCAGATGCCAAGACAGCCAAGGAGGCATGGGATACCCTTGAGAGATGTTTTGGTCCAAGGGGGAGCATTGAAGTTGAAGATCAAGGTGGATCTGTAGCAACAGATCTAAAACGAGATGAAGATTTTGTTGAATTCCACTGTGCTCAGCCACAGGTGGATGATGTCTACGAAGAAAGTGCAGAAGTAGCAGAGAGAGAACATGAAGAATCTTGTGAACCCCACTATACATAACTACAAGTGGACGAATATTTGATGATTCCAGCAACAAATCTTGCTGACGAAGATATTATGAATCCACCAACAGAGCTTGCTGATGAATATTTGATGATACTAGCAACATGGACTGCTGACGAATATTTGGTGATTCTAGCAACAGAGTTTGCTAATGATGATTTGATGATTCCAGCAACGGAGCTTTCTGATGAAGATATGATGAATCCAACAACAGATTTTGCTGAATATATGGTAAATCTAGTGATTAATATTGTTGATGTCAACTTTAACAATGAAATTTTTCCTAATGATGACTGGTTGCAGATGATGCAACAAAAATATGATATCGACGTGATGCTATTTGGTGAGATAATCCCACTGTAGTTAGTGGAAGACAACCTATTTGTAGTAGCACATCTTAGTAACGAAAAGAAAGAGACAGAAACAGAGTAGAAGAAGGAAGCAGAGACATAAGGAAAGAAAGAAGTCTGTAAGGGGAAAGAAGAAACAGAGAAAGAAATAGAGACAGCAAAGGAAGCACAACAGCAGAAATCTCTCATTGCAAAGAAGAAGGAAGAAACAGAGAAAGCATAAGAGACATAAGAAAAGAAATTTATTTTCAAAGAGAAATTAGAAGCAAAGACAGAGGAAGAAGCAGATAAGGAAACACAACTCGAGAAAGCTCTCATTGCAAAGCAAAAAGATCAGAACCAATGTTGTTCTGAAAATATTTTTAATTCTAACATTGATTTCAAGTGTGCAGGTACACAGATTGATTATGAAGAAGAGCTAAAGTTTATTGCAACATGGCTTACAACACCATGTCTAGTTGAGGTCTACACAGAAGCTGTAGATATGAATGTTGAAGACAACATGCATGATGAAAACATGAATGAAATTTTTAGTCATTGGAGTTTTGAAGAAATAAGATATTATTCTAATCTTATGTTGCGGCAGATTGATGATGAAAAGCGCACTATAGAAGACACTATGTGGTAACAACCCACATACAAGTCAATTTTTGAAGAAGTCGAGGACATTCTTAGACAGTCTGGAACAATAGAAGACCTTCACCAACAAATGAAGAAATAGAGTTCTCAAGGATACAACAAAACGAAAAGTCTGAAACAATTTGGAGGCTATATAATTTTGAAGAAGACAAGAAGAAAACCAAATCTAATTGAAGTCATTTTTTTTTTAATTTTAAGCCTAGCTGAGACATAGACCAGCAGGTATCTCAATTAAATTTTTATGTGGTTGTAATTAAATGGGAGTGTTAAATAATGTAATCCCAACTGCCTGCTAGGTGTCGAAACCGTCAGTCCAGGTGTCACAGTTCAGTTTCAGTTACTCCATTTTACTCGAGTTACACTACAGTTATTTATTACTGATGTTTCCAATGTAATCCTATTTAAGTAATTCATAATATTGAGATGAGCAATCCTCTGCTCCACTTATTTTCAGTCTTTCAATTCTTGTCAGGCATTGTTGCTTACCACCACGTTTCCCACTATGTATACAATCCTCTAACGCTCATTTCAAAACATATTACTGCAACGACACATTAGAATTTATTTTATCACTAACCATCCACGTCTCATTGACTTGAAACATGTAGCTTTTATTTTTTCAAATGTATTTTGAGTAAATGTATGGTTTACAAGATGTTCCATGCCAGTGCCAACTCCATAATGAAAAAAAATGCAACGATCCTAATGGTGCCAAAAATTCAATTCTCCTAAGATATACCATTGTTTCCATAGTCATTAAATTCTTGCTTTTGTGATATAAAAAAGGTTTTCTACTAAATTGTTGTGGAAACACTTGGTTTTTTAGCAGGCCTTCCTATTTTGATTTTACTTCAGGGTTATGATTGATAACATCATATGTGAAGGTGGGAATCTGGTGTAGTGTTTGAGCAAGCATTTTGTTTTTATTTATTTTTTGGTGTCGTGTTTGAGCAGGCCTTTTTGTTTTGATTTAATTTCATGGTTTTGATTGATAACATCATCTCTAAAAGCGTCAGGATGTGGAGTTAAATTGGTCGTCGATTAAGGGATTTTACATATTATAGGTGGAAAGTGCAACAACTCATTGTATTATGTTGGTGTTTTTTCAACGGAGTTGAACCTTAATATCATCTAGGTTTAGAGAATTAATAACAGGGTTATGGAAGTAGATCAAATCACATTCTACGCTGAGTTCTAATTTGGAATCAGTACTGCCCAGGCACTAATTTTCATATATGTCTTGCCCATGTCTTGTTTTGGCTCTGTTGTTTATAACTTAATCTCTTAACCAGTCATCTAGAAGAGTCCTCGCTAAGGGGATAGTGTTTATAAATTGGCATTTAGGGAAAGTAGTTTCAATCCATTTTCATGCGATTTAACGGGGCTTTAAACCCTTCAATGTATCTATCCCAACCTTTCTCGTCATCATCTTGTCTAACATCCCTTCTACCCTTATCGTCTATCTTCATGGCTACAACCCATTATCTGGTAAATGAAAGGGGTAGGTTACCAATCCCATGTGATTCCTAGACAAATCATCTTCTTGTAAAAAGATGGGGTAGGCTACCGATTCCATGCGCTTCATCGACAAGCCATATTGTGTTAAACGAACAAGGTAGGCTACCAAGTCCATGCACTTCATGAGGAAGGGGCAATAGAGTTGCTTTTATTTGTAGGGTTGCTTCACTTTAGTAGTGTAGTGATGCAAACCAAAGATAATATGATGGGTTGAAGATAAAACACGTATGTCAGAAGCTTTTTTAAATTGGCACGTATCAACTAGCATGGTGTTGGCTTTCTGGTTCAACCGAGACCACTTATTAATCACTTTGATGGGTATATTGTCTTCCAACCTATGAACGATGAACAAATTAACAACATTATTGTAATATTACAGGTACATTGTTCATCTATTTTCATTTGTTACTAAAAATCAAAGCTAAACAATTGAAAATCAAATCTAAGCAACATTGAGATTGCAGGTATGTGGTTCTTCTACTTTCATTTTTTAGTGAAAATAAAATCTAAATAGTCGAGGTTGATCAGATATAATAAAAGTTAGAACTTATTTGTAACATTTATATATATTTCTAGATATTCATATACAAAAAACTACTCAAACTATATATTAATTCTCTAATATGTCCCCTCACATCAATTCATATTAATATGTCTTCGCATATTTGTAATATGTCCTCGTGACATCAGTTCATATTTGGGAATAGTAGAGAACATAGATTCCTCCTTTAGTTTACATTGTGGGCATCCAGAGATACTGAGCCTTAGGAAAGAAAACTTTTGTAGGAGAATGGCTTTTGTCTGTTAATATCACTATTTTATAAGCCTACCTCCAAGTCAGGTTACACTAGTATGAAGAAAGGAAAATAGGAACGTAGGCCTTAGAGAAAGAAATAAGTAAGTAGCCCAAGAAAATAGAAATGTTCGATGCATCTAAGAGGAAAAATAAGAATGCATCAAGAGGTAAAATATACACATGCATAAATCCATGCATCTTTGTATTGGTGTATATTCAATAAATAAAAATATACAAATAAACCATATTTATGAAAAGCTTCAAATTTTTAATTGATAAATCACCTCTTCTATTGGTGTGAGAAACTTTGTCAGGTTGGTTCAATGCTTAACCTATGAAGTGTTGTAGCTCCTTGTAATATAGGAGTGAGCATGGGTATGAGGAACTTAGGTGGTGCCTTCAAAAAATGATTTGGTGTAGCTCCTTGCAAGCCAAGAGAAAGTTTATGATTATTTGGTGCTTCTCCTTACAAGTTAGGAGCAAGGTTAGGACCCTTCACCAAAAATCCAATTGTCTAACAAATATTTTCATGTGCAAGAAAAGAATTAGGCATAGGAAGGGTGTAAGAGATGTTGTTTGAATAAGGACAATCCAATCAAAAGGTTTCCTCGTAGATACATGCAATATTTGGTGGTCGTGGTTAATTGTCCTCCATCATTAGAAACATTTTCTACATGTAAGTTCTCTACATGAAAGTTTCCAAATTTTTACCTAACTCATTCCCGACCATCTAAGAGCAAAAAATGTTTTCATGTTTGTGATTATAAAGTATTCATTTAATACTAAGGAATTAATTCTAGCATTAGTTTCATTTGAAAAAAAAAAAGAAAAATATTCATGATGTGAACCCTTTTAACATTAGGAATATAGAGTGATGCCTTGGGAAGAAGGCCAAACAAGACCATGGAAAATTTTATTCATTAAAAAAATCAGTGCACGATATGTGATAGGTTCATGCAAAAGTTTTGTGAATTATCAAATAGAACTTTGGCTTAAATTTTTTTTATCGAGGAGAAGAAGTAATGTAAACACAATAATTTCGATTACTAATAGTCCATGCCAAGGTAGAGGGACTAATAAAATAAAGGAATATATTTGATCCTCTTCCATTGCTTTTAAAAAACTTCTTTAATCTTCAACCAAATAAAATAAGAATCAAAGGTTATCAAAATGATTATAATTTTTTCTCATATAGATTACATTCATGATAAATGTACCCAAAGGTATTCAAATCCAAATTAGACATTGAAATAAAATACCGCACAAAATTAAGAATGTCTAATGCAATGGAGGATTCAAAAAATATATTTATACAAAAATATATTATCTTAATACTATTATTGTTATTATAAATATGATAAACTCGAATAACATAAAGGTAATTCTTTAACAAATATTAAAATATGAAACTTATACATCATGATTAAAAAATATAAAAAATTCATGAAAACATATATACAATAATTCATAATTGTGTTTTATTTCAAGGAAAGAGTTAAAATATAATGAAAATCAGCAAAAAAAATAATTCCTAAGTAGATGGAACTACTTTTTAATTATTGATATATAATACATGTGCCAAGGGTTAGCTGAATTGGTTGAATTCTCTTTATTAAATAACCTTCATAATGGGAGGTCATGGAGTCAATTCCCCTTGAATCTCTTTGGGTTAGGCTTTGCTAATGAGATGAAAGGAAGTGATCGCTCTGGGTGAATCTTCTCGAATAGTTTTCATGGCCATAATGGCCACCCAATCTCTAGCCTCTGTGAACCACACATTAATATATATATTTGTGGTCGCTATGTCCACGAAAACTATTAGAGAAGATCCACCAAGAGGGATCACTTCTCGTTAGCTCATTAGAGAATCCTAACCCCAAAATATTAAAGGGGATATAATGGACATAGAAATCTAATTTGAACAATAATACAAATAAAAAAACCATAAAAAATAATGAGACTTGTACTAAGGATGGACTACAGTGACAAATCTATGTAATTCACAAACAAATTTCAAAACAATCACCATTAAATTTCTTGATTGTAATGGTGAAACCATATGGATTAAAAATTAAAGAAGGAAAACAATTAATTATATTAAAAATGTACAAATTTTTTTACCTAAAACTAATGTGGGTTATAAATATGATAACAACTGCGAGTGAAAGGAAATTATATGTTGAGACCTTGAGTTTCATCACCAAGACTTCTTAGGAGATGTTGATACGGATGTTCCAAAATAACATGGGAGATCCAAGCTTTGAGTTCTAATCACTTTAAAAGAAGCACAAGAGAAGGAAATTTGATAAGTGAACCAAGGATCACAATAGTCAATCTTTGGTACATGTAGAAAAGATAAAATATTAATGGGTATCATTGATAAAAATAATGACTTTAAACAACTAAGGCTTAGGGGGATAAACCAATAAATTTAACCCAAACATGTAGTTCAACTTCAAAGACAAAATTTCATATTTATACTAGAATAAATGGTTAAGGGAGACAAGTTGATGTTCAATTTAAAAATGACGTTTTTAGTATGGTACTTTTGTGACCTTGACTATAATGGTATTTTGGAGATCTCATCATTGGCTCAAATTAAAATTTCACACTTTTAAATTCTTTTTTTGTTTTGTCAAGTATATCTACTAATTTTTTTTGCAAGGAATCCTAAAAATCCCCTAACTTTTCTCAGCATATGAAAGCACACATCATGATAGGTGTGATTACTAGGACTAGTTGATTTTTTCTTACTGTATAAATAATGAAAACCTAATTGTGGGTGGAGATCTTAACCTTACACATAAAGAGAGCCTTATTTGTAGTCCCTTGGCCTAACATGGTAATATTTCTAACTATTTTTGGAACCATTTTTAGATGGTTGGTTGGGTTTGCATTGACCCTTGTGAATATAAGGCCACCTAGACTAATAAATAGATGTGAGAGGAAGTTATGTCGAAAATGTTGGATATACTTTTCATTCAACACAAATTATTGGAAAATATTAGTAAGTATAGATCCGAGATTGCTTCATCTTAATTCTTATACCAATATCAAAATCTTTTGGAATTCATCATGATGACATGAAAATAGGCACTCCTTTTATATATATCCCACGCTAGTCTAAAGTGGAGGACTTTCATAATCTTGTTAAATCAAAATGGTAGTATTTTGTTAGAAATTTGGGTCTCTCAAATAGTATATAGTGTCATAACTCTTTAATTATGGTGAAAGAAAACATCATAAGTTGGTCTAGGGAAAGTTATAAGGCACAATATGGAAAAATAAAGGAAGTGGAACATCATATTCAATGGTTATATAGGTGGTACCCTAAAGAGAATTTGATGGGGATGGATTGAAGCAATTCAAACAAGGAAGAACTAAGAAATAAAAACATTTTCCAAAGAGAGAAAGGGAATGGTGCCTCTAGAGTTGGGCTACTTCGATTACATTAGGAGAATAGAACAAAAAAAATTTGCATCACTTTTCTAGGCATAAGAAAAGCTAAAATGCTATATGGTAGTTGGATTGCAAGGATGGAAATAAAGATAGATTATTCAATGAATTATACAATCATTGGGTACATTGTTTACCTAGAATATTATAGAAATAAGACAGGGCCAAGAATGGAGAGAATGAGACAACGTACATATATTTAGTGATGAAATTAAGGAAGAGCTACAAAATTTCCTTTATTCTTTTCAAAAAGATAAGAACTCGGGCTTGCATCATAGAAAATATTTCTTGGACTATCTAGATATTCTAGGGGACTACGTACTTAGGGTCATTAAAGATATTAGATTACCTATATAAGTCCTTGAAAACATCAACTCCACCCCTATACCCTTAATTCCAAAAAATTTGTGTCCAAATCACACCTCATGAACTTAAGTGTATCTACATTTTTAACTACATATACAAGACCATGGAAAATGCTATTTATTTGAGATTAAGGCCTCTAATAGTGAGCCATATATCACATAAATAGTTCAAATTTCTTAAGGGAAGGATTGTATTTTAAACCACTAATACAAACCAAGAGGGTATATAATCTATTAATCCATCCATGATCCCACTTAAAATCATTAAGTTAGGCTTATCAAAATCATACGATGACATATCTCAACTATGCATGCATTTCCTTTCTATACACTTCGTATTTCCCCTACCCACTACAAGGAAATGATCCTCTAGTTGATGTTTTTGAGGAACCCCTTATAAAAATAGGCTAGTAATCCATTTGTAGAAAAGGTCTCTAGAGGAGGTTGGTAGGTGAAGGGTTTTGCAGATGTTTTTTTTCTGGTGTGTTTCTCATCATACACCGCACCGATGCGTTTAAATCACTAAGCACTAGTGCATACTAAAAATCGGCACACCGAGACATTGTGCTATCCGTACAAACCCACCTGGTGTGTCTAATTACTATAGCACACTAGTGCACTATGCATAAACATGCCTAGTGCATCTCAAAAACCTGTGCATCGAAACAGGGTTAAATAAAATAAGTTACGGGCTGAAAAAAAGGATTTTCACTTCTTTAGTGCTCCAAACCTCTCAAGAACCGGTGAAAAATTCTCTTGTGTTACGTGCCTTGCCATTGGCGCTCCCATTGCATGCACTTCTGTTGTCCATTTCGCACCTTGTGGAGTTAAAATTTTCAAAAATGGTGGGAAATATTTTTTCTCCAATTCCTCAACAAATATGCCTCCTCGAGGTGCAAATGTACAGGTATTTTACTTGTTTCTCAAAAGCTAAACATTTTAGCCGATTATAACTATAGAAAACATTAAAATTTACCAATTAAAAAAAAAAAAACCTGCACATTGTGCTCGAGTTGTTCGGTTCACACCATTCGTGTTGTTGTCTATAAATTTACAAGCCACACCGCGAACGGTGCTAACGGAAACCGCACTAGGCTCTAGTGCGGTATTGGAAATGCACACTGTGCTTTTTAAAAAAAACTTACATCGTGGTGCAGTGATTTAAATGACCGCATTTTTTACTATGTACCAGTGTTGGGAGGGTGATGCATTGACCAAACTATGTGCCCCTAGGTAGATAGTTAGGTCATTGCACTGCCCTCTTGACATCAATTCATATTCAATGGTGCACTCATTTATAGGACC
This sequence comes from Pinus albicaulis, assembly GCA_034641835.2. Taxonomy (NCBI): domain Eukaryota; kingdom Viridiplantae; phylum Streptophyta; class Pinopsida; order Pinales; family Pinaceae; genus Pinus; species Pinus albicaulis. The sequence continues at coordinate 1,479,666,514 of CM076584.1, read as the reverse complement.
ACACCGTTCATCATGTACTGATTTCAGGAGGGTGGTGTGTTGACCTAACTATCTGCCATAGGGTTTATAGTTTGGTCAATGCACTGCCCTCCTGAGCTGGTACATAGAAAAATGGTTCGGTCATTTACAGGACCGCACCGTTGACCACGAATTATTGTTGGACAGTGCGTTGAATGAACTATCTTCTTCGGGGCAGATATTTTCGTCAAAGCACCACTGAAAAAGTAAAATTTATGTTTTTTAGTACACAAATAATTTCCATGCGCACGAGAGAAGTACATGATAAAAATGTACGCACCGAAACTACTACATGAATGTTTTTTTCGGCGCACTGACTATTTTTTTTTAAATTTATATATATATATGTATATATATATATATATATATATATATATATATATATTGAAATACATGTCTCATTTAATAAAAAAATGTATTTAATATGTGAATCATTCAGTGATGTAAACGAAGAGAACAAAGGGAACAACAAGAACATATGGAGGACTAGTATAACGTGATTCACCTGTGGGAGGTAAGAGAGACGGAGAGACTTATGTACCCTCGCCCTATTATGATAGTGACCCAGTTTCTCTTAAGGGAGGTAGCCCTCCTCAATTTATATGAGGAGGCTACATCCTATAGGTCCATAGTGGGTGATTGGGACAACTCATCTTCAGGTGGAATGCCCATCAACAGGCTTTCTAGATCGGTCCTGACCAATGTTACGCGCCCAATGAGGACACATATTTTATTACTGGCCTATCTAGGATAGGGAAATATTTTCCCCACTTCCCATATGTCCCCATCGGCAATGCAACAGGGAGTTAATTAGGGTACTCTCAAAGATACATTAGGGATGATATAGTTTCTCCTGCAGATTTTCAGGTGTCCAGTGGTCAGTTACGTACTGCTTCATTTGGTGTAGAGGAGGTGAGGTGCCTCTCACTAGTATTGATTACCATCGCACACTATACGAGTGACGGGAAATGCATTAGTTGCCCAATTTTATTTTATGTTTATCCTTTATTCCAGGTAACATGACTTGTTAGATGGTCTGCAATTTTTTCGCGTCAGTTTTGTACAATATTAGATAGATGTCATTCTCAGGCACCTGGGAGGTTGACCTTCTCTTTTTCTTCAGAGTTATTTTGTTTACTTTTTGAGAGGTTTCCAGAGATGAAGCCTACCTTTTTTTGGTAGCCTTGTAGGCCGATGCTGCATGTACAGATGCAGATGTGGGGCCAGATGATGCCCAAGAGGGGCTAGTTTGACTTTCCCGCCAGGATATCTCCTCATGCATTGGAGTTGATATCCAGTTTTGATGATCACTCCTTCGTTATCGTGCCATGTCTGTACGCTAGCTTGGATTGGTGAGGGTGTAACAACATCCTCTTCACACGGGATGAGTCGCCAAGCGTGATAGGTAATATTAGTTTTTTCTTTAAATTAAAATAGTTTCATTTTATTGTCTCAATTAATTAATTAGAATTATCAAATTTATTCTAACACGTTGTTTAACTTGTTTTATTAACTTTTATAATGAAAATTTATAATTAATTTATTGTTGTGTACTATATATTTTGTGATATTGGGACATTCATTAGGGATGAGATTCCACCCCCTACGAATGATCCAGGTGTAGATGTTGATGATGAGGAGATGGCAGAGGCGGAGGATTAGGGTGAGAGACCTGGTCTTGATCGGGTGCAGATACTAATGGGGCTGAGGCGTAGGTTGGAAACTAGATTTAGGATGGATTCGGGCAACCAAATTTGTTGACTGCTAGTTGATGAGGGAGTCCGCCTAGTTACGATCAAAGAGATTCAAGCTGATCATAGGATCACATAGCTTTGGAGTGGCTTACCCCACGATATGTTGACCCTCATGCGTGATATCGTTGGAGCTTCCACAGCACTGGCGCGGGCTCAGAGGGGTAGGCATCATGGAGATTCATGAAAGAGAAGCGCCTCATCTGATGATCATGATCATGAGGGTAGTGCTTATCACTCTAGTACTCCACCTCCTCCTCCTTCACCTCATGACAGAGATCATGATGAGCATGAGCGAGCATCTAGTCCTGATCATTGCAAATTGTCTAAGCAATCTGCACCATCTTAGTAGACACCTAGTCCTGAGAAGGCACCTGATCCTAGGCACGGGGTCCATCATGACATGCTGCATCATCCACCTCTGAGCAGGCTTCTCCATTGACGAGTCATCAATAGGAAGTTCCTGAGTAGGAACTAGAAAAATGAGGAAAAAATCATCCAGAAGCTCCAAAACCAGCCTTTGGTTTAAATCTGGAGATTTATGTTACCTCATAATTCCTAATTATGTAACTTTAATCTACTTCTGCTAACTATAGGATTTGAAACAGTGGACATTAGAGACAATTGAAAGATGTGAGTGGTAAGGAATTTATTAAATTTACTAAGTAAAGTAAAGACCTGTATGTTTTTGAAATAGCAATACATGTCTATTTGTAAGTTGCATTCTACAATAAGGACAGATTTGAAGAACATAGATGTAGTGTTTTATATAAATTCAGCTAGTAAAGAGACCTAGCTAACAATAGTTACCAAATCTGCAACCAATTGTAGTATGAGAAATATATATGTAACTGGTGTGTGACTAACATCCTTCACAAAGGAATGGTCCAAGCAGAACACTTATTGGAAAATAAAATGAGCATGTGAATTTATATATAATGCAAGCAACAGTAAAAGCTGTGAAAATTAACACATATTTCACCCACTAGATCTATATAAAATTTTAGTCAAGAGTATTGGCTTAAATAATATAGCTACTGGAAACTGTTAAACTAGAAAAAAATTATAAGTGTATAGTTGCAGAAACATTATGAATAACATAAGTGAATATTATTATAAAATCTCAACTAAGAAGTATACATAGAGTTCATTGTTGTGTTATATAATGTACATGAATTTATAGACTCTGGGGCATGGAAACTTCTCATGCACTGAAAGAGATAGAGTTGAACACTCACACAACAAATAGAGATTTACATGCATCATGCTAGTACAATACAGAGGAACAGAAGAAAATAAAATAAGACTAGCGAGCTTATAAATTTCTCCAGTCTAACTTGTATGGGTAGATTTCTGGGAGAAATAATTCATATGAGTATTTATACGAAAATGATAAACTGAGACCCATTAGAGAATATCATTTATTAGGCATGAGTAACAGAGGAAAATAGTAAATAGATAAAAATTATACATCAATTTCTGAACTGCATGGAATTAAACTTTCAAGGGTCAATATTAATACTACAGAAATTAACCCTTCAGAGAATGTCATCACTGAAGAAAATTTGTTAACAGTCCTATTGTCTGGCATAAAATATTCTACAATAACAACTTCTGCGACAACAGAAGGAAAATTTGAATTATCTAAGCCAAGTTTGCGATAATAAAAATGAAAGAGCCTGGTCACACGCCGATTTAGGAGGCGTCGATACCGACTTGAAATCCCAAGATTAAAACCTATATCAAGTAGAAGAAATCTTCAAATCTGCCTAATACCACTGAATAAAATCCCTCGAAGCTATTCGAACTTACCTGCAATCAAACGAGGAGATATCATTACCATAAAACTATATTAGAACACTTCGAATATAAATTATGCAAGGGGAACAAAAAACAAACTCCGGTTACCTTGGGAACGGAAGATGTTCTCATCAAAAACGACCTGTATGAAGAACACCAGGTATTATCAAAAATCTTCACCAAAATGAAAATAAAAACTTCAGAATAATGTGGTTCCAATAATACAATGGCTTACCGAGGAGATATTGGCTGCTAGGAGCCAGGAGAATTCGGCGAATGGAATAGATGACCTTAGCCAAGTCACTACTGACGAAAAGGAGTAAATCCTAACAAGAACGAGGGGATAATAGTGTTAAATATCATCATTAGAAAATGAAAATTTCATACTGGAATAGAAAATCGTTGTGAGATATTTGTGCAATCATGTAAAAGCAAGAAAATACAACGCCACGAGCTCTCGATAGTAAACAGGATTATAGAAAGAAATGGTGTAAATTAAAACTCAGGTCTCACACTGTAACTGAATGTATTAACATACATATTAATAATAAAAGCTTCACAGGTTAAAATAGAGTTATGCTCATATGGTCATACCTGCCTTATAAGGCGATGAAAGATGAATACATTCGCGAAGCCTGGAATAGATAACGCCTCGCTTCTCCAGGATGTAGAGGCTCGGCACCAAGAGTAGAACAAAACAAATGAGGAACGAAAGAACAGTCTCAAAAATGAGCTTGAGATTTATACAAATGCCTCCAAAAACCAACAACAAAAAAACCCTAATGGGATAGAGAAATCTCCGCCGTCCAAGTGGCAAAGAATCTAGGGTGGGTGCACGGATCGAATTGGCGGAATTGGCATTTAAGACATGGGCGTTCAACATTAAATTGACAATATATGCAATCAATCTCACGGTACCTCAGCTCATGTTGCGTGGTTTGCATAGTTACCAGAGCAGTCTGGCGTGGCAATTAAAAATGCAAACGTGGATACATACAATTTAGCATGAACGAAATGAAACCTAATACAATTCAAACAAATCAACAGAGAGCCTTGCGTAAATTGACGAGGAGACTTGATGCAATGCTTTAGTTTCCTGAAATACATTAACTCGCCTTCGCCAAGGACGCAGTACGTGTACTCTGAAGTTAAAGGTGTCCATATTTACATAAATTTCAACATAAATAACATGTACAGGAAATATATTCGATGACGCTGGAACATGCATTATGAATTTAAACCTTGACTACAAATTCATGGAACGAGCCATAAGATCGACATATAAATAGACCTCTTAAGACATAGAAGAAGTCGAAATTCGACTATAGGACCAAAACTATATGGGTTATACAATTACATTTACACCACGTCTACCATATCGACCCCATATGAGAATGCCATCGAACTTTAGAATGTTAGTATAATGAGCCTACAAGTGTTGGGCAAAAATTGTAAGGAATACATTGACATGCATGAGTTCCATATAGATGGGATAGCCTATATGGGTAATTTACATCATGCGTAGATAGATGTGAATAGGAGCAAGTGCAACCATATGATAGATATGGGAACATATATATATGTAAAATTTGCAAGCCGCAAGTTATGAGTGAAAGAAGACAATGATACTATAACCACAAGAGTTTTAGATCCTAATTGACGAAATTGGAAGTAGAATTGAACAGTTGTGGCAAATAGAAGCACAGTACTAAAACTACAAATAGAAAAAAAAAAAAAATTGTCTAGGGAGAAAGAGGAGACGTTACAGTTATAGATTCCTAGATGAGGCTTTAGAAGTGGGTATTTTTTTATGTTATACATTTTATTTTAAAATATTGTTAGGAGGGGTAAATAATTTATTTCCCCATTAAGGTAGATATTTAAAGATAATAGGGAAATTGACATTATGGATTGTGTGAATTTGAAGATCATGTTTATATAAATAGGTGTTTTCTTTATCTAAGTGAGTTATAGCTTAGTGAGAATATTTTAGTATTTTTCTGTATCATTGCTTCAAATTAAAAATCATTTGGAATATTTTTCCAACACTATAATGTGTGGAAAATTATTATATCTTGAGGGTGGACATTTTTGTAACAAAATCTTCTTGTAATTTGCTCGATTTCATAGAATATTTTCCTTCCTCCATGGAATTCTTGGAAGACGATACTCCTCCTTTAATTGACCCTCATGAGTAGCAGAATCTTCTCTGGGAAAGGATTCATCTTAGCTTTAGTAAGTTCAAGTGACCTTTACTTTCATTTTAATACCTTTATTGACAATATCTAATATCAACACATTCAACATCATTTTAGCAAAATATTATTGAAATTTAAACTAAAATGTTATATTTCCTAAAAAATAAATCTAATTAAAAATGAAACTTTGGAAATTTACCTTTAATTGAGCCTCATGAGTAGCAGACTCTTCTCTGGGAAAGGATTCACCTTAACTTCAGTAAGTTCAAGTGACCTTTACTTTCATTTTAATACCTTTATTGACAATATCTAATATCAACACGTTCAACATCATTTTAGCAAAATCTTATTGAAATTTAAACTAAAATGTTATATTTTCTAAAAAATAAATCTAATTAAAAATGAAACTTTCGAAAGTTATTTTTATCAATGGCACATTCTTTTCCATCCTAATCTCTTCAAGTTTTAACTGCATTGGCTTCAATATTTGCAGGTACATGTTGTGTTTTTTTTTTAACTTTTAACTTAGATGAAACTCGTAAAAGGAAATGATAAAAGTGATATCAGGGGTTGTTTGAAAATAAGGTCATCATTAAAAAGTTTGATTATGGGTATGAGGACTGGTCAAATTAAACCCCTGAAGCCACAGATTTAAACTTTCACAATTTACAACCTTCACAATTTCCGAATAAGTCTAGGTGGTGTTATTAACTTCTTTTTACTTTATTTTTAGTTTGGTTTAATTAAGTATGAAAACATTTTCTTGAGAAGTAAATGATCTCTAATTTTTTTTATTTTTTTTTTGTTTATGAAAATTATGAAAACATTTCCTTGGAAAATAAGGAAATGATGATTCTACGTATTATTTTCTTTTATGAAAATTGTGAAAAACAATTCAAGCTATTTTTCATTTCTTGAAATGTATCTTTAAATATATCCAAAGCTAGATTCTACAATTCCCAAAAAATTACTCAAAAGCTAAAAAGTGATTTTATAATAAATAATTAAAAAACAAACAAAAAAAAATTATGGGTTCGAAATTAACACATGGGTTAATTTTAATTAAAATAAAATATAACCTCAATCCCACACATAAAGTTATTTGAAATTTTTTCAAAAATAAAATAAAATATTTTAACCAATTTCACTAAAATTTGTAACGAAAATATATAATAATTTTAACACGTAACCTTAATCTTATAAATAAAAACAAAATAATACAATCACAAAAGAACACTAAGTTTAAAAAAACTAACCCTATTTAAGGTTTTCAGCACTTCTACCTAATTTGATAACCAACATGGGAGGGAATGCCACATTGTTCTTCTAATAAAAGAAACATCTAATACCATCTTAAAGTCCGTTACTAATAATTTTAGAGGTTATTACATTAAAAAACATGACTTTTTAACGAATAATATTCCAAATCCAATGACAGTCTTCTCATTCATATGAACACATTCTTAAATTTAAAATAGTTACTCGACAAAAGTTTCAATATTTCATACAAAACTTACCAGTTACTGCAGGATCAAATGTAGGCATAAACTTAGTAATGAAGTTGTCTAGTTACACAATAGATCTATGATAATACATAATCTCTGAATAACCGCATACTAAAGATTCACTGAATAAGGAAAAAATGAGATATCTTTAATTATATGAGTCTTTACCACCTTCCTTGTATCTAAATATCTGTAGTATGAAGAGTGAGTTATCCATCACCTCCCTTTATTTTTAGCATTGGTGGCCTTAGTTTCCCATTTGGGTGCAGAGGGGAGAATTCGAGAAATTCTCCCCTCTTTTCATATTCTATTGAAATTTCTAGTCCCTACCCATTAAATAAAATCTAACTTAAATTAGAATTTGAACAACTTATTTGAGAACTTTGAAAACTAGAATATGAACAACGTATTTGAAAATTTTCAAAATTGGTTGCTGAATGGGGAAAATTCATGTGCATATATGTTTGAAATCAATAATAAAAGCAAAGGAATTTGGATGTACATGTAATATCTGACTGCTGAAGAGGAAAAGTATATAACAAACGAAAATATTTGATTTAACTTTTAACATTGAAGGCTCATTGCATTTCTTGAATAGGTTGGAAATCTAAGAAAGAAGAACTAGCCTAGCTAATTATTTGACTTGGCTTTTCACTTTAATTGTAGTTTTCTCAATATTTTGGCAATCCGATAGATATGAACAAAGTTAATTGTTAATTGTTTAACTTATTGCATATCCATAAAAATTTCGAGAACATTTCGAAACCTGAAATGAGTTCTGCTCAAATCCCTTTGAAAATAACTTGGATTTTTTTTTTATGCACTGAACAAAATATTTCCCTATTAATACCCAAATCATATAAATTGAGAATCGATAATATACTTACTTGAGATAAAAATGTAGCTATATTCATCGAAGTCTCACAATTAATGTTGCAGGTTGGGGCTGAACACAGACAACGCCAAAAAATAAGAATTTGTTAGGAAAATAGTTAAAATTATTGAAAAACATAAACAAACAATGTAGAGTTTACCAGGGGTTGAAGGGGTGCAGGGTGGCCTCAAGGAGAGCTATGTGATTTCCTTCTCATATTGAGAAGACTCCTGCATGGAAATTTTTTGTTCTTTCCATCTCTTGCTGCAGTGACTATTTTGAAATCAATAAAAAACACTCTTTTCTTCCACGTCTCTGTAGGGTTTGAGTAAACTCACAATATTTGTGACCTCATCTAAAGTAGGGTTAGTACAGATGCATTTTGCGCATAATTCTTCCTGAAGCTTCTTATGCTTTTGGGTTGGTCTCTAGCGAGGCAATACATTTTCTTCATTTCTTCACTCTGGACTTCTAATATGCGGAGATCCAGTGTTAAGAAAGCCTAACCAATTTTGACGTGACCTACTTTGAGATTTGACATCTATGGGTGGAGGGAAGGAACAAGGTGCCATACTTCTTTATATTTCCTTAATGAAAGATAATAAAAGCCCCAAATCAACCAAAATTAACTTGCTATTGACTTATATCATATAGTCAATATATATAAGAAGTTGCAATAGCTATATGAGCGGGAAGTGGACAATTTTAAATGATTTTTTGGGGCAACATTAAGAATCTGAAATCAGACTCATGATAAATTCTTTAATTAATGAGGGTATGTGGTTAGAAAATAGTGTATCAATGTACTCTCATTTCAAATTTTTTTTTCTAGTAAATTTTATAACCAATGAAATGTTTTAAAACATTTTTTTTCCTTATTTTAAAATTGATAATTATTGTATTTTTTTTTTTTTTTTTTTGTAGAAATTTGTATAACCATGCGATGTTTTAAAACATTTTTTTCTTATTTTCAAATTGATATTAGGCTTTTTCATTTTAAAATTTATATTAGAGAAAATTATTTTATTGTAATTTTGGTAGTGTAATTTAATAAGTACATTGAGTGAGATTCACAATATCCACTAATTTATAATTATAAAAAAAAAAAAAAGTGTAATTTATTTATATTTATATTTATAATTAATCCAAAAAAATTATTATCAATATACATCTATTTATATATGAGATAATGTAATATGAATTTTCTTTTTTTTCTCTATATTCTCAATCAAATATGAAATTATATATATATATATATATATATATATATATATTCATAGTAATACAACTTATAAATTCCAAGTCTAATTCATAAATTTCATAGGTATGAGATTCCTTCTCATGATGTTTGGCTCTTAGCGCACTACCTAATATTTCTTACAAAATTACACACATTTTCATATTTGAGACCCTTCCACCTACAACTTGAATTTTTTAATCAACCAGAAAAAGTGATTATCTATGCCTATAATCATTTCTTTCAATATTTACTACCATCCATGAGGTGTTCTCAAAATAATATTAAAAAACTAATAATTCAATCATTTTTAGTTGTTAATCATACTCAATTAAATGGAACTATGTTTCAATGTACATGTGTTACTTAGCATACCTACCATTACAAGATGAAACTGAATATTTATTCCAATAAACCGATGTGCTGATACTCATGATCACATCTACTCAATCCATCCGTGTGGCTTGATTTCAAAATCATACATTTCTATATCATGTATTCCACCATCATCAATTGGAAGGTCAAACCAATCCCTCAACACATCATCTAGTCACCCCCCATATGTACCTTGAACATACTACAAGGAAATTCATTTATCTACTATATATTACCTTAGGAAACCTCTCATTTATAGGTGCTCCTCACTATTTGCCAGAAGGTTATAGTCTACAATGGAAATATAAGTACGGAGACAAGTAGACATTTATGTAGTACTATATCCTTCCATATCCATCAAAAATATGGTCTCACACATTAGCTCTATTGGAATTCACTATCATGTGTTATACAAATTCATAACATGATTTTGTTACCCATTCACTCATTATAAGTGAAACAATCATGAGATACTAATTCATGGTTGAATCAAAAGGATTGTAAAAATCTTGTCATACCAAAAGATTCTTCATTCATCATATCCAACCTAGGTATCATTATCATACATGCATTCAATCATAAACAAATAAATGAATATATAAAGTATGCATACATGAATTCTTACTCCAATCATTACAAGCCATATATATTGGTATGAATAATTTTCATATTTGGATAATTTCCTTCAACATTTCTGATGTTAATTTATCATTTGATGTCTCGTGAGAACTCAGATGATCCCTTAATCAACCTATTTACAAGCATCCTATCATCTTTATCCTTTTCACAAGGTTTTATTCATAAGCTACTTCATCATCAACATTTTCAACCATCACTGAGATTTTTTTTTGGAATAAACTATGTGTCAATATTTGAAATGTCGAATGTTTCGAGTGGATATTCCACCCATCATCAAGGAAAAAAAAGAAATAAAATATGAGGTGGGTTTAGTAATGAAAAGAGAATATAAAGGTAACAAAAAGGAGTTAACCATGAAATAAGAAAATGCATTCCAAGGAATGGAAAAGATCTTTAAATAATATAAAGAATAAAATATACCTTAGGAGAAATTTGAGGCATAAATTATTAAGAAGCCAACAAAGAAAAATATTTATAAACTAATTAAAGTTTTCAAAAAAATATTAAAATTTGGATTAAATTATTAAATTATTATTTTTTAAATTCAAGGTATTTTGGATTCATCAAAGTTGTTTCAACAAGCCATGTGCTTTGCTGAAACATTGTGGAAACAATTTCATGTTTTGGAGAATCCTCTAGAATATGGTGGAATAACAAGATTATGGAATATTTTAGATTTGCTAGCTAATACTTAGAAGAAAACATATCATAATATTTCAAATTAGAATATTTGTGTCAAACCATGATTTTTTGATCAGTAGAGGATGAGAGGATGTCTAGTGCACTATCATATTTGAAGTCAAATTTGAGGAACAAACTTGATAAACATTTGGATATATGCCTAAAACTATATGTAACAAAGTATGACATTAACTATTTTCAATATGAAAGAGCACTAGCTCTTTGGCGATCATATTGTGATAGAATGGGCGAGTAAAATACATCAAAATTATCTAATAAAATTGATATGGAACATGATATTGTGGAGGATCAAAATTATAATTCATGTGGAAAAGATTTTGTCCAGAATGAAGCAAATGATGACAAAATTGAGAAGTGGAAAATTGATATACCACAATATTTTATCTATTCCAATATATATGAAGTCCCAAAGGAAACTTATTTTGGTATACATGTTCCATAGGATGTGTAAGAAAAATTGAATGGAATAGTACAAATGAGGTGATTCCTTTTATTTGATTAAATTTATTGTTCCTCTACTTTTGGTGCAGGATTTATCACAACAGCATTAATAATAATATATGCCAATTTGACATTGCATTTGAGGTAATAACATGTTCTATACTTTGTATTCTTTATTGTAACATTGAATCCATATTTCCTTGCTGCAATGTTTTTTAAGATTGATGTCTTGATAATTAACTATTACTTTATCCCTTTCTTGTATGTGATAGAAAATGAAGCAATACTTTTATGAGGTGAGGATCTATATTTTGACATAGGTAGTGTCCTTGTATTAAATGATAAATAAGTACTGTAACAAGGCTTCTACTAAGCAAGAATTGGTTCATTTCAATTAGATGAGTTTTTTTTTTTTTTTTTGAAGCTCTAATATCTGGGTCACTCTTAATGGTTTGTTTGTTTGCTGCATTTGGATAATTTTTCCAAGTTTGAAAATTTTGGGTTTATTTTGGTTAAAACATATGATGGCTTAAATTCTTATAGTTTTTATTTGATGTTTAATTAATCCTTTTGTTAAGGCATGATTTTTTTCAGCTTATTTTATTGATTTAAGGGATTCGATTAAGTTAAAGACCTTTGTGGAGTAAAAATATATTTTGTTTGTTTTTTTGTGATGTTCATTTGAGACTTATATGGTATTAGGATTAATATATGACATCACTTATTATCTAGGAATTCAATATGTTTTCCATAACTATTATTATTTTCTTTATATATTTGATTATAGAAGTATACGTTTTATTTTATTTTTATTTTTATTTCCTCTCACGTTGTGGTGTCACAAAAGAATATTCACCTTTTAGAATCTACTATTTTATTTTATATTTTCTTTAATTATTGTTTGTTAAGAGAGAAAAATGAGCTCTACTTAGTTAAGTGAAGAAAAAAATGGTTTATGCACTAGGATCCTATGTGTTCATTATAGAAGTGATATTATCATGAGAAGGACATTCATCTAATGCAATTATACTTTGATACCAATACAAAAAAACATCACATGTAATTAGTTGAGAATGATAGATTGTTTAGTTTAGTACTATTATTGTAATGAAAAGTACCTTGATGATCATTGTTGATGCAGGCAGGGCCTGCAAACCCCAGAATCTTTTTCTCAATTCTGTGCATATATAAATGCATCATCATAACCGCCCAATAAAACTTCAATCTAGGACAATTTCACCCATTGGAAATCAAAACTAATATGCGGAAGCTTATCTTTCAATTCCTGGCAAATTCACAAATTATCATTTGAATGCGGAAACATTTAAAACATATGTTTCAATAATTTAAACTCTTCTTGGATTAAATTTCAAGCTTCAATGTAATCTCAACACACTCAATCCAACATCAGTCCCACACTTCAAATAGCATCGAAACTCACCTCACACATTCAGACCAAATGCCAATAGAAATGATTTAATTATATCGCCTTTCACCTTGTCAAACCTCAACTGACTTGACATTGTTTAATCCATGTATAAACAACATATTTTTAATAAAACGCTTCAGCATTTGCCATTTGATAACCATGTCAACCTGCGCTCCTGCAGTTCGATCCTTCCACTCCATGAGCGCCTTATCGATCCGCGATAGAACCTCTTTGCAATAGAAATCTCTGCAATTAAACAATTATACAACCAATTTCCCAAATTCTGAACATGACACACCCAATTACCACAACCTTCCATAAGTCAATGTCATCATCATAATGGAGCTCCATCTGCAAGTCACTTAACACAATTGCTTCAGCGCCAATAAAAATCTGTTCTTCTTCAATGAAACAAGGAAATCGTTTTCAATTCTACAGATTATCTGCAAATTTCAAAGTCTGCCAATCGAATGTCAATCAATCTTCAACATTGTGTTGGGTTTCTAAAATGGATTCTCAATTGAAAATTCTGCGCCTTCCACATGAGACTTCACCTGTAATTCGACTTTGCCACACAAAATCACTCAGCATTTAACATTGACTATGCAATACCTCTGCGCACAGTCCTTTGCTATGACAACTTATATAAACTCTGATCTTATCCAGTGATCCAATACCAACAAAATAGAATTTCTCCACACGGTTTTTAACAGCACTCCTCTGCGTTCTTAGTTTATGATCACATCAATTTCTTTGGCAAGAGAACAAATGATTCACAGACTTCACATAAAGAACAGTGATCGGTCTTTCATTCAAACTCAAGTTTTGTTCTTTCAATTCATTAATCTCAAACGATGTATAAAACTGAAAACAATTCATACCTTTGTACCCAATTAAGCACCCAAGTCGTGCGTTTGCACCCTTTCTGGAACTGCGCACCACGCTGTAGAAGCCTTTATTTAGCTCTTCTGTATATGATATTAACGCACAAAAATTCTGATAAATGAGAATCGTTTCTACTAAAATCCCATTCGCCTAAACGCAATTACAGTTGGATTTTGTTCATAAAATTATGACCGAAGCAATCACGCATTCTGTACATTTGTTATTAAAACTGAATAGATCCTCTACTTCATGATGAATCATCTAGGTGCTCAATTTTTCCATTGCTGTCAATTAAACAGCTTCATACTAACTAGGCGCTCAATTTTTTCCATTGCTGGCAATTAACCCCATAGATCGATATAAAATAGTCTCTCATTTATTTAACACAACTTTACCATTATGCTTAGCAGTCATCATATCAACGTTAAATAGCATCGAATCCTTTCGACTATATGCAAACCTTGGATACTAATCCCCAGTTTCAAACACATTCACACACTCAAATTGAACACACTCATATGACTCAAAAGTTACAATCCTCATATATATATAGAAAAAACAAACAATTACAAGAACTTTCGATTCATGCCCAAATATTCAAAATTTATGCTGTTCAAGCCTACGCTCAATCACCCTCTCACTCTCTCCAACTATTCAGGTCTACCTGCCCTATTTGCCTTTGAGGCCTTCTAATTTATACAAATTAAAAATGCACTAAATTGAGTTCTATCCCTTTAAAATCTCAACAAATCCCTAAATCTCTTAACATCCCTAAAATATAGATTTGTATCCCTAAAAATTTGAAACTAATTCCAACTTAGGCTCCATCATTAATTCTAAACTATCTTGAAACTAATTTCTCTCATGTTTCTAGTTGTTTGGAAACATTTACAAATTCTCACAAATAATTAATTAAAATATAATTAATCACTCAAAATAATATTAATATTTACATGAAATTTAATATTTCTTGAAAACATGAAACCCCCTAGCTTAAATAAAATACAAGGTGTTTTTCGGAGCTAATGCTCCTGCATCAGACTCCCCATGCAAGAAAATTCATGACCATCTGGTCATAAGTCTAGATAATTATTTCCTCCTGGATCCCAAATTTTATTTTGTAATCTTTCCTTGCTTGTCAATTGCTTTACTGTTTTGTTATCTGTTGTTGTCCTCCAGGTTTCCATATTTTGTGTTATAGTGCTCCACTTGCTCTGTCTTCCAAGTCTGCTACAGTCTTTCTCTCGTTGTTACTCCTTTTCTTTCTTGCTACTGTCTTTCTCTGAGACATTTTCATCATTAACCTCCTTATCAACTCAATTTCTCTATCCAGTATATCCTTTGTCTGCTGATTGTTTCCATCTCTTGATTGCTGAATTCTCATTCTTGCTTGTTCTTCACTTGTTTTGATTGCTTCCTTTTCACCCTTACTGCTGTTTTGCACCTTTTCTGCTGCTGCTACATTGTCTTTTAGAACAGTTTCTTGCCTCTGTTTTCTACATCTGTCAACTTCTTTCTCTGGTTCAAATGTCTCCAGCAAACATTTCAACATTTCATCAACATGCTGCAAATTAACTCCAGCATAATCTCCATCTTCCTCTTTGAAAATCTTCAGTAATTGTCCATCATCCTCTTGATTGATTCTGGCAATCAAATCAAGTTCTTCAAACACTATATCCTCATCCTCTAACACTGTAGAAGTTCCAAAATTCTGCCCCACAATTCTCTCTTGGCTATACAGACAAGCCAACTCTTCCTCGTCAACTATGGTAACAAGCCTCTGCTTATGAGACATGATTGTCTCATCTTCTACTTGCAACATTTCTTCTTCTTCCAAGACAATTCCAAGTGATGAACTGTCTTATTCCTCACCTGTAAACACAATCAAATTGTCAGCTTTAAAATCACAAGACCCAACGGTCTCACTTGTAGATTCAGTCATCCACAGCTCTAAGTCTTCTTCAGGACTCAGAAAATCTTTACTGGCTTTATCCTCAGCTTTCCCTCGCAAAACTTCAGTATGGTACTCTAAGTTCCTTCTCAACTCTTCTGTCAGCACATCAGTATGCTGATTTGCATTGACCATGAGACTGTCAGCTAGTCTCGCCTTCTTACCATCCTCTACTCCAGGACTGTCCTTCATGAAAACTTCTCTGCCTTGCTTCCTCAGCATATTATCCTGCACATAAGTCCTCTGTCTCTCCAATTCTCTTCTCTGAAGATCTAGTTTCCTATACAATTCAAAAATTTCATTAGGAGTAGAACTCGGAAACTTTACACAATTTTCCATACCTTCACCAACTCTTAACCAATCATCAACTGGTCTTTCTCTCTCTGCATCAACATTCTGATTAGACTCCTTTGTCTTCATTTCCTCCTGAGATCTTGCTATCTCGGCATCAATCTGAATAGCTTTCAGATTCAATTATCTCTCCTGAACAAACTCTAAAGCTTGCTCATCTCCCTGTATTGTACCTGTAAACATACAGAACTCATCAGTTTTAAAACCACAAGACTTTTCAGTCTTGGCTGCTTCCTCCAACACTTTCCTTTGAACAGATCTGCATGTGGAATCTTCAAATTCCATCTCCGGCTCAAGAACTCTAAGTTCTTTCTTCAATAAGGCAATCAAACTTTGCCTCAACTTCATCTGCAATTGTCGCCAAATCATTCCCTTTCCCTTCAGTGGAAAGATCCATCCTCTATTCTGGTTTTCCTGCTCTTGCAGCCATTCTTCTAGTACCTGCAATTATACCTTCATTACTGCAATCTCTCTTTCTCGGACCTTATCAGTCATCTTACCTCTATGGCATTCCTCTGAACCTTTTCTTTGATCCTCCATGATCATCTTCTCCATGAGTTTCTCACTCACCATGAGTTGCACTAGCCTCTACGACAGCAATCTCTTATGTTGCCACTTACCTCACCAAGCTCTCCTCACTCAGTCTTTTGGTAAGTACTTGGTTCACTGCCTCTGGAACCTCTTTGAGCACTCTTCTCTGCTCACTCTCTAGGCTATATCTTCAACTCATCTTCTTCTTCAGGACACTGCAATTGTCCTTCATATCCAGCCTCTAGCTGAATGTCAGGTTCACTGCCATCATCTTCTCTGCAATCATAAACTTCAATCATAAATTTTAAATCAGAAAATCATCTCACCTTTAAGATCTTGCATGATCTTGTCCCCTTTCACTTCTGCAATCCTGTTCACTGCATTTTTGTAGCTTGCATACCAGATTTAAAATTCATCACACATTCAAAGAAAACATACTTTAGTTCTCAACAAAACCTCCTGTCCTCATTCAAAAAAAAAAACAAACATCTTCAATTCCAACAGAGCCAAGCTCTGATACCAAAAATTGATGCAGGCAGGGCCTGCAAACCCCAGATTTTTTTTTTCAATTCTGTGCATATATAAATGCATCATCATAACCGCCCAATAAAAATTCAATCTAGGACAATTTCACCCACTGGCAATCAAAACTAATATGCGGAAGCTTATCTTTCAATTCCTGGCAAATTCACAAATTATCATTTGAATGCGGAAACATTTAAAACATATGTTTCAATAATTTAAACTCTTTTTGGATTAAATTTAAAGCTTCAATGTAATCTCAACACACTCAATCCAACATTAGTCCCACACTTCAAATAGCATTGAAACTCACCTCACACATTCAGACCAAATGCCAACAGAAATGATTTAATTATATCGCCTTTCACCTTGTCAAACCTCAACTGACTTGACATTGTTTAATCCATGTATAAAAAACATCTTTTTAATACAACGCTTCAGCATTTTCCATTTGATAACCATGTCAACCTGCACTCCTGCAGTTCGATCCTTCCACTCCATGAGCGCTTTATCGATCCGCGATAGAACTTCTTTGCAATAGAAATCTCTGCAATTAAACAATTATACAACCAATTTCCCAAATTCTAAACATGACACACCCAATTACCACAACCTTCCATAAGTCAATGTCATCATCATAATGGAACTCCATCTGCAAGTCACTTAACACAATTGCTTCAGCGCCAATAATAATCTGTTCTTCTTCAATGAAACAAGGAAATCGTTTTCAATTCTACATATTATCTGCAAATTTCAAAGTCTGCCAATCGAATGTCAATCAATCTTCAACATTGTGTTGGGTTTCTAAAATGGATTCTCAATCGAAAATTCTGCGCCTTCCACATGAGACTTCACCTGTAATTCGACTTTTCCACACAAAATCACTCAGCATTTAACATTGACTATGCAATACCTCTGCGCACAGTCCTTTGCTATGACAACTTATATAAACTCTAATCTTATCCAGAGATCCAATACCAACAAAATAGAATTTCTCCACACGGTTTTTAACATCACTCCTCTGCGTTCTTAGTTTATGATGACATCAATTTCTTTGGCAAGAGAACAACTGATTCACAGACTTCACATAAAGAATAGTGATCGGTCTTTCATTCGAACTCAAGTTTTGTTCTTTCAATTCATTAATTTCAAACGATGTATAAAACTGAAAAAAATTCATACCTTTGTACCCAATTAAGCACCCAAGTCATGCGTTTGCACCCTTTCTGGAATTGCGCACCTCTATAAATTGGCGTCGTGCCTCAACCTCTTGAACGCTGTACAAGCCTTTATTTAGCTCTTCTGTATATGATATTAACGCACAACAATTCTGAGAAATGAGAATCATTTCTACTAAAATCCCATTCGCCTAAATGCAATTACAGTTGGTGTCTCTTGATAAAATTATGACCGAAGCAATCACGCATTCTGTACATTTGTTATTAAAACTGAATAGATCCTCTACTTCATGATGACTTAGCTGGGCGCTCGATTTTTCCATTGCTATCAATTAAACAGCTTCATACTAACCGGGCGCTCGATTTTTTCCATTGCTGGCAATTAACCGCACAGATCGATATAAAATAGTCTCTCATTTATTTAACACAGCTTTACCATTATGCTTAGCAGTCATCATATCAACGTTAAATAGCATCGAATCCTTTCGACTATATGCAAACCTTGGAGACTATCCCCAGTTTCAAACACATTCACACACTCATATGACTCAAAAGTTACAATCCTCATATATACATAGAAAAAACAAACAATTACAAGAACTTTCGATTCATGCCCAAATATTCAACATTTAGGCCTTTTACAATTGCCGAAGGCTTACAGCCTTGGCTGTTCAAGCCTGCACTCAGTCACCCTCTCACTCTCTCCAACTATTCAAGTCTACCTGCCCTATTTGCCTTTGAGGCCTTCTAATTTATACAAATTAAAAATGCACTAAATTAATTTCTATCCCTTTAAAATCTCAACAAATCCCTAAATCTCTTAACATCCCTAAAAGATAGATTTTTATCCCTAAAAAATTGAAACTAATTCCAACTTAGGCTCCATCATTAATTCTAAACTATCTTGAAACTAATTTCTCTCATGTTTCTAGTTGTTTGGAAACATTTACAAATTCTCACAAATAATTAATTAAAATATAATTAATCACTCAAAATAATATTAATATTTAAATGAAATTTAATATTTCTTCAAAACATGAAACCCCCTAGCTTAAATAAAATACAAGGTGTTTTTCGGAGCTAATGCTCCTGCGTCAATTGTTTTGTGAAACATAACATGCATAGACTATTTTTTATATTTGTGTTAGATTTTTTAACTCACCCATTGTAGTTTTTTAATGAGTTTGTGTTATTACCTTTTTTTATCATGTAGGAAATTAAGTTTCAATGCATGTTCATCTTCCATTCATGCTCATTTTTTTATTTTATTTTTATTTCAAATAGATTATTAGAGTTGTTAACTGTAGAATAAATTACAACAAAGAATACAATAGTTATGATCCAGAAGTAGGTGAAAAAACTATTTATTATGATGAAACACAATATTTTAAAGTTGTTGGTTTATTTGAACTTGAGGAATTAGAGAAGTATATACCTTTTAGAAAAGTGATGTATAAGGAAAAAAAAAGAGCTTTATGCAAATATTCATGATTTTGATATAGCTATTCATAGACCTTATTTTCATGTGAAGCCTATAGAATATGAATTACATAAAATATGGCAGGCTTATCTAGATGTGTAAAGACCAAGTTTGAGAAAAAGAATTTATTTGGTTCAAAATCTCATGCCTTTGGGAATGCCTTTCCAATTAATTACCCCTTGGGATGTGCTAAGACATTTGTGGTAAAACATAATAAAAACATGAAAACATATTTTCAATAGTGTATAATAAGAACCTAGAGGAACATTACTCGTGATTTTTCTTTTCCAAAAGATGGAAAATTGTATGTCATATTTTTAAATAAATATTTTTCTTATTATTACATATGTTTCTATACATTGGTAATGAATCACTAATATTTTACAATGTTTTCTAATTTTTTAAAAGATTAATCAATAATTTTCAATACTTTATTACCTAGTGAAAAATTCCCCAATATTTAAGAAAATTTTATAATCTAGTGAAATATTCGCAAAAAAATTATATATGTATATTATATTAATGAAAAAATAGCCTACATTTTTTTATATACATTGGGGATTTTCCTATTTATTATACAAATAAATTTGGGGGGTTTCTTAAAATTTTCTTTGCAGAAAACACTGTCAACTTGTACCTCTCATGTGTGGACCACGGGGGAAAGAGAAGGATGTAATCTCCTCTCTTAACGGTTGGGTGGACATCATCAACAGTTTGCATATTTAGATAAGTAACTGTTTATTCTTTTTGGTAAATTATATATGAAATAATATCACGGTATATGTACACCGGTATGTGTTTTTCCAGCTTCATTGAAGGATATACTGTGGTGGAAAATGTTGAAAAGTAAAGGGTTCTATGAATATTTATGATTTAAAGCGTTATGTGATTATTGATGAATTAAAGGGTTCTGTGATTATTTATGAGTTTAGTAATTTAATTATAGTTCTATAAATTACGTATGAATTTAAAAATATGAATATGAGTCAAGTTGTTGCAGAGGTAGCATATTTCTTAGTAAATTACACTGTAAGGATATATTCTATTTTAAACAAGAAAACAAGAGTAGTAGGAAAAGGGAAAAAAATGCTATTACATACATGTAGTCTACATTTAAGCTTTAAGAAAATAGTTAAAATTGTAGAACCCTATATATAAAAAAAATTTATGAACAAACTGTTGATTCTGGGCACGAGGTGGTATCTGATCCCAGGACACATCATTCCTCCTACGAAAACTATTCTTGGAAAAGTATTGCAGGTGGTCCGGTCACCAAAACAAATAATAGAGAACAAACCCTGTGATGGTAAGTTAAAATGCAAAGGTAAATATTTAACGTGATTGGAATTAAATAGTACGCTGAAAGACCTCTACAATATAAACGTAGACTGAACAAGACAAGAGTCATTAAAAGATATGCAATAAAGAAGCAAGAAAAATAAATGAACCGTCCTTGGGCTCAGTATTCACCCAGTGAAACAGATAACATGAAGTATCATTTATTGAATATAAGTAGTGAGCATATTAATAACCATAAAGAGACCAGTATAAAAATCCCAACGGAATTTAATTAGAATAGTTCAAATGAGAAAAACGTAGAGACAGTCCACAAGCTAAATGAAAACAAGCGCTTACAACTTCATATTTCTTAACCTGTAAAATACATATTCGGAGTCTAGGAGCATCAACCAAGACCAATAGGATTGGCTCAGAAGAAAACACACAAAATAAATACCATCGGTTTAGAAGGAAATAACTAATACAATAAATTTCCCATTAAAATGCAAGAAAGTAGCCTTCCCAATTTAGAAATGAAACACCAAGCTTTAAATAGGCTCTATAATATTGAAACCAAAGACAAGTAGTAAGAAAATATAAACACGCCAAGTAGTGGTCTGGGTGGACAAGTGGTTCGACATATAAATACCTAAAAGAATGGTATGATATCGTTAACAAAGAAATCTCAACGCTCATGATATGTAGACAAAACTTGCTTCTAGTTGAGAGGGACCTGCAACACCAAGGAAACAAATTACTCAAGAGGAGGCACAACGAATATAACTGAGGATTCAAGTCAAAGCATAAAAAATAAATGAACAACTCTGCAACCATGGTTACCTAAAAACAATCAGATTCCCCAAGATAAGCCAAGCACCAAACTGTAAGGGTGGAGGTCTCGTAGAAGGAATGAGAGAGGTAAAAAGACTTCATAGTCTATTTTCGAAGAAAAAACAGTGGAACGAATACATAAAAAAAAAAAAATTAAACTCGGAATCTTGGTAAAGAGTTACCTGTGTGGGAAAAAAATAGGGTTTGAGCAGATATGGTCCGGTAAGGCGCATTAACAACCGAGAGCATGAACTTGCCAAAGAACTAGTGAGATGCAAAAGGCAAAGTCGAATCTAGCTTATATTGTACCACAGGGATCTAACCATTCCTGAAATGTAAACCAAGGGAAACACAAATCCTGGAATTTTCATTCTTCAGCTCCTTTGTAAATGCCAAAGGCATGAGGTCTGCGGCCTAAAAAAACCTTAACTAGTTGCAGTCTAAACAAGCGCCAGAGTAGTGAAAATGAGGGAAATGGATAGGTAAGTGGGTTTTAAAATGTCATATTTCCCGCTGAGCATTACATCGTTGATCTCAAGGGATCAGACGTCGTGTGGAGGGGCAGCTAGCCCATTAAAACTCAGACCCAATCCCAAAAAAAAATCACAACTGTCGCAACATTAATATGTCAGTACATGAAAACTTCATTATGGTACAAAACATTATATGAGGCATTTAATAAAAATGAAAGGAGCACAAACCATAGTTTAGTTGATAGTTGGGATATAGTGTTTTTCGAAGTAAGCTAGTATCCTTATGTCTAAGGTAGAAAGCTTGCAATTGGAGAATTAAACTTTAATTAAACTTGCAAATGTTAATAATTGAGGTAAGAAGTAAATTTTTTTTTATCCTATACGTTACAAGTGGTATCATAGTAGCGTTTGCACGTTGGGACCATAGGGGTCACCTAACGAGTTTAAAATGTGTGTATACTGATGCACAAGAAAGAAGTAGTACTACAGAGGATGAAATGAGAAGGGGATCGACAAAGAAAACACCTCGGATTACCAAGGAACCTACACCCCAAGGACAACCATAAATAAATCCTAAGATGTGGATTCAGTTGAGCATAGATCAACACCAACAAAATAGTAGACTTCTGGAGGAACAACAACAATAGACCAACATACTGTTAAGTACTGTGAAAAAGTTGCAGGAGTTCATGGTTCGTGTGAGAAGTTACAATGAAATTCTGATGTAGGAGCAGGAAAGGATACTTCAGAGCCTTGTCAACAAGAAGAATCAAGGGGTGTTACAACCCAGTCCTGATAGGGGTATGCAAGAAGCAAATGAATGACAAACCAAGGACCAAACCATGAAAATAATGGGCAGGAGCCCTTCACAGTGAAGCAACAAGAACAATAACTATAATGAATTAGAGTCTGGTAATGAGTCGGATCAGTAGGAAATTAAGAAGTAAAAAGTGGAGCGTCAAGGTGAGTTTCAGAAGATAATACCACCTACATTCGATGGAGAAGTTGAGGAGGTGGCAGAGGCTTGCTTGATAAAAATGAATAAGTACTTTCAAATGTATGAGTACAACAACAACCTTAAAGCCAAATTTGCGATTTACCAGTTGAGAGAAAAAGCTACCCTATGGTGGGAGGAGGTAAATAATGTTCACAACATTGAGGATCAAGATGTTACATGGGATTCATTCCAGCAATACTTTAAATATTAGTATTTGACAGAACATTTTTATGAAGAAAAATCCAAAGAATTCCATGACTTGAAGCTGGGTTAGATGACTATGGACAAGTATATTACCAAAATCACCTCCCTATTAAGTTAAATTCCTTATCTCAGAGACAAAGATGCTAAGGTTCAAAGGTTCCTGAGTAGTCTTCCAACCCACATTAAAGAACAAATTTAATTTGTAAATCCTAGGACCATGGACGAAGAAATTCAGAAAGCAAGAATGTGCTACCAGTAGTCCAAGGAAAAAGCGGAAGTGGGAAAAAGTTGGCAACCAAGAAAAGGACAGAGAAACAGTTAAAACTTCAAGGGTGCTAGAAGTAACAATTTTACGAATTCTGCATGAATTTTAGTAAGCAAGAAGTTTGGCAGAAATTATGAATGAACCCGATGGCCTGCTAAAGAGAGGCCTACAGAGGCTTCTAGCAAACCTGAGCAAGGACAACTATCCAAACCACTCATGTAGTGTTGGGGGTGTGGTGGGGCGCATTATTATAAAAATTTCCCACAACAAAGGAGAAGTGAAACAGTTGCTAATTTGCAGCAAGTTTCTATAGTGGGAGATGTGGCTCGAAACATACCTCGAATCAACGCAGTGTTGGAAGATCGTCAGGCAGATTATCAGGCACTGTAAGTTACTGTCTCAATCTATTTCTATTTTGGTTGATCCAGGTGTAATTTTAAGTTATGTAAACCCAAAAATAGTAGAAATATGTAAATTAAAAGGTCATAAATTCAAAAATTCTTTGCTGGTACAACTAGCCACCAAAGCTAAAAGAAAATTAAGTGCCAAAATTCCAAACTGTACATTAGAAATTGTAGACCAGCAGTTAAACGTAGACCTGAATAGACTGCCATTAGGGTCCTATGATGTTTTTTTGGGTATGGATTGGCTAGAGAAACATTGGACTTTGGTGGACTATAAAGACAAGATTATATACTACAGAATGCAAGATGGAACATGCAAAGAGATTCAGGGAATAAAGAAACCATTACAGCTGCGTCTTATTACAACATCTCAAATGAATAACTGTATGAGGAAGGGATGTCAGATTTATACTATCCATGTGGGATATTCCAGTTTTAAGGAGAAGTCCCCTATGATGGAGAACATACTAGTGGTACAACACTTTATGGATGTATTTCTAGAAAATGTACCCAGATTACCCCCAAGAAGAGATGTTGTTTCCACCATTGATTTAATGCCAGGGTCATCACTAGTGTCGAGGGCTCCTTACAGAACGAGTGTTCCAGAGCTAATTGAATTAAAAATTCAGTTGCAAGAGTTGCTGGACAAAGGATACATTCGTTCGAGTGTGTCCCCTTGGGGAGCACTAGTGTTGTTTGTAAAGAAGAAAGAGGAACCATGTGAATGTGCATGGATTATAGATAGCTCAATAAATTAACAATAAAAAATAAATATCCTTTACCTCGCATTGATGACCTGTTTGACTAGGTGAAGAGGGCCACAATATTCTCAAAAATAGACTTAAGGTCTAGATACCACCAAATTCGGATTAAGGATGAAGATATTTATCAGACTGATTTCTGTACCAGGTAAGGGCATTATGAGTTTGTGGTACTAGCCTTTGGTTTAAAAAATGCTCCAGCAACATTTATGAGGTTAATGCATGGAATATTTCACCCCTTCCTAGATAAATTTGTACTAATATTTATTGATGATATTTTAATTTTTTCTAACAATCATGAAGAACATAAGGAGCACCTAATAATAGTATTGGAAATGTTAAGAAAAGACTAGTTGTATGCTAAGTTTAGCAAATGTGAATTCTTCAAAGCATAAATCTAGTACTTAGGCCATGTTATTTCAACAAACGGGATAACTGTTGATCTAGAGAAAATTAAGACAATCATGGAATGGCGAGTTCCCAAAAATGTGGTTGATATCCAATCCTTTATGGGATTAGCTAGGTACTACCAAAGATTCATTGAAGGGTTCTCCAGAATTGCCTTTCCAATCACCTCTTTGCATAGAAAATGAAAATTCTTTAAGTGGGATAATGAGTGCAAGAACAACTTCGAAAGGTTAAAGCATATGTTGACCACTGCACCAGTGTTGACGGTAGCTGAGCCTAAAAAATAATTTGAAGTTTGTATGGTCGTTTGAAAGGAGGGAGTTGGGGTAGTTTTATCTCAGGAAGGAAATGTAGTGGCCTATGAGTCAAGAAAGTTAAAAGAGCATGAAAAAAGATATTCAACCTATGATCTAGAGTTAACAACAGTGGTACATGCACTCCGGGTATGGAGAGACTACCTGCTGGGAAAGAAGTTTGTATTATAGACTGATCATAATAGCTTCACCAGTTACTTCAAGCAAGATGATTTAAACTCCCGATAGGCAAGATGGAATGCCTTCCTAAGTGAGTTTGATATGGATATTCAACACGTGAAGGGTAAGGAAAACCATGTGGCGGGCGCCTTAAGTAGGAAACTGCATTGTGTTTATGAGCTTTGTTATAATCAAATTTAATGCAAATTTTTAGATCAAGTGAAAGAGGAAGCCTAGAAGGATCATGAATACCAATTCCTATGACAGTAAATGGAAGAGGTCAGAAAGCAAGGAAACACTTCTGAATATGGAGTTAGTAAAGAAAAAATGCTAACCTTTAGAGGAAAGATATATATACCAAACCGTGTGAATCTAAAGGAGCTAATTATGAATGAATATAATCGAAGTAATTATGCAGGACACCGAGGATACTGAAAAATGTTAACTGCAATCAGGAAAAAATATATTTGTGGCTTGGTATGTGAAGAAAGATTGTTGAATACTTAAAAAAATGTCTGGAGTGTCAACAGGTCAAGGTGGAGCATCGACATCTGGCTGGATTGTTACACCGCATACTAGTACTTGAATGGAAATGGGAGGTCATATCCCTAGAATTCATTATGGGTTTGCCAAGATCTAAGAGGCAAAATGACTCTATTATGGTGGTGATTGAGAGGTTGAGTAAATCTGCACATTTTATACCTGTACAGTCTACTTACAAGATTGTACAGATAGCAGATATTTTTATGAAAGAAAATTTTAGATTGCATGGCATTCCAAAGACTATTATTTAAGATAGAGATGTGAATTTTACTTCAACATTCTAGAGAAATTTGTTTATAGGTCTGGGGAACCAAATAAATTTCAACACTGTTTGTCATCCCTAGACGAATGGTCAAACAGAACGGTTAAATCAAGTTTTGGAAGACATGTTTCACATGTACGTGATGCAGTAGCCAACAAAATGGGAAGAATATTTACACCTAGTTGAATTTCCTTACAACAATGGTTACCAAGAATCTCTTAAGATGAGCGCTTTCGAAGCTCTATATGGGGGAAATGTCGCACAACCATTAATTGGAGCAGCCTCGAAACTAAGTTAATGCTTGGACTAGAAATGCTCGCTGAAATGCAATCAGAGGTAAGGAAGATCAGGAAAAACCTAAGAGATAAAGAAGAGTGACAGAAGATATACGCAGATAAGAAAAGGACTTATCAAGAGTTCAAGGTGGGTGATCATGTGTATGTGCAGATCAAACCAAAGAAGAGTACTTTGAGATGGGCCTCTTGTGCCAATTTGGCTCCTAGATTCTGTGGACCTTTCCAGATATTGGAAAGGGTGGGGCCTGTGGCATATCAGTTGGCCTTACCTAGAAACATTTGGGTGCACAATGTGTTTCATGTATCCTTTCTAAAGTGATATGTACATGATCCAAAACATGTAATCCATTGGAAGAACATTCAGGTAGGATAGATTTAGAAAAATCCTAACTTGAAACATAAAAACATTATGTGAATTTGACATAAAACATTGTTGTTTGCAGGTAGAACTGGACGGCGGGTTTTTGGTCGAGCGTAAACGTATACTCAACCGGAGAGAAATCATGCTTTGCAAATGAGTCATCACCCAGGTTAAAGTGCAATGGAAGCACTTCAGCCTAGAGGAGGCTACTTGGGAAGATGAGGGATTTGTACGTGAGGCTTACCCAGAGCTATATCTTGAGCTGGAGTGAAACACCGAGGACGGTGTTACTTCGATGGGGGGAAGTTGTGACAGCTGAATTTGGCATTAAGTAGTTGTTAACTAGTAATATGACATTTCAATTATTATTTTAAATAAAAGACTGAAATATTTATCGTTTTCTAGAAAACTTTATTTTCTGTTTGTTATTATGAAAAAAATGGTTATGGAAAAGTAATTCTATAAAAAGTAAAAACATTGATGGTAAAAGTATTCCAAGAATTCAGAAATCATTGCACATTTTGAATAGTTACCTACTCCTCTGAGGATAAAAGGCATATCCCAGTGAGGAAAAGGGGTTTTGTTCATAAATAAAGAAAGAGAGTGAGGAATTTCCTTAGCTGGTAGAGAACAGTGGAAACCACTCAGCGTTCCTGAGAATTTCTAGTACTCACTAGACTTGGGGTCCTGAGGTCACAATAGAAAACACTGTCAACCTGCACCTCTCAGGTGTGGAATGCGGGGGAAAGAGAAGGATGTAATTACCTCTCTTGACGGTTCGGTGGACATCATCAACAGTTTGCATATTCAGATAAGTAACTTTTTATTCTTTTTGGTAAATTATACAAGAATTAATATCACGTTATCTGTACACCGATATGTGTTTTTCTAGCTTCATTGAAGGTTGTACTATGGTGGAAAAATGTTGAAAAGTAAAGGGTTCTGTGAATATTTATGAGTTAAAGGGTTCCGTGATTATTGATGAATTAAAGGGTTTTTTGATAATTTATGAGTTTAATAATTTAATTATAGTTCTGTAAATTAAGTATGAATTTAACAATATGAATTTGAGTTAAATTGTTGTAGAGGTAGCATATTGCTTAGTAAATTACACTGTAATAATATATTCTGTTTTAAACGAGAAAAGAAGAGTAGTAGGAAAAGGAAAAAAAATGATATTGCATGCATGTAGTCTACAGTTAAGCTTTAAGAAAAAAGTTAAAATTGTAGAACCCTGTATATAAAGATTGTTTAGGAGATAAGTGTATGTTTTTGGAATGAGGTGGAACCTCAACCCAGGACACGTCGTTCCTCCTACCAAAACTATACTCGGACAAGTATTGCAGGTGGTCCGGTCACCAAAACAAAGAATAGAGAACAAACCCTGTGATGTTAAATTAAAATGCAAAGGTAAATATTTAATGTGATCGGAATTAAACAATACGTAGATAGACATCGACAATATAAACTCAAACTGAGCAAGACAATATTCATTAAAAGATATGCAATAGAGAAGCAAGAAAAATAAACAAATCCGCCAGACACTCAGTATTCACCCAACGAAACAGTTAACATGAAGTATAATTTACTAAATATAATCAGTGAGCATATTAATAACCATAAAGAGACTAGTATAAACATCCTGATGGAATTTAATTACAATAGTTAAATGAGAAAACTGTAGAGACAGTCCACAATCTGAATGAAAACAAGTGCTTACAACTTGATATTTCTTAACCTGTAAAATACATATTCGGAGTCTAGGAGCATTAGACGAGACCAACATGATTGGCTCGGAAGAAAACCCACAAAATACATACCATAGGTTTAGAAGGAAACAACAAATAGAGTAAATTTCGCAGCAAAATGCAAGGAAGCGACCTTCCTAATCTAGAAATGAAACACCATGCTTTAAACAGGCTCTATAATCTTGAAACCAAAACCAAGTAGTAAGAAAATATAAGCACGCCGAGGAGTGGTCCAGGTGGACAAGTGGTTTGACATAAGAATACCTGAAATAATGGTATGATATGGTTAGCAGAGAAAGCTCAACGCTCATTATATTTAGAGAGACCCTACCTTCAGTTGAGAGGGTATCTACAACACCAAGGAAAAAAATTACTCAAGAGGAGGCACAACGAATATAACCGAGGGTTCAAGTCAAATCATAAACAAGAAATGAACAACTCTGTAAATGATAAGCTTCCCAAAGATAAGCCAAGCGCCGAGCTGTAAGGGTGGAGGTCTAGTAGAAGGAATGGGAGAGATAAAAATACTTCATAGTCTATTTGCGAAGAAACAACAGTGGAGCGAATACATAAACAAAAACAAAAATTAAACTCGGAATGTTGGTAAAGAGTTACCTGTGTGGGCGAAAATGAGGGTTTGAGTAGAGATGGTCTAGTAAGGTGCATTAAGAGCTGAGAGCATGAACCTGCTAGAAACCTAGTGAGATGCAAAAGGTGGAGTCAAATCTAGCTTGTATTGGACCGCAGGGATCTAGCCATTCCCGAAAGGGCAAAACAAATCCTAGAATTTGCATTCTTCAGCTCCTTTGTAAATGTCGGAGGCATCAAGTCCACGGCCTAAAAAAAACTTAACCAGTTGCAGCCTAAACAAGTGTCAGAGCAGTGAAAATGAGGGAAACTGATAGGTAAGCGAGTTTTACAATGTCATATTTCCTGCCGAGCATTCCATCGTTGATCCCAAGGGATCAGATGATGTGTGGAGGGGTAGGTGGCCCATTAACACTCGACCCAATACCAAAAAAATCTCACAACTATCGCAACATTAATATGCCAGTACATGACAGCTTCATTATGGTACAAAACAATATACGAGGCATTTAATAAAAATGAAAGGAGTGCAAACCATAGTTTAGTTGATAGTTGGGATAGAGTGGTATTCGAAGTTATTAAGTTTAATAAGTCTGGTTTAACATGTAAGCTGATAACCTTATGTCTAGGAAGCTTGCAATTGGAGAATTAAACTAATTAAACTTGGAGATGTTAATAATTAAAGTAAGAAGTAAATTTTTTTTATTTTGTATGTTACAAACTATTTTATTATTCCAAAAATACATGGTTTTCTTCATTATATATTATTTATGCTACAATTGCTTTATTATTAAGTGGTATTTCTTAATATATAAAAACTTAAATTAATAACGAAAATTTTTAAAATATGTGATTTTTTTTAATTTCCAAATTAGACATGATTTATCTTGAGTAATAATGATTCAAATTTTCATAATTCTGATTTCTTAAATAACAGTAAATTTACCTTTAATTACTTAATTATAATACTTTGTAACTACATAACAATTTGTAACTACATACATATTTTTTTTTTTGTTAATGAATATCAAATTTCTCCGCTTCAAAAAATTTCTTAATAAATTGATATTGAAAAACAACTGATGTTTGTGACACAGTGTGTAGGTGTTTCCATTCATAAATTGCTAACTCATTTAGTCTTGAGATTTTTAGATAATTGTGAAATAAATACAGTGCTGATCCAACAGTTATTCAAGACCAACTTGGAAAACCAGGCATGAAGATGCTTCTAATTTTCAATGAAGTAGTCTTCAAAAGTTCCTAGCTCTATTTTAATTACATAAATGTATTGAAAACCAACTGATGTATTTACTTCAGCTATTTTATTTGGATGTGTTGCAAGATGACATTTACTGCTATACAAGTTGTGCATCAAAGTATTACGTAACAATTGTGCAAAGAAGTTTTTAAATTATTGCTCTTCACCTATATCTTATTAGTTTAGTATGTTTTCAATCAAGAAGATGCTCTTAGTTTAAGAACTTTATTTTTGGTTAATAACTCTTATGGTGAATATCTCTGAAACCTCCACGATGTGTTCCCATGGAAGCAAAAATTGTCTTTCATTCTTTCACGATGGCTCCTTCTCTGCAACATCTTATTTATTTTAGATTACTCTTTCCTATGCTATTTCCTTACATAATTTTTTTTGAAACATGTAGTGCAATTGCGAGTTTAACCATTAAGTAATAAGTATTTTAGTCTTGATAAACTTTTTATTTGTTATAAAGGTTCTTACTTCCTGTTAATTAAGAATTCACTTGTATTGTAGAGGAGGTGTATGCACTGAAAGTGATATTATTTTATGATTCGTGCATTTTTATTCTGTGATTTACATTACTAGTAAATGGTTGAAGTAGATTTCCTTCTCAAATACTTATGGTCATTCTCTGTGAAACAATGAGATTCTTTGGAATGACACGGGACACTGTTCTTCGCCATTGCCACTTGAGGATATATCTATATATATATATGTATGTTTGTTTATATATATATATATATATATATATATATATATATATAAAACTCTTTAATGTTTTGTAACTCTTTAATGCTTTGTGTTATGTGTTTTAATGTTTTGTAACTGTTTAATGTTTTCTGTTATGTGTTTTGTTGGTGCATATTTTGGTCGAATTGGTCTAATGAATAATTATTATAAAATGGAACTTGTTGGGTTTACTGGCAACACAGGGTATCACATTACAAAGTTTCAATACAACTGCATATCGGCTATTATTTTTTTGTCAGTTAATTACACACCTAGAGGCTGCAGGGAAGCCACATCTGGTTCCTCGTAAGTGTTCCACCTAACTCAGGTGTAGTCATTGTTAACGTGAAGAGGGACTGTTTTCCCATGAAGCCTCTGCCTCAGAACAGAAAACTAACCCTCTGCACCTTCATTTTTTAACAGAGTGAGCACCTGCAAGACTTAGTTATTACGATTATTACTATTATTTGTGAAGGTTCATCTCCAGCGTTTTAATCACATTACCTGAGTCTTTGTTATTCTTATTACTAATTTACTTCTTTTAGTACCCAAAAACTCAGCCAACATTGAGAGTTATAGTTTTCTTAAAAAGAAAGAAAGTATTTTTCTTTCAGAAAAAGAAGTCCACTCCCGAGCGGCTATAAGAAAATACCAAAGACGGTTTATATCCTATTCTTTAATCGTGTGAATAGCTATCCCTAACTGTCAACTTATTTTATTTAATTTATCTATTCATGTGCTACTTAACCACACAAAAAGATAAAATATACCAGCCTTTTCATAAGAAACAAAACATAGATTGACATTTACACATATGTAAAGATCATAATAGAATCCAAAATCAAAAATCAAAGTAGAAATACTTATCTGTTTTGGTTAGCCTGATAGAGAAATATGACTAGGGTGGGACTCTATTATAATCCCAATGAATGAGACTCGCCACCTAGCCTCTTTAGTTTCCACGGAAATCAAAACAACAACCTTTCTAAGACCTCAAGAGCCTACAAATTCTCTTGAGGTTTCCACTAACTCCAACCAACTCAAAAAGACCCACAACCAACTCAAGAAGACCCCTTTGCAGTACATCTACTACTTGGACAACTTCCTGTCACAAGCACTCTTTCCTTCAGCCACTCCTGGCCTCACCGAGAAGTATAAAATAATGATAAAAATGCTTTTACTTTCAAGATCTTGCACGCTTAAAAAAAAAGTAAATGGCTATTACTTACATAATTAGGGGTGTCACAACACTCTTATCGTTAATGATTTATAGAAAAATGTTTGCCATAAAAAATATGGCAATCCATATGCAAAGGCCACATCAAACAAAGAAACTTAAGTTTCCATATAGGAAGACAAGAAAAGCGAGTCCTATGTAATGATTGTTACATCCATAAATAAAAAGGTGAGTGGGCACATTACACGGATTACCGTATCTTTTAATGTGATAAAGAAGCTGAACTCACACTCATAGCCTCAACTAATATCAAACTAATATGTGCAATCAAATTCCTCATTACCATCCTAATGCCCAATCCGTTATACCCATTAAAGCTGTCAAATTCCTCTCACCCTAAATTCTTTATTATTTCTCTAATGGTAACAAGTTTTTGTAGATTGAAAATTTGGAATTAAAATAAGATAACTAAGGTAAAAGTTTTGTTTCAGGATATTTATAAAACTATTTCCAAAATATTTCGAAATTTACAATAACATTTTCATCTCACATTTTCATCCAACTTATTGCAAATGGCTTGCATGTTGCCCGAGTAAGCGTGGCCTAATGATTCTCTCGTACACGCTACGTAAATTAGATTCCCCACATGATACGCAAATCATATCAGTACCACAGGGCAGGCGTGGAATTTGAATATCCACCGGAGCTTTTTCTGGTTTTGAAAGTATTTCATCATTAATTAGTCAAAAAACACGGCAACCGAAATAATTCAATCACGGAAATGAAAATAAATCAATCGGCAACTTTTAAATTCCTAAATCATCCGTGCAAATAAGTTTTGTACGCAGGTCTATGGTACATTTTTTCTTTAATTTGCCACCTCATCTTGTTATATTTTTACTGATCATATTAAGCCTAGGTAACAGTATTAAGTTGGACTTTAAAATTGAATGGTAAACGGTATGGAATTCCAATTATTTGTGTTCATATTTATTGAGTTTGTTTTTAAGTTCAATATAATAGGAAACAGGTAGGACAAAAGTGAAAATTTCTCGATATATGAAAAAAATTTGCCAATGTGTTTCTCAAATTTGTTAATACCTTTGCTGGTATGGACAATATATGTATATTTCATAGATGAAATAATATTGTCAGGCTCTCAGTGGTCAATTGACTACTCAGGTTTGAAGCTTTTACAACAAACTTAATTAAATCCTTTCTTCCCACCACCAAAAATAAATCCAGTAAAATGATAGTATACTTACAAAATAAATTATTTGCAAAATTTGAATGGAAAATTAAGGTAACCAAATTAAACCAAATAATCTACCACAGAAATTAAATTTAATTGACTTCACTTTGCCAAATTTATTCACAGCATAACACATGCAAATTACTATTCTTAATTGACTTTACTTGGCCGAATTTATTCACAGCATAACACATGCAAATTACTATTCTCTTTTGCAGGCTAGTTGCTGCCCATTTTTTACTTTTAGTGTTGTGTAGAAGTTAGAAGCCACTGACCTACACTCCCAGAGTTGTTAGAGATGTCAAACTACTCCTAATCTGGTGTCTACGGACAGCCCACGCTCCCTTTTTTTCTCTAATGAATCTCCATGGTTAAATGTGAAATTGGAGCGCTTGCTTAAGGAAGAATTTTATTGAAATTATATATGTCGATTACTGAATTAAATCATTAAGAGTTTGTCTTAGAATCATTAATCAGGTTCTTGTTAAAGGGACGGGACTCTTAATTTGTTCTCATTTCTGTTTTAAAATATACATATATAACTATTTACATATTTATTGATTAATATAATATACGCCATTATATATTTATAACCAAAAGACATTTAATATTTTAAAATGCAAAGCTTCAGTAGAGTGAAAAATTTAGCTAAAATTTTTGAAAATGACAAATTTGATCTCTCTAAAACAAATCTGTTATATATATATATATATATATATATATATATATATATATAAGACTTTTTAATGTGTAATGTGGGTTTAATTTTTCGAAAATCTACTTGATAACTTGAATATATTTGAAAAATAGCTATAATGAGACTACTTAAAATGTTTTAGTCATAATTTATATTTTTTCAATTGCTTTATATAATATAAATATAGTTTTTGTAATCATATATAATATATATGCATCTAAACATATTTTATTTATGGATTATACTCTACATCTTTAAATGATTTTTTTACCTTTAAATATACTTCAATATTAATTAATTTTCCATATTAAAATATTCTAATTGTGAGTTACATTGAATTTTTTATTCTTAATTTTTAAATGCTATATATTAATTTGGTATTACAAATTAAAAGTAATTACATTTCTCTTTGATTTTTCTTTCTTTTAATTACTCATTTTTAATGATTGAAATATTGTATTGATGATGATGATAGTGGTGGTGGTGGTGGTGGTGATGGTGGTGGTGGTTAACGTCCACTAAGACCAAACTTTGGTCTATCGGACCTATAATTTTCTTAGTTCCTAATTGTTTGGCTTCTTGTCTTTCTTGGCGAGATTGGTGTTGTAGCTTTCTTTTTCTTCTCTACGGTCTTCCAACTTCCTTTATCTTGAACCTCCTTCATATTTTTTGTTTCTGGGGACACTGTTGTCTTATCTTCGGGATCTGGGAGATCTACTTTGCTGCTAAATGAAGATTTCTTTTACGCGGTATTTGAATCCTCATAATTGTTGATGCTTGAGGGGCTGTCGATTTCATTTTCCTATTGTTCGGCGGGGTTCTCCCCCTGCTTGTCTTGAGGGTTGTTTCTTTCTTTCCTAATTTCTTGCGACTCAAAGTTTTCTAGAGGGTATTCTTCTGTTATGACAGTGTAATGTTCCTTTTGTGCTCCTTCCCACCATGTAGAACTATGGTGATTCTTTCTAGCAGAATTTTTTTGGGAGACTTTTACACAATTTTTGGCTAGATGGTCTGTCTCAAAAAAGGATCGACATCTGAAGAGGACACTTTCATAGTCGAGTTTCTGGTTCCATATATAGTTTTTGTTGTTAGGATTATTTCAGCTGGTAATCCGATGTTGAAGTCCATTTCTCCACATAGGTGGTTCTGACATATTCCTCTGTTTCTAGGCACCTGTAGTAAAATTTCCCAATTGCATTTCCAATGGTTTTTAGCAAGGAGAGATTCTAGAGATGTAAAAGTAGGTTTGGAAATCTGACCCAAACTGGTGCTGAGGTTATGACTATTTTTGAGGGATCGAATGATGGGTTCTATGGCTTCATGAAAAGGCCCAAGTTTTCCCAAAACCAAGGGACAAAATCTAAAATGCATTATCTGCTTTCAGAATTTTCAAAATCTACTACAAAGAAACCCTTAGCACAGGGGTAAATATTAATTTCATCAGAAAAGATAGGCTTCCATACCTTCGAGATCCAATTGTGGAGAGTTTTCAGTGACGGCCAAAAGCCATTAAATCGACAGATCAAGGCACTTTCAGAAAACTTCAAGGCTTCATCCAGTGAGGCCTTGACCACCTGCACAGTGGAAGCTGGGGCTTCACTGACAATATGGGCATGAGCTTAATTCGTAGAGGCGGTCGAAACTGGGTCAGCAATTATCTTTGTAAATATGAGGGCCATACTAGAACCTGTCGAAGATTTATTACCTGTAGAAGATGCGAACTTGGGGAAGATTTTTTATCTCCACGCCTGCGGAAGAAATGTGAACCTATTATGTAATGGGTTCACAACGTTTCTCGTGAACCTGCGGAAGATGCGAACCTGCAAAAGATTTATTGCGAAAATCAAACTTGCGGAAGGTTTATTATATTCTACGGCAGATGAGAACCTGTTGTGTAATGGGTTCACAATGTTTCTCGCGAACCTGTGGAAGATGCAAACCTGCGGAGGATCCTTGGAACCATAAATTAAAGTATGTTTATATAGCGGACCAGTCGAAGATGCGAACCTGCGGAAGATTTATTGCACAACGAGACTCAAATATTTTTTATTTCACACAAATATTGCCATTATCATAACTGAATCGAATTAAAATTTCCCCAGATCCCCACTTCCTAGCATGTATGTTTCCAATAAAAACAAAATAGTGTCGAAAATCAAGATTCTTCGGTATCGTGGGCATCGAAGCCCAGAGGTAAAGGTTCGCCGAGACTAGAAATGCTCAATACTGAACCGCATCATCGGATATTTATTGGTAAATCTCGGCATAGTCATGCTCAGTTTCCTAACCAGTAGTGACAAAATGAGAGCTTAACGTTATGAGATTTATCATGCACAAGGATTGAGTCTCGACAGCCCAATCCCTAGACCTACGGCTTCTGTTCAATATTCGCTAAAAATGCGTAACGAACAAAAATGAAAACCGAAAGGAAATATCCTGTGGATGAACCTACGTCACATGCGAAATGCGGCAGATGCGAACTGCAGCGAACTTCGGCAAACTTTGGCAGATGCGAACTACAACGAACTGCATAAGAAAGAATGGCTTTTGAAGGCAAAATATTATGTTCACACACAAATAGTTTTTCATTTACTTTCTCTCCATATACATATGCATGAAGTTGAGAATGAAATAAATTAGTAGACATATATAATTAAGAACATCATTTAAGACAGAATTTTTTTTTTTAAATATTTATATGATATATATACTGAAATATTTTTAGAAAATATAATGATGATACAATTTTCTTGTACTAAATTTTTTATTGATGGTTGAGAGTGCCAGTAAAATATGTATATTCATTTTTCTGTCCTTTTAGTTTAATAATTTTAAATTAGCATTTAATACTCAAAGATAAAATGAATTTCTCAATTCAAAAATTATATTTCACTTAATTTATTGATGATGATGATGATGGTTAATTGTCAAGACCAATTTTTGGTCTGTCGGACCTAAAGAAAAGAATTATTTAGTTTGATTTAAGATTTTATTCTTATGCTCAAAAAGCTTGGAGAAAAACCTCTCGAACTCTAATGATTATGAAATGAAGCTCTACTGATAAAATGAGTTTCTGAATTTAATAATTATATTTCATTTAAATTATTATTATTACCTTAATTTAAAAGAAAAAATTTATTATCATTCCATACAAATAACATGATTACCCATGTAATTTATCCATAATTTGAGGTGAAGGAATAGCAGGCACATTAACAGAGTTTGTGATATATATTTTATATGAAGTGATTGTTTGGGAACGTGTTGTGGGCTTGTTGTTCTTCTATTCAATAAATAGGATATCTTTGATCCTTTCACATTTAAGTTAGTTAAAAAAACACACAATTATAATTTCAGTTTTTAATTTCCTACTAAATTTTTAAATATTAAAAATATATATATAATTTAATGAACTATTTTATTCTAGATTTATCGTATGATAATAGTATTTTATAAATCATTACCACTTTTTATATTATTTATGAAGTAATTTTGATTAAAATACTTTTTATATTATTTATGAAATAATTGTGATTAAATTATTAAATTATATTTTCACAATTACAGTATTGATTTTTTCTTTCACTAAAATTTGGAATAAAAATATTATATATATTAATTATTAAATTATTTAATACTCATTTTTCTTTCTAATTACAAATTATTTAACATTATTTATATTAATTATTAAATTATTTAATATTAATTTTTTTTTCCTAGTTACCGATTATCTAGTTTTCTGTACGTGATGCATTATACCTCTCCCTAATGTGGATATGAGACTACTCTAACAACTAGGTAGTTCACTATGTTTTCATTAAAATGGACATGAGTTTATAGCTAGGAAGAGTGATGTGCGTTTAGGATTATAACCTAGGCAATGGATATGGGTCAGTGAATATAGAGAGATTGAACGAAAAAACTTATAATATTTTATATTATAAAATTGTTTGTAAATGATTTTTTTTTTATAATAATAATTAAATAAAATTGATTCATATTAATTAAATAATTTAAGAATAACTAATTCATATCAACTAAAGAATTAAATTGTACATTTATTTGATACTTTTCACATCCGATGAATATCGAAACATCTATGAAGCCCAAGCTCTCATATGTTGTTTTAATAATTTCTTGCTCAAACCAATGGACCTATTTCAATGGATATTCAAGAACTGGACCATGGAGTGTGAAATATATCTCTTCTCCAAAGGCTTCTTCATAGTAAAATTCCAACACTCAGAAGTCATAGACTACATACTCCAGGAGGGTCTGTGGTTCTGAGGTTCTACGGAATTGTACATCACCCCATGGTTCCCAGATTTTGATGCAAATACTATGGTAGTTTCCAGAACGTGTGTTTGTGTCATACTATATAACCTACCCCTACATTTCAATAATGATAGCATACTGGAAGGCATTGGGAACATCATTGGCCGATACATCAAAATAGACATGCATCGACTACAGGAGAGAATCTATACCTTCACACGTATATGTGTGGAAATTAATGTCAACAAAGGATTGCCAGAAAGTATTCAGTTGATACATAAACAACAAAAATGGATGCAACATCTCGACTATGAAAACACTACCTTTAGATGCAGAAAGAGACATAACCAAAGAAGGAAGAAGGTGGAGAAAGCAGCCAAGGGATGGAAATTTCCCCCCTGTGACTCATAGGAGGAATTAGAAGAAGAAGTGGAAGTACACACTCCAGATGACAAAAATCAGTCAACAATTGTCCCAGATGCACATGAAATACAAACTCAATGGGACCTGGCCTCAAAGGAAACAATCGTTTCAGACACTGGTGGAAATAAATGACATCATTTATCAGACACCTCTGACTCATAAAAAGGTAATGGGGTGGCTAATGAGAATCATCTCGCACTTTTCTCCCCCTCATCAACCCAAAGAGCTTGGAAAAAGGTAAAAAAGAAGAAGAAGAAGGAGAAAAACTTAGTTTTTCTCTTCTCATTATATATTACTGGTCTCTTGTTTGGCTTTTAAAACAGCTAGGTGTTAGAACCTTTTTCTATGCTAATGCAACATGAAGTTTTGTTACCATTTATGAAATTATGATTTTTCTCATGTGGATAAAATAAATAGTCTTCACATTGCTTAAAATTTTGTTAAGCATGAACCAAATAAATAAGCGTGGCAACTCGCTTAAGTGCCAAGTAATGGTTATGTTATGTTTGTTAAGACACTAAGACATTTATTTGTTTCTTTTTGAGAAATATTACTTGATGAGGAGAAATTAGCTTTTGATTAAATAAAATTTAGTTATGGAAGTGATTTCCATAAAAATTAAAAGACTAATGGTAAAAATATTCCAAGAACTGAGAGGTAGTTGAACATAAACATTTCAAACAACTACCCCATCCTCTGAGGATAAAGGCATATCCTAGTGAGAAAGAGGGTTTTTGTTCAGTAACTGGAAAAAGGAAATAGAAAGAAGAATTCCCGAGCTGGTGGTGACTAGTGGAATTAACCATAATCTTGAAATTTTTGGAATAGAGGACATGACTGGGAGTCCCGAGGTCCCTTCTGGAACGTTTTTTCAACTCGCATAGCTCAATAGTGGAGCACGAGGTAGAGGTGAGGACATAATTGCCTCTCTCAAGGTAAGGAGGACAATGTCAGTCAGTATTTGGAAGACAATAAGTATATCTACCATTGGGAATTTGAGTTCAATTTATGGATGAGAAAATCAATTTATTTTAAGTAGTATGTATATGTTACTGTATTTTACTATGAAATGAGAAACCTCTATGTATTATCTTAAAATAAATAAGATGGCCAAATAGTCTCTTTTAAAATACACAGGACAGGTGGTAAACAAAGGTATGAATGGGGTTAAGCAAAACCCAGATACCAAAATAAAGTTATGAAATAATTCACTTCTAGCAACTATAAAACAAAGAACTATTAACATAGAGAATTCGAGACGAAGGCTTCACGTTGATTTTTCTCCACAACTATGATAAACATGGACAGAATGGTCTGGCCATTTCATTTTAAAAACAGAAAGAAAAGTAAATGATGGAACCTTAAATAAGAGAAAAGAAGATTTTGTAAACAACAGTAGAACAAGCTAAAAACTTGTATAATGAACCTCAGATAATAGGATGCCGTAGAGAGCATCGTAAAAAGAACATAATTACAGTAATAAAGATATGCAAACAATTCATGTAAAATAGAGAAGAGAAACTAATGTTTTACCATTCCTTAACTGTACAAATATGTATCTGTGAACAGAGTATTAGAGAAGAAGACTAAGCTACTACCTGTAAATTAACGATATGATGTATCTCTAAATTCTATACTCTAAATTGTAGAAACTAGTAATTTTTGTCCTATTCTTGAGAACAACAAAAGTAATCTAATATTAGCAAAAGTATTAAACATAAATTTGAACATAGAAATAGGGTTTTTCCAAATTTTTAAATTCC
The DNA here is from genome assembly GCA_034641835.2 of Pinus albicaulis. NCBI lineage: Eukaryota > Viridiplantae > Streptophyta > Pinopsida > Pinales > Pinaceae > Pinus > Pinus albicaulis. The sequence goes on along the minus strand of CM076584.1, from coordinate 1,479,625,181 downwards.
TGTAATTTGGAAATGACATATTACAGTATTGATACTATTAACTAGGAATGAGTGTAAAATAATTGAAGCGAAGGACCAAAGAAATAGAAGCATAATAGAAAATGTGAATAAGTGTTGGAAAATAACTAAGCCTTTACTTCAGTTTTGCACACCAGAATCATGGAAAAAGTAGGTTCACCATTGATGCAGAAAATTAACATTTATATATACAAAACAAGATTTCAAATCGAACTATCTTGCCACAACCATGACACATACTAAGTGCGCCTCACACAGTGAGGAACATAGTCAGAGACTCGTTAAACAAGTCATCATCAAAACTCTGACACGCTGAGGGAAAATTCCAAGAAACAGATACGAATTATGCATGAATGAGATTCAACAAAACTAAAACTATTATACTTTGCCTACGGTTAGCCCCAAAATTCGCAAAGCCTATGGAACTTAACTAATAATCTAAAGAAACCAGAACAAGGCACAAAGCCTCATAGTAAGCCAAGCTTCTTGCAAAATCGGGTCACCGTGACAAAACCAATAGTGGAGAAGAGTACCTCATGGAAACAGGTATTTTGTAATTAGTAGGAAAACTAGAAGCTAAGAATTTAAAGTGTTCTCCTCTACATACCGGGTCAAGAAATTACCTGCACAAGAAAACGAAAGGGAACAAACTCAGCTAAATTGAAATGAAAACACCCGAAATGCAACATTCAATAGTCAACACTATAAGACAGCCTTACCTATGTAAACCCTTCACAGAAGCCGGAAGGCTGAACTGCACATAAACCCACAAGAAAACAGTGGGTCAGTGTATTACGGACACATGGGAAACGAGTATCATAAATTTTAAATAACAAGTATCTCTGCAAATAATACATACATACATATGAGCTTCGCCAGAAGGCAGCTAGGAAGCCAAGGTGCTGCACCCATAGGAAGAGTTCGAACCACCGCTATGGCTGAGACAAAGTGAAAACCAAACTTAGAGACAAGTAGAGAATGAGGCATGGAGCAGAATGGTTAACGTTATTTACCCGAAGATTATAAACTGAGTTCCCAGTTAATGAAAGAATAATACACCCACAATAAATGGATACCAACGTTCATGGTAGGTAGAAGGATAACTCACTAAATGTATTTAAAGAGAAACTGGACTAGTGCTGAGGAGGACCCTAATGGAGGTTCATCACAGCAGGAGAAAAACCATCTCGCAAAGCTCCACGGCGGAGAAATTGAATGATTGGGAGATGGTTAGGGTTAGGGTATTCATTAACCAAATGAGATTAAACCATAAAGGAGTATGCCCATTGGATTCCAAACTCGAGGAGATCGACGGTGGAAGGGCCAAAATAGGTGTTCGCCGGAAGAAGCTTGCCAGACGAGGTGACTTTACCAATAAAGAAAAATGTCATTGCAAGTCTTTACATCAATGGCATAGCTAAACGATAGGCTAAATTTAATCAAATTGACAATGGGTGTCATGAATAAAATGTATGTGTTAATCAAATCTGAGAGGACAGACAATCTCATTTTATTCAAGCAAGATATGCTCCAAGGTAACCTCCTTGGGAACTGGAAAAAAACAATGCCAAAACCTTATTAATTAATACTTTAATATATATATATATATATATATATATATATATATATATATATATATATATATATTTTTCAACCAAAGTGCAATACAACTATATATAACATGCCATGTATATTTTTTATAATTGATAAGTGAAATACAGATACATGCATGTGTACAAATTAAATATAATTGAGTGTAAAAACTGTGAAGTTAATTTTTTTTACGCATGAATGAGATTCAACAAAACTAAAAATATTATACATTTGCCTACGACCAGCCCGAAAAGGGGCAAAGCCTGTGGAACTTAACTAAAAATCTAAGTAAACCAAAATGAGGTAGAAATCCTCATAGTAAGTCAAGCTTCTTGCAAAATCAGGTCACCATGAAAAAACTGATAGCGGAGAAGAGTACTTGGTGGAAACATGTATTTTGGAATTAGTAAGAAAACTTGAAGCTAATAATTTCAAGTGTTGTCCTCTACATTCTGGGTCAAGGAATTACCTACATGAGAATAAAAAAGGGAACAAAGTCAGCTAAAATGGAATGAAAAATCCTAAAATGAAACATGCAGTAGTTAACACTATAATACAACGTTACCTATGTAAAACCTTCGTGGAAGCCGGAAGGCTAAACTGCACATAAACCCACAAGAAAACAATGGGTCAGTACATTGTGGACACATGGGAAACAGGTATCATAAATTCGAATTAACAAGTATCTCAGAAAAAAATACATACATACCTATGAGCTTCGCCAGAGGGAAGCCAGGAAGCCGAGCTACTCCACCCAAAGGAAGAGTTTGAACCACCGCTACGATCGAGATAAAGTGAAAATCAAACTTAGAGACAAATAGAGAATGAGGCATAGAGCAGAATGGTTAACGTTATTTACCCGAAGATTATAAATTGAGTTCCCTATTAATGAAATAAGAGTCCACCCAGATCAAATCGATACCAAGATTCACAGTAGCTAGAAGAATAACTCACCGACTGTATTGAAAGAGAAACCGGACCAGCACCGAGGAGGACCCTGATGGAGGCTCGACACAGCAGCATCATGACCATCTCGAAGAGATCCACTGAGGAAAGCTCGAATTATTGGGGGACGGTTAGGGTTAGGGTAGTCATTACCCAAATGAGATTAAACCCTAAACGAGTATGACCATTAGATTCTAGACTCACGCAGATCGACGGTGGAAGGGGAGAAAAAGGTGTTCGTCGGAAGAAGCTTTCCAAACGGAGCAAATTTACCAATAAACAAAAATATCATTGCAATATTTTACATCAATGGCATAGCTAAAAGATAGGCTAAAGTTAATCAAACTGCCAATGGGTGTCATGAATACAACAGACATGTTAATCAAATCCGAGAGGACGGACAATCTCATTTTATTCAAGAAAAATATGGTGACAGGTAACCTGCTCAAGAACTGGAAAAAACGATGCCAAAACCTTATGAATTAATACTTTACTATATATATATATATATATATATATATATATATATATATATATATATATATATATATATATAGATATATATATATATATATATATAGTTTTAATAAAAATACAATAAAAAAAAATTATATAACATGCGATGTATATTTTGTATAAGTGATAAGTGAAATCCGGGTACACGCATGTGTACAAATTGAATATAATTGAGCGTAAAAACTATGAAGTTAATTTTTTTTATGAGTATATAGTAGTATGTTACAAGTCGTATCAAAGAAGCATTCGCACACTGGGACCCTATGGGTCACCTAATATGACTAATTGTGTGTAAATGATGCATAGCTAAGAAGGCATAGCAGGAGACGATATGAGAAAGGGGTCAATAGAGCAACCACCCCAGAACACAGGGGAGCCTATACCCCAACCACGATAAAAAATGAACCTTGAGATGTGGATTCAGCTGAGTGTGGATCAACACCAGAAAACTAGTAGACTGATGGAGGAACAACAACACCATACTAGCATTCTGCTAAAGAAAGTGTAGAAGCTACAAGAAGAAATGGTCTGGGTCAGGACTGATAATGAACGCTTAATATAGGAGTAAGAAAGGATACTCAAGAGCCTTTCTGAAAAACGGATTTAGGGTGTGGTACAACCCAGTTCGGATAGACATATGCAGGAAAAAAATGAACAACAAGCAAGGGACCCAACCACTGATAGGATGGAAAGAAGCCATTCACAGCGAAGCAATAAAAATAGAAATTTCAATGAGGCCGAGTCAAGTAATGTGTCATAACAGCAAGAAATTAGGAAACAAAAAGTAGAACTTCAAGGTTAGTTTCGAAAGATAAAACCACCCACATTTGATAGAGAAGAGGAGGAGGTGGCTAAAGCATGGTTAATAAATATGAACAAGTATTTTCAATTCTACGAGTATAGCAGCAATCTCAAAGCCAGATTAGCCATCTACCAGTTAAGGGAGAAGACCACATTATGGTGGGAGGAGGTTAAGAATGTCCACAACATAGAAGATCAGGACGTGACTTGGGATACGTTCCAACAATTTTTTAAAGATAAGTACCTAACTGAGCGTTTCTATGACGAAATGTCTAGAGAGTTTCACGATTTGAAATTAGGAAAATTGACGATGGATGAGTACATAACCTAGTTCACTTCCTTACTCCATTATGTTCCTGGTCTAAGGGATTAAAAGGCTAAATTTCAGTGGTTCCTAAATAGTCTGCCGACTCACATGAAGTAACGAATTGAGTTCATGAATCCAAGAACCATGGACGAGGAAATTCGCAAGGCAAGAATGTGTTATCAACAATCCGAGGCAAAAGGGGAGCAGGGTAAAAACTGGCAATCGAAGAAAGAAAATAAAATCAACTCAAATTTCAAAAAAAGTAGAACCAGTATTTTTAAGAATGCTGCAAGGAGTTCAGTAAGTAAACAGCTTAGTAGAAACCATCAAAGAAACAGATGGCTTGCTGACAATAAACCCACAAACGCTTCCACCAAGTGGGACCAAGGACAAAATCAGAAACCACCTCTACAGTGTTGGGGGTGTGGTGAGGCTCATTATTATAGGAACTGTCCACAACAGGGGATGAGCGAAGCGGTTGCTAATTTACAAGAAGCTTCTACAGTGGGTGATGTAGCCATAAATATACCCAGAATTAACGCATCATTGCAAGATCGTCAAGAATATTACCAACCAACGATGATAGATTTGGAAGGTAAGATACTTTCACAATATGTTTCTATTATGGTTGACCCAGGTGCAATTTTAGGTTATTTAAATCCCAAAATAGTATAAATATGTAAGTTACAAAGTCATAAATTAAAGATTCAATGGCTGGTATAGTTAGCCACTGGAGCAAAGAAAAGAGTTTGTGCAATGATTCCAAACCATACATTAGAAATTAGTGAACAACAACTAACTGTGGATCTGAATATATTACCCTGGGGATCCTACAATGTGCTACTGGGTATGGAATGGTTTGAGAGGCACTGGACATTGGTGGATTGTAAGGAAAACATTATATACTATAAAATGAAATATGGTACTCGTAAGGAGAATCAAGGAATAAAGAAATTCCTACAGTTGCGTCCTATTAAAGCCTCTCAAATGAGTAAGTGCATGAGGAAGGGATGTCAGATATACACCATTCAAGTGGGTTTTACTAATTCCAAAGAAAAGACCCCAATGATGGAAAACATTCTGGTAGTGCAAGATTTTATGGATGTGTTTCCAGAGGAAGTACCAGGTTTTCCACCTACAAGGGACATTTATTTTACTATAGATTTAATGCTTGCAGCATCACCGATATCAAGGGCACCGTACCGAATGGGTGCACCATATTTAACTGAACTGAAGATGCAACTACAAGAACTATTGGATAAAGGGTATATCCAACCAAGTTTATCCCCTTGGGGAGGACCGGTGCCATTTGTAAAGAATAAGGATGGAACCATGTGAATGTGCATGGACTATCGACGTCTCAATAATTTTAATGTCAAAAATAAATACCCACTACCGCAGATTGATGATCTGTTTGATTAGGTGAAGGGAGCTACTATATTTCAAAGACATACCGAAGGTCGGGATACCACCAAATCCGGATAAAAGACGAAGACATATACAAAGTTTCTTTCCGTACCAGATATAGGAACTACGAGTTTGTGTTGTTACCATTCAGATTGACTAATGCACCAAAAACATTTATGAGGCTAATGAATGGTATATTTCACCCTTTTTTGGACAGTTTTGTGTTGATATTTATGGACGACATCTTAATTTATTCCAAGAATGTGGAAGAGTACAAAGAGCACTTAAGGATAGTGCTCGAGATGTTACAGAAGCATCAACTATATGTTAATTTCAGCAAGTGTGACTTCTTCAAAGAATAAATTCAATACCTTGGTCACGTTATTTCTGTTGAGGGAATCGTAGTTGACCCGAAGAAAATTAAGACGATTATGGAATGGAGGGTACCCCAAAATGTGGTAGACATCCGATCCTTTATGGGTTTGGCTGGTTATTATCGACAGTTCATTGAGGTATTCTTAAATATTTTTTTCCTCATTACCTCCTTACAAAGGAAGGGAAAAATACTTAAATGGATGAAATAATGTCAAAACAGTTTTGAAAGGTTAAATATTTTATTGACTACTGCTCTAGTGTTGAGAGTACTCGATCCCAATAAATAATTCGAAGCTTGCACGGACGCGTGTAAGGAAGGAGTTGGGGAAATTTTTTCGCAAGAGGGTAAAGTAGTTGCCTATGAATCATCGAATTTAAAAGAGCATGAGCAGCGATACTCAACTTATTATTTGGACCTGACAAGGGTAGTGCATGCACTTCGAGTATGGAGACACTACTTTCTTGGAAAGAAATTTGTACTAAAAATCGATCATGGCAGCCTAACTAGTTATTTTAAGCAAGATCGTCTTAATTATCAATAGGCAAGATGGGATGCCTTCCTAAGCGAGTTTGACATTGACATGAAGCATCTGAAGGGTAAGGAAAATAGAGTAGCAGATGTGTTGAGTAGAAAGTTTCATGGTTTTTATGAATTTTACTACAACCAGATTGAATTCGAGTTTCTAAAATAAATAAAAACAAAAGCTAAGGACCCTAAATACCAATTTATGTGGCAGGAAGCAAAGGATGCTAGAAAACAAGAAAAATCTATTGATTATGGATTTAGCGAGGATCAATTACTAACCTTCAAGAAAATGATTTATGTTCCAAATCGAATGGAATTGAAGGAGATGATCTTGAACAAATACCACCGGAGTAACTACTCAAGAAATCTCAGGTATCATAAAATGCTAACAGCAATTAGAAAGAACTACTTCTAGACAGGTATGTGAAAATATATTGCAGAATATTTGAACAGATGTTTGGAGTGCCAGCAAGTGAAGGTGGAGCATCGACATCCAGCCGGATTGACGCAACATATACCAGTACCTGAGTGGAAATGGGAGGTAATATCCTTATACTTCATTATTGGTTTACCAAAGTCAAAGAAGAAAAATGAATCCATTATGGTGGTGGTTGATCAATTAAGTAAAGCATCACATTTCATACCATTACAGTCCACTTATAAAATGATGAAAATAGCAGATATATTTATGCGAGAAATTTTTGTTTGCATGGCATTCCTAAGACTGTCATATCTGACAGGGATATGAAGTTTATGAAAAGAGAACCCATACAAGTGAAATAGATTTCAAAATAGAGGAATAACCTATTTCTAAGTTTTTTTAATAACCCAAACATGTTATTAAAAAAACTCAGAAACAGGTTATTCCTCTCTTTTGAAATGTGAAGTTTACTTCAGCATTTTGGAAAGCGTTATTTACAGGTTTGGGAACCTAAATTAATTTCAGCACTACTTACCACCCACAGAAAGATGGACAAACTGAGAGGGTGAATTAGATCTTGGAGGATATGTTATGCATGTAAGTAATGCAACAGCGAACAAGGTGGGAATAATATTTGCACTTTGTATAATTTTCATACAATACTGGTTATCGAGAATCTGTTAAGATGAGTTTGTTCGAAGCATTATAGGGGCGGAAATGTCGTACTCCTATTAATTCGAGTAGCCCTAAAACCATGTTGATGCTTGGGCCGGAAATGTTAGTCGAGATGGAGTCAGAAGTAAAAAAGATCAGGAAAGATTTGAAGGAAGCTCAGGATCGACAAAAAGTGTATGAAAATAAGAAAATGACTTATCATGAATTTGAAGTGGGAGATCATGTGTATGTAAGGATCAAACCAAAGAAGAGCACATTAAGGTGGGCCTCTTATGCAAAGTTGACTCGCAGGTTTTGTGGGCCTTTCCAAATATAGGAAAGGGTGGAACCTGTGGCTTACCCATTGGCCTTACCTAGCCATATCCATGTACAAAATTTCTTTTATTTATTATTACTAAAGCGATACGTACATGACCCAAAGCATGTAATCCACTGGCAAAGCATTCAGGTAGGTTAGGAATACAAATCCTAACTTGAAATACTAAAGTTTATGAGAAATTAACTCAAATTTTTCTGACCGTAGGTTGAATAGGACGGCAAGTTTCTAGTCGAGCCTCAACGTATAATCGATCGGAGAGAAATCATGCTCCGGATGCAAGCCATCACCAAAGTTAAGGTGTAGTGGAAGCACTTCGGCCCGGATGAGGCTACCTGGGCAGATGAAGGATTTGTTCGGGATGCTTACCCAGAACTACTTGCTAAATTAGAATGAAACACCGAGGACGGTCTTCACTTCCAGGGGGAAGTTTTGACAATGGACTTAAGTGCCAACAAATGGTTATGTTAAGTTTGTTAAGACACTAAGTCATTTATTTGTTTCTTTTTGAGAAATATTACTCGATGAGCATAAATTAATTTTTGATTAAATAAAATTTATTTATGGAAGTGATTTCCATAAAAAGTAAAAGACCGATGGAAAAAATATTCCGAGAACTAAGAGGTATTTGAACAGAAACAATTCAAATAGTTACCCCATCCTCCGAGGATAAAGACATATCCCAATGAGAAAGAGGGGTTCTTTTTGGTAACTCAAAAAAGTAAATAGAGAGAAGAATTCCGTAGCTGGTGGTGACCAGTGGAATTACTCAGAATCCTAAAATTTCTGGAATAGAGAACTGGACTGGGAGTCCCAAGGTCCCTTCCAGAACTTTCTCTCAACTCGCATAGCTCAGGAGTGGAGCACAGGGGAGAGACGACGATGCAATTGCCTCTCTCAAGGTAGGGAGGACAACATCAGTCAGTATTTGGAAGTCAGATAATTATATCTTCCATTGGGAATCTGAGTTTGATTTATGAATGAGAAAATCAGTTTATTTTAAATAGTTTGTAGATGTTACTGTATTTTACTATGAAATGAGAAACCTCTATGTATTATATTAAAATAAATAAGATGGCCAGATAGTCTCTTTTAATATACTCATGATAGGTGGTAAACAAAGGTATGAATGGAGTTAAGAAAAACCCAGATACCAAAATGAAGTTATGAACTAATTCACTTCTAGCAACTACAAAACAGAGAACTGTTAACACATAGAATTCAAGACGAAAGCTTCGCGTTGGTTTTTATCTGCAACTATGATAAACATAGACATAATGGTCTAGCCATTTCATTTAAAAACATAAAGAAATGTAAATGATGGAACCTTAAATCATAGAAAATAAGATTCTATAAACAACAGTAGAACAAGCTAAAAAAATTTATAATGAAGTTTAGATAATAGGATGTCGTAGATAGCATCGTACAGAGAACAAAATTACATAATAGAGACATCTAACGATTCATGTCAAATCAAGAACAGAAAGTAATGTTTAACCATTCTTGAACTATACAAATATGTATCTGTCAACAAAGTATTGGAGAAGAGTACTAAGCTACTATTTGGAAATTAACGATATGTTGTACCTCTAAATTCTATACTTGAAATGGTAGAAGCCAGTAATTTCTATTCTATTCTTGAGAACAAAAAAAGTATTGAACATCAATTTTAACATAGAAATAGAGTTTTTCCACCTTTTTAAATTCCTGTAATTTGGAAATAACATATTACAATATTGGTACTCCTAACTGGGAATTACTGTAAAATAATTGAAGAAAGGGACGAAAGAAATAGAAGCATAATAGAAAATGTGAATAAGTCCTGGAAAATGACTAAGCCTTTACTTTAGTTTTTCACACCAGAATCATGGAAAAAGTAGGTTCACAATAGATGTAGAAAATTAACATTTATATATATAAAAAACAAGATTTCGGATCAAAGTATCTCAGCACAACCATGATGCATACCAAGTGCGCCTCACATAGTGAGGAACAGAGTCGGAGACTCGTTAAACAAGCCATAGTCAAAACTCTAATATGTTGAGGGCAAAGGCCAGAAACTAGATACAAATTACACATGAATGAGATTCAACAAAACTAAAAATATTATTCATTTTCCTACAGCTGGCCCCAAAATGGACAAAGCCTATAGAACTTAGCTAATAATATAAATAAACCAGTACGAGGCAACAAGCCTCATAGTAAACTGATCTTTTTTCAAAATCAAATCATCGTGACAAAATCGATAGCGGAGAAGAGTACCTGGTGGAAATAGGTATTTTGGAATTAGTAGGAAAATCGGAAGCTGATCATTTCAAGTGTTGTCCTCTACATACTGGGTCAAGAAATTACGTGCACGAGAAAATCAAAGGGAGCAAAGTCAGATAAATTGGAATGAAAACACTTGAAATGCAACATGCAGTAGTCAATGCTATAAGACACCCTTACCTATGTAAACACTTTGCAGAAGCCGGAAGGCTGAACCACACATAAACCCACAAGAAAACAATGGGTCAATGCATTTCGGACACATGGGAACCAGGTGTCATAAATTCGAATTAACAAGTGTCTCTGCAAATAATACATACATACCTTGTGAACTTTGCCAGAGGGCAGCTAGGAAGCCGAGGTGCTCCACCCAGAGGAAGATTTCGAACCACCGCTACGGCTGAGAAAAAGTGAAAAACAAACTTAGAGATAGGTAGAGAATGAGGCATAGAGAAGAATTCTTAACATTATTTACCTGAAGATTATAAACTGAGTTCATAGTTAATGAAAGAAGTATCCACTCACAGTAAATGGATACCAAGGTTCACAGTAGCTAGAAGGATAACTCACCAAATGTATTGAAAGAGAAATTGAACCGGTGCTGAGGAGGACCCTCATGAGGGTTTGACACAGTGGCAGCAAGACCATCTTGTAAAGCTTTGCGGCAGAAATCTCGAATGATTGGGAGATGGTTAGGGTTTGGGTAGTCATTACCCAAATGAGATTAAAACCTAAACAAGTATGACCATTGGATTCCAGACTCGAGCAGATTGGTGGTGGAAGGGGCAGTACACGTATCCGCCGAAGGAGGCTTGCAAGACGGAGTGACTTTACCAATAAACAAAAATATCATTCCAAAATTTTAGATTAATGGCATCACTAAACGATAGGCTAAAGTTAATCAAACTGACAATGGGTGTCATGAATACAACATACGTGTTAATCAAATCCAAGAGAATGGACAATCTCATTTTATTCAAGCAAGATATGCTCATAGGTAACCTCCTTGAGAACTCGCGAAAACGATGCCAAAACCTTATGAATCAATACTTTAATATATATATAGTTTTCAAACAAAGTGCAATACAACTATATATAACGTGCCATGTATATTTTTTAAGTGATAAGTGAAATAAGGATACACGCATGTGTACAAATTAAATATAATTGTGTAAAAACTGTGAAGTTAAGTTTTTTTTTAAGAAGTATGTAGTAGTATGTGACAATAAGAATGAAGGAATTTATTTGATAGTCTTCACATTTCAGAAAACTTATTTAATCTTCAACCAAAATAAAATAAGAATCGAAGAATATCATAATGATTAGAAATTTTTATTATAAATTCCATGCATGATAAATGTACCCAAAGGTGTTGAAGGTATTCAAATCCATATTGGACATTGAAATCAAATCCGGAACAAAATTAAGAATGTCTAATGCAATGGAGGATGTTGGAATTTTCAATCCCGTACAATCCATGGTAGGGAGTTATCACTCTTGAACGAATTGGGTCATGTCAAGGTCAAGTAACTAAACCAGTTGTGATGTAATATGACAATGTGAAGATTTTCAAAGTATCATAGAGAGTAAACCTAAATTTCAAGCTAAATAATGAACGGAGTAAGCATGAGAACATTCTTAGAAGAATGAATGAAGGTAGTAAGTATGAAAAAATTGTGACAAGAATGGAGCAACAATAGTAATGAAGAAATAACCATCCTTCTATATAATTACTGTGTAATTGTTGATATAATCAAATTAAGAGCGAAAGGTAATGAAAATAGTAATTATTGCATATGAAATAGTGGATTTTTTATATTTAAATGATTTAGTAAATTATTGTATTAATGAGATTATAAAAATTATAAATGAGAAGATTCAAAATCTATATTTATATAAAAATATAAAAATACAAAAAAAATATTATTTTAGTATTATTTTTTTTCTAAGTTACGTTAAATCTATTAAAAAGAAGAAATAGTGTACATAGTGGCCATAGCCTATGCGTTGCCCAGTAGATGTGGCGTGATCAACAAAAAGACTATTTGAGGACTGCCCACATGGGGAAACCAGTCCAAACATAGAGCATTCAGTGAAAAATGCTGCTCACGCAGGGGTAACAGCCTTAGAAACCAGTATCTCACACAGGAACTACATGATATCAGTACAAAAAACTCAATATTAGCCCCTGAATTCTGGGACTCAACATAGACATAATTGCAGAATATAAAGGGATTAACTATCATGAGGAGGAGGTGGTTCTTCAAAGATGAGGCACTTGTAAGCCTCCATATCATCATCTGCATCTGGTTTGTTCGCATGAGAGGCAGTGCCTTGCATGGTGTGTCTCGTTCGGTGCGAACCAATATCCTCATCAATTGGTGCCTTCTCTTTGAGCTTATCCTCCTTTTGAATCTTCACAGCCTCGTCCTGAGTAGACCCCGCATCCTTCCCTCCTGAGTGTGTGCCTACAACAACTCTCTGAGGCTCTTCTCGAAATGAGACAGAGATGGTGGAAATTATTCTGGGAAGGTTCAATGTGCATTTGGAAGAAAATTTGGATGTTTGAGGCAAGTTTGAGGCGAGGGAGGCAGGGGAAGTCGGAGCGGAGGAGCCCATTCTGTGGCTGGTTGAGTGGGATCTGCCTCTGCTACTTCTGGTATTCGGATACCTACCAGCGAAGTACTCATAGGATGGGGACGAAGTATCAGAGCTGGAAGAAGAGGGACCACGCCGAGGACAACCTCTAGTGCTGCGCCTCCTACAGCGCATGCGATGACGAAGTCTGGGCATGGTTTCACTCTCAGAAAGGGGTGTACGCGAATGCGAGGGAGCATTGTGAAGGGGTGGTGAATGAATGGAGAAATCAACGGTAAGAGAGCTAAGGTTGCAGAGTCCATTTCGAGAGAGATGGATTCCATCTCCCAGCTCAAGACAGCAAGCAATTATACAACGACGACCGATAGCAGTTCGAGAACAAGGATTCATAGTGGTTGGAGAGAAAAATCTCTTCAACGGAGGAGGAGGAGACATAGAATGAGCTCGTCGCTCTTCCATCTTGAAATTCAAGTTACGGATGCCTCAATGAGCTCCTGACTTTAATGAACCATAAATATGATCTGAATTTAGTTGCAGAGAATGTTTTACGGAGGCAGAAGAAAGATCTTGGCCATTGGTCAAATTTAAGACATTTTGGTTGACAACCCAGAGGCTTATGAGCTCACGCATGGTGGCAGCAAGCATGGCCAAGTGTCTCAGGCACTTGCCAGTGCCATGTCCTATCGCATTAAACCTCTGTCTCAACAGCCGCATCCAGGGATTATTTTAGTATTATTATTGTTAGTAAAATGTGAGTAATTCTAATAACATAAAGATGACTCTTTAAAAAATACTTAAACATGAAAATTATATATCTCCATTAAAAAAAAGAAAATTCAGGAACACATATATAAAAGAATTCATTTACATAGCATAATGCTAAACAATATGATGTGCTTTATTTGAAGGATAGAGGGAAAATATATTAAAATTTTGCAAACAACTTTTCTTAAATAGATGGAACTATTTTGTAATTATTTATATGTAATATATGTTAGAATGGTTATTTTATTTGGTTGAATTCCAATCATTAAAGTATTTTGTTAATGAGTGGTCACATGATTAATTATTTTTTATGCTCTTGGGGTAAGACGCTCTTGGAGTAAGGCTCCACTAATAAGCTAGCAAGACGTGATCTCTTGTAGCCACCAATCTCCAATGTCTGAATTATATATATATATATATATATATATATATATATATAGAAATTTAAGCGTAACAAAAATACAAAGAAAAGAAAAAATAACGAAACTTGTATTAAGGATGAATTATATTGACAAATCTATGTAATTCAAAAAAAAAATCTCAACGAAATTACCATTAAATTTCTTGGTTTGTTAATCATATATATATATATATATATATATATATATATATATATATATATATAAATGTAACAAAAATAAAAAATAGAAACAACAAAAAATAACTATGATGAATTACACTCACAAATCTATGTAATTCAAAAAAAAATCTCAACAAAATTACCATTAAATTTGTTGGTTGTATTGATGCAACCATGTGGATTACAAATGAGAGAATGTAATCCTTAATTATATTAAAAAGGTACAAATTTTTTAACTTAAAACTAAAGTGGATTATTAATATGAAACTTCTATGAAGGGAAGGACAATATATGTGGAGACTGGAGTTTCATCACTAAGACTTCTTAGTTGGAGTTTCTATGGATGGTTCAAAATTACATGGAAGGTCTAAGTTTGGACTTCGATCTACTCTAAAATAATCACAAGAAAAGGAAATATGAGATGTTAACTAAGGATCATAGTACTCAATCTTTGGGGCACATAGAGCAGATAAAAGCTTAGGTGGGGCTTTTTAATAAAATAATGACTTCGAACATCAAAGGCTGAGGGGGATAGACAAAGAAATTGGCCACCAAACATTTAGTTTAACGTTAAACATCAAACTTCATATCTAAACCACAATCTATGTTTAAGGGGGATAATTTCATGTTCAATTTGAAAATGATGTTCTTAATTAGGGACTTTGGTGAGTTTGAATCTAATGGTCGTTCGGAGATCTCATAATTGGATTAGATCAAAATTTCACATTTTTAAATTCCTTTATTGTTGTGTCAAGTCTCGGTACTAAATTTTTTTCCATGGAATCTTGAAATTCCTTTAAATTTTTTCAACATATGTAATCCACATGATGGTAGGTGTGATTATTAGGACTCGTTGACTTTTTCTTTATGGATAAATTGTGAAAAGCTAATTTTGGGTTGAGATATAAACCTTATGCTCAGAGAGAGGGATATTTGCAGTCCCTCGGCCAAACATGAAAATTTTTCTAACTATTTTAGGAAGCATTTTGAGATGGCCCGGCTAGGTTGGCATTGACCCTTGTGAATAGAAGGCCACCTAGAATAATAATTTGATGGGAGGGGATGTTATTTAAAAAATATTGGATATATTTTTCATTCATCACAACTTACTAAAAAATATTGGTAAGTATAGATCTTAGATTTCTTCCTCTCAATTCTTATACCAATATTAAATCTTTTAGGAATTGATCACAGTGACATGAAACAGGCACTCAATTTATATATAAACCTTGATATTACGAAGTGGATGACTTTCATAATCTTGTTAAATAAACATGTTAGTCTTTTCATAGAAATTTGGGTCTCTCAGCTAGTATACAATGTCAAAACTCTTTAATTATAGTCAAAGAAAATGTTATAACTTGGTCTAGGGAAATATATAATGCACAATATGGAAAAATAAATGAAGTGGAGCATAATATTGAATTGTTATGTAGGTACTACCCTAAAGGGAATTTGATGGGGATGGATTGAAGCAAGTAAAAAATAAAGAAAACTAAGAAATAGAAGTGTTTTCCAAAAAATAAAGGGAATGGTGCCTCTAGAGTTGGGTTACTTGGATTACATTCTGAGATTAGAACAAAAAATATTTACATGGCTTCACTAAGAATATGAAGAGCTAGAATGTTGTATGGTAGTTGGATTCCAAGGATGGAAATAAAGATAAAGTATACAATGAGTTAGCCAATCATGGGGTACACCATTTATCTATAACATTAAGAAAATAAGACAGGGCCAACAATGGAGAGAACAACACAGCATAAATATATTTAGTGATGAAATTAAGGAAGAGCTATTTAATTTACTTTATTCTTTTCAAAAATATAGAAACATGGGCTTCGATGGATAGATAGTTTTTACTTGGCTATGTAGATATTCTATTGGAGTACCTACTTATGGTCACTGAAGAGATTAGATTTCCTGTATATGTCCTTGAAAACTTCAACTCCACCCTTATACCCTTAATTCCAAAAATAGATTTTAAAAGTAATTTTTGTGAACTTAATCCTATCTGCATTTTTAATTGCATATACAAGACCATGCAAAATTCCATTTCTTTGAGATTAAAACCTATAATATTGAGCTGTATATCACCTAAACGGTTCAAATTTCTTGAGGAGATGATTATTTTTTAAAGCACTAATACAAACCAAGAGGTTCTAAAATCTATTAAGTAATCCATGACCCCAACTATAATCATTAAGCTAGACCTATCAAAATCATACGATCACATAACTGAACTATGCTTGCATTTTATTTTGATACACTTGGTATTTTCCCTACCCTTGGTGGTCTAGGTTGTATAAGCAATGAAATTGAAGGTGGGAAATGAAATTTGATATACACATAGAAAAATATATTAGAGAGCATACTAATATGGTGAAACCAAAATTTTTATTAATAATGAAATAAAATATTGTAGAACACAATCTAGCTAGAATGGTGGTATATATCACTAAAGAGAGAGATATGGCAACAACATGCATTCATAAGAACTACTATAAGAGGTTGAAAGAATGGAATTTTAGTATCGATGAATAACCATCTAATTCCAATACCATAACCATATAAAATGAAGCACCAAAAGGTTTACGCGCCTCGAGGTGGTTACCTGGTACATCAAAATCTTGGAGACACAATGTTTGCATAACATATCCATTTGGGGTTCACAATAGCTCATTCGAAAGAAATTTTAAAGGAATACATATTTCAACCAGGGAAAAGTAATGTCATGGAAACACGTCGCCACCATAATTGCCAAGAAACTCTATTTAGGGCCTGAAAATGACCTCAAAAGTTTGGGACCCAAAAAAACATAGAAAAATTGGCAAGAAGATAGAGAAACATTGAGTTAATGGTGTCAGAGTAGGAGGTAAATCCACAAAACTCAATGTGTATTAGATGGAGATTGTGTGCATATTTATACATGGAGGTGAGGCTATTGGGATTCACTTCCCAATGACTCTTGGCCTTCCTTATTTACTAAATTACAATAATATACAATCTCACCCAACCCCTTAGGATTTGGTTTCAACATTCCCCCATTTAATCTAAAGCGATGTTGGTGAGTCCAAGCATCGTTCTGAACTTTTCAAGATTTTCTCTTCCAAGTGCTTTCATGAAGATGTTTGTGGTCTACTCATTTCTGGAATAATGATGTAGATGGATGGTTTTGGCCTAAACATGATATCGAATCAAATGGTATTTTGTATTGATGTGCTTTGTTCGATCACGAAACTTCGGGTTCTTGGCCAAATTTATTGCAGAAGTGTTTTCGATCATGAGTGGTGTTGAATGCATTTGTTTCATCTGCAAATCTTCAAGTATTTTCTTGAGCCACACAATTTCCTTTGTTGCTTCAGATGTTGCCACATATTCTGCCTCGGTTGTGGAATCTGCTGGAACTGACTGTTTGTGTGATCTCCATGAGACAACTCCTAATCCAAGACTCATTGTATAACTTGAAGTAGACACCCCAGTTTCTTTGTCCCCATCAAAGTCTGAGTCAAAGTATCTGATCAACCTGAAATTGCCTACATGTGTATATTTGAGTGAAAATTCTTGAGTCCCCTTCAAGTACTTTAGAACTCTTTTTACAGCAGACCAATGTCCTTCACAAGGTTTTTGCATAAACCTAGAGAGGATTCCAATAGAAAATGAGATGGTTGGTCTTGATAGTCTGGTACATAAGAATTCCAACAAGCTGTCTATAATTCGTTGCATCCTCAAATTCCTTCCCTTCAACGGATGTGAGATTCAAGTTTTGTTCCATTGGAGTGGTTAAGGGATTGCATTCATCCATGCCAAAATTGTTCAAAATATCTCCAATGTACTTATTTTGAGAAAGAAATATAAATTTAGGATGTTGAGTTATTTCAATACCCAAATAGTAATGTACATAACCCAAATTAGTCATTTCAAAACCTTTCATCAATTATTTCTTTATGGATGCAATATGACTTTCATTGTTCCCTATCACCAAACGATCATCTACATACACCACAAGATATACAACTATTTTCCAAATTTCTTAACAAACAAGGTTGCATCATCGAGATAAAAATGTCTGAATTCAAGTTTCAGAAGATTCTTAGTTAATTTCTCATACCAGGCTCGCGGTGCTTGCTTGAGGCCATACAAGGATTTATAAGCTTGCATACTTTGTGTTCTTCACCCTTCACAACAAATCCTTCTGGCTGGGACATAAAAAATTTCTCCCTTAGACTCCATTCAAAAATGTGGTTTTTACATCCATCTGATAGACTTTCAATCCCTTCTGTGCTACTAGGGCAAAGAGAGTCCGAATGGTGGCCCATTTGGCTGTGGGAGAAAAATTTTCTTCATAATCGACCCCTTCTTTTTGTGCAAAACCTTTTGCCACAAGCCTGGATTTGTGCTTATCCATTGATCCATCTACTTTTTACTTGTTCTTGTAGACCCACTTATAACCAATTGGTTTGGTTCCCAAAGGAGGATCAACCAGCTTCCAAGTGCCATTCTTTATCAAGGCATCATACTCCTTTTGCATCGCTTCATTCCATTCATCATGAGAAGCGACTTCTTTGAAGGAAGTTGGTTCATGATCTTTAGACAAACTCAATTCACCATTATAAGAAATATCCATATCAACAGGTGAATTAGAATTATCTACATCACCTTCGTTTTGTCTAGCGTAACTTCTTGTTCCTGTCTTTCCAACCTCATCGAGACGAACGTTTTCTAGTGTCTTTGTCAGCCATTTTGGGGGACCTTTCTGAGATGAACCAAGCTACTCATTTGATTAAGTTGGAATTGAATCAAGATTCAATCTCTCAATTCTATCAATCACATCGTTCAAGGTGTCATCTGTGATTGGTTCTTCAGGTGGGGGAGAAATTGCTTCAGGAAATGATTCCACAGATTGATTCAATATAGGAATCCCCCCTTCAAGATGTGGAATCTGATTATCAAATTCTTGAAAATACTTTGCATGTGTGAATCTATCCAGGCGATCAAGTTGCCACTCAACAACATTGTCAGTCTTGGAAGATTCAAGGAATATGACATCTCTTGCTATTACAAACTTCTTGTTGACTTCATCATAGAGACGATATACTTTGGAGGTATTGGAATACCCCAAGAAGATAAATTTTTGACTTCTAGTACCAAGTTTATTCCTTTGTACCTTGGGTATCAAAGCATAACAGGTGGAACCAAAGACCCTGAAATGCTTTACCGAAGGAATGTGGCCATGCCACATTTCATAAGGATTTTTGTTTCTGATTTAATTTGAAGGACACCTATTCTTTATGTATACAACACATAGAACTACATCAGCCCAAAACATCAATTTTACATTCTTAAAAAACATCATAGAGCGCACCATATTTAAAATTGTCCTGTTCATTCTTTCCGCCACACCATTCTATTGGGGATTATAGGGCACAATTGTTTGATGTTTGATCCCATGTTGACGAAGATAAATTTCAAATTCGTTTGAAGTGTATTCTTTTCCATTATCAATATGTAAAGAGCCAATATGAGTTTGTGCATCATTTTCAATACATGCATGAAAATTCTTGAATGTTTGAAAAGCATCAGACTTGTTCTTCAATAAGTAAACCCAACACATTATGGTGTAATCATCAATAAATGTCATCATATATTTATTTCCATTTGCAGAAGTAGCATGCATAGGGCCACATAAATCTGAATGAATAAGCTCAAGTTTTCTATGTGCTCTGGAATGTGAATCATGAAATGGTTGTTTGCTATGATTTCTTAGAATACAAGCATCACATTGCTTAAGTTTCGTAGGGATTGTAGGCAGTCCATTAACACCATTTTTCTTCAACAATCGAAGCTTGTCATAGTTTAAGTGTCCAAATCTATCATGCCATAAAAGACTTGATGGCAATGTACCTTCATCATGATGTGAACTGAATGCAAAGTTTTGTGCATGAGGAGAGGAACCTTGCAGCTTCAAGATTCTTCCTTCTTCTATTCCCTCCATGACAACTGAGTGATCTTATGCTTTTATGACCTCATTCTTGCCATCAAACATGTGAATGGAGTGTCCTTCCTGGTGGATGTTGACCATGGACAACAAGTTTCTCCTCAACACAGGGAGGTATAGAACCTCATGTAGAAGATAATCTGGAAGACCAGGCAACTTAAGCCTGATTGTGCCAAGCCGTGATGGCTTGAGTTTGGATTTATCTGTGAAGTATACTGCTCCATCAACTTTGTCAGTAAGTTATTCAAAAAACACTTTTCTAAATGTCACGTGACATGTTTCTCCTGAATCTAACAACCAATCATTTCTCCAAGAAGTAACTGAAACATCAAAAAAGTCTTCAGTTACTCCATTGTTACAATGTACTATAACAAAATGAGTGGATTCAGGTGCTTTACCTTTGTCTCTGTCATTAGTTTTACCTTTTTCTTGATTCCTTTGCTGCTCAATCTTATCCCAAGGTATCTTCCATGTAGATGCATCATGCCAGTGTTTATTGTAGCATATGCAATGAAGTTCGGATTTTTCAGTTTGAGTTTGTCTGCCCCCCCTTCCTCTGAAATTTCTTCTTGCTCTTCCTCTTCGGCCACCTCTTTCTCTGGAATAATATTGAGCATTAATCTTCTCTCTATGTGCAAAGCATACAGCCTCTTTAGAATTCAGAGGGGTGGTCATTTTTCCAAAATATTTCTCTCTTTCTGCAAAATTTTTCTCAAGGAACTCAAAAGTTATTTCACAAGGTTTCCACTTGCTTGCAATGACTCAAGATAATATGAGTAAGTGGGATACAAAGCCTTAACATATGCTATGAGAGATATCTCAACATATTCACCAATACTCTTAATTTCTTGCATGATATATCTTACTTCTGAAGCTAGAGCAAGAGGAACATCATTTTTCAATTCCAAACTGAACAGCTTAATCATTAATTGAACAATTTCAAGTTCTTAATGTGAGTCATAGAGTTATTTTATCTTGCTCAAGGATTGATAGGCATTTGAAAATGGTCTAATATGGCGACTCACCTCTTCAGTTACAGAAGCTACAGTCAAGGCATAGGGCTTGCAGTTCTTGTTTTCCCAAATGGCGATCTCCTTGTCTGAAGTGGGCTTTGCTGGTGGAAGGTCATCTTCTCCTTCACAAATTCCTCTCCAAGCTCATTAAAAATGAGTGTGCGCTTGATTTTCTGAGACCATTCAAGATAATTCTCCTTACCGGAGAGAACAACTCCTACAATAGATATGAGAGAATGCATTCTTTTTAAGGAAAAAAAAATACTTTGCTCGATAAAAACTCAATTCTGGTTTCAATTCTGCAATATTTTTTTTTTTTTTTTTTGGTAAAAAAATTGGGGAAAACAAAGGTATTATCTCAGGGAGGTGTTTTATGGGGAAGGTATTTTCTGGGGGAGGTGATTTCTGGGGAAGGTATTTTTGGGGGGCGGTGATTACTGGGGAAGGTATTTCTGTGGGAGGCCAATCTGTAAAAAAAAATTAAACTTATAACATTGGTCAAATTAAAAAAAACAGGGAATGCAGAGTCTGCGTGGGATGGGAGGGAGGGCCAAGCGGCCGTGAGAGGGGAGGGGAGGTCCGAGCGAGGGGGAGTGGCTGTGAGAGGGGAGGGGAGGGCCGGGAAAGGGGGAGTGGCTGTGAGGGGGGTCAGGGGTCGTGATGGGAGGGTGGCCGTGAGGGGTGAGGGTGTGTGCCGGTTGGGGAGGGAGTGAGGGGTTGAGGGTGTGAGGGTGCAGTGAGCGGTAAATTGGGAAGGGTGAGGGAGCGGAGTGGGGAGGGTGAGGGGTGAGCGGGGAGGGGAGGGAGCGGGGTGAGGTGAGGGGCAGTGTGCAGTGAGTTGTGCGAGAGACAAGGGATGAGCAGGGAGGGGAGGCAGAAGGGTAAGATGAGGGGCGGGGTGCGAGGGTTCAGTGCGCTATGTGAGGGGGCCGAGGGATGAGCGGGGAGGGGAGGGAGTGGGGTAAGGTGAGGGGCGGGGTGCGAGGGTGGAGTGCGCTATGAGGGGGTGCGTGGGGTGAGTGGGGATTGTGAGATGAGCAGCATGGGTGGGAATGAGTGAATGGGAATGGGAATTCGCACAGAATAGTAAAAAAAATTGTATATAAATTTGTAATTTGCATTACAGTAAATTTAACTATGCTCAGTAAATTTTATAGTAAATTTAACTGTGCTCAGAATTTGAGCAGAAATTTCACATTAGAGGCAGAATGTGCAGAAAAAATTGTAGAATCTGTAGTAAAAAAAACTCAAAATTTTCCAGAATTGCAGAATGGCAGGAGCAGTAAATATAAAAATGAATGCACAATGACATTCTGCAGAAATCTAGAGCATGAGGGAGTTACACCAAAGGAAAGAGTGCCACAAATGGTACTGGCTGTGATGCCATGTCAGACCAAGAGGTAACTCCCCAAAACTCAATGTGTATTAGATGGAGATTGTGTGTGTGAGGTGAGGCTATTGGGATTCACTTCCCAATGACTCTTGTCCTTCCTTATTTACTAAATTACAATAATATAAAATCTCACCCATCCCCTTAGGATTGGTGTCGGTGGATACCAATAATATGTTTGTATCCACGAATATTAACTTGGATTAGTACACCCGAGCAAATAATGGTATCCATTATGCCAAATTGCCTCATTAATTGGAGAAAAATCTACTTATTTTGGCTCCCAATGATCCACTTACCTTGATGAAGAAGCTACCCTACTTTAACAACCCAGTAGATGTGTATATGCTACTAGAGAGTCCTTTATCTTGGATTCTATGATTCTAGAGGAAATTTCATTCGATTTATCTGAGGTGTCTAATAGAGATGGGAAACATGCTCGATGGAGCTCCATATTAAATACTTGACGCAAGTCAAGGAAAGGGTGAATACTTAATTTAAAATAATTTTCACCCACAAAGTTTTTGATTCCATATTGGATTGGTTTGATCTTCCTCTAGGCGAATGTGGGGCACTCTTTCTATAAATGAAAGCACACCTTATCACCAACCTAAAGCATGTGTGGAACCCTGTGCTACATGCAATTACTTTTTTGGAATTGGCGTTTTTTTGGGTATTATGAGCTCGATGTTGGAGGTGTTGGAATCATTAAAACATTTGGTTTTTTTATCTACCTCAACCTATACAAGGGAGGAATCTATTAGTTATGGTGCAATGGGGATAGCCAGATCAATTGGCGCTAGGATGGAACCCTAAACACACTTTAAAATGACTATGGAAAATAGAGCTATGGAGCAATTTTTTATAGTTGTGTTGAACATATGGAAAGATTTTGTCCCATGAACATGAATTCCTAGAGTTTTACATGTCTAAGATATGCATAATAGTCCTATTAATACCCTTTGTTTTTCCATATGTTTAGTGATGAGAGGAAATTGATTTGGTTGACCTAGTAATCGTAAGAGACCATAGTTTAGACCACAAGTACAAAGGAACTTATTATCCATTTATAAGATAATGGTACGAGGTATCCAGAAATTAACCCCCAACCCCCCCCCCCCACACACACACAAATTTTACACACATCTATAAGTATATTAAGTCATGGAAAATTTCTTACCTATTACATTTTTACTTGAATGCATTTATTTCCAATCACTTCACAAATATAAATGTGTTACTGTTATTTCCCATTTTAAGCTTCTTCTTCCTTTCAAATGTTTTGAATTTATTTTACTTCTTTTTTCCTTGTTATATTAGTCTCATCCTCATTTAGGCCTTGGTATTGGAATCTTTAAAAGGTTTAGGGTATAAATGTTTGTATCGACCCCCTTTGGTATCACATATCTCATACATAATTAAAGAACTTACACATAACCTTTAAAATGGTTGAATTCTATATGCTATAATGATTAAAACACAAGTTTTACCATATGGTTATGGTTGATGTATGAGTACAGATTGAATTATGCATTTTTAACTCTGTGGCTATGACTTGATACTCCTTACTGCACAACGTTATAATGTATGCATTACCTCACATGGTCTGATATATATTGCGTGTGTATGGGTGAATTTATGTGTGTTGTGTGTGTGACACATTACCTTGGTCATGAGGTTCATAAGGAAATAGAAAAACAATATCTTAAAGTTCAATAATTTGGTGGTTGATATTCCTTCATCTCCATCTTGTCTGTCATTTTGTAGTTTGGTTCTTATCATCAAACCTCTTCATCCATGAGAGTGAATAGGGTTTATTTATCCTCGTTACTTTGGAACCTTACCCCTCTAACTCCATGGGAAATCTTACAGTCTTCATCCATTTTTCACTCCTTAGTTACCACTGCATTTTTAGATTCTCTCAATTAACTTCAATATCCTTTACGTGACATGCATGGTGTCATATAGAGGTTCCTTCTCTTACTTAGGTTTTGAAAATATTACGTGAAAATTTCATTCTCTAAAGTTTGCAAATAATTTTAATTTTTTTATGAGTTTTGTCCGTTGATAGGTTTTACATGGCTACTCAAGTTCCTTTCTAAAAAATACCTCATATTCTACTTTTATTTTGTGGGAAGGATAAACCCTACCCTTACAAACTCTTTCCTTAGGTATTTCCTTCACATGTTTCTCAGTTTCTTCTTAACCAAAAATAAATTAACACTTTGTTTTCCATCTATTACAATTAATGGCTTACCCATACTCTATCTTGGTAGGGTTTGGTTTCCATCAATTATTTGTCGGTATTATTTCCCCAAATGAAATGCCATACACATGCTAAATACTTATTTCCCAAGTGTTTCTTAAAAATAATTTTCTTTTATTTTCGTTTTTACTTAGTTTATACATGCTTCTTTAGGTTTTTCCTAAGCTCACCACACTATGGTTTTTTTCACACGGTTGCGACTTCTATCCATTGTAACATCTCTCTTAGGTAAATTATAAAAAGAATACCCTTTCATCACGTTTACACATAAACCCTTAGTTATTTCCTTCATTTTAAATTCTCCATGGTTTAATATTTCTGGTTTTGTTCCTTATAGGTCAATATCTAAAGTGTTTTAAGTTCTACAAGGAGCGAACATTTGGATTTTTACTTCTAAATAATCTCTAGGTACTTGAACCATATTCATTTTTTTTCAGTTGTCTAATGCACGAATCCCTAAAAAAATCAAAGGAATTAGGTTGTACCTAGATAAATATTCCATAATTATCATGCATTCATGTGACAATTATTTGAGTTTCTACACGAAACTTAAGCTTCAAGCACAATTTTACTTATGTTAAAGTTTTTCTCATTTAATACTTAGATCTACCATGACCGATGTCTAAAATTAATTAAGCCTCTTGGAAAATAGACATAAATTGATTCTAGCATTCATATAATGCATATTTTTACCAAAGCCTTTAAATTCAATCTATAGTTATGAAGTTTCTTTTAGTTTTTCTTATAATGAACCAAATTTATCAATGTTAATGGTTTTTTTTTTTTAATAATGTTTTTATTAACAAGGCCTATTATATCTAAACATGTAGTTGTTTATGAATGTATTATATTCTTAATGTGATTTGTTTTAGAAGTTTTTCTTTTATTCTATGTATATATTGCTTTTGAGGTTGTCACCCTTGTAATTTGTATTCATCTCCTTAGTTATTAAGACATAAAAAATATAGTTCAAGATTCCAGGTTTCTAAACTAATTCCTGGTTCCAGGTTTCTGAACTTTATAGTTGGCAAGGATTACATAGGATTCGATGTTGGTTGAGGGGTAACCTGAGTGCTTTATCTAATCCTACTATATATACATAGGTTATTTACTTACATGAACATATATAGATAAAATTTTCTTGAAAGCATACCAAAACCAATCACCAAGTTATTCACACTGTCTTCTATAGTCACTTCCATAGAGTTAATTATTACAAATTTAACTATTTCATTTATATAACCAAAGACTTACATCCAAAAAATAGTTACACTTATTTTTTTTAGATTTAAAATAAAATATTAACATATATATAATTCCAAAAAATATATAAATAATTTAGTTATTTATTTGAATCTCTAAAAATATAATAAGAGCAACCACGTTCATCCCAACTAATGAAATCTTATCTAAGTAATTTCCTTGAAACTCAAGAATCATTTTCTATCGAAAAGTTAATCAACAATTTTCACATAATTTCCACCTCAATCTCTTAGTAGGGCCATGCTAAACGCAAACTTAAAAAAATTAAATAAATATCTAGGGGTGTCACAACACTCTTTATCTTTAATGATTTATGGAAAAATGTTTGTGATAGAAATGATGGCAATCCATATGCAAAGGCCACGTCAAACAAATAATTTTTCCATATAGTAAGCCAATAAAACCGAGGCCTATGTACTGATGGTTATATCCATAAATAAGATAGAAGGTGAGTTGGCACATTACAGGGATTACCGATTCTTTTAATGTTATAAAGAAATTGAACTCACACTCCTAGCTTCAACTAATATCAAACTAATATGTGAAATCAAATTCCTCATTACCATCTTGATGCCCAATCCGTTATACCCATTAATGCTATCAAATTCCTCTCACCCGAAATTCTTAATTATTTCTCTAATGGTATCCTCTCACCCTAAATTCTTTATTATTTCTCTAATGGTATCGAGTTCTTCTAGATTGAAATTTTGGAAATTAAATAAGATAACCAAAGGTAAAAGTTATATTTCAGGATATTTATTTTCAAAATATTTCAAAATTTACAATAACATAGTTATATTTCAGGATATTTATTTTCAAAATATTTCAAAATTTACAATAACATTTTCATCTAACCTATTGCAAATGACTTGCATGTTGGCCGAGTAAGCGTGGCCTAATGATTCTCTCGTACAGCTACGTAAAGTACATTCCCTACATGATACACAAATCATATCATCACCACAGGGCAGGCGTGGAATTTGAATTTCCACTACAGCTTTTACTGGTTTCGAAAGTATTTCATCATTAATTAGTCAAAAAACACGACAACGCAAATAATTCAATCACGGAAATGCAAATAATTCAATCGTCAACTTGAAGTTTAAAGTCCTAAATCATCAGTCAAAAGAAATTTTGTACGCAGGACTGCAGTACAACTTTTCTTTAATTTGCCACCTCATCTTGTTTGTTTTTACGAATCATATTCAGCCGTAGCTTACAGTATTATGTTGGACTTTAAAATTGAATGGTAAACGGTATGGAATTCCAATTATTTGTGTTCATATTTATTGAGTTTGAATTTAAATGCAATATAATAGGAAACATGGTAGGACAAAAGTGAAAAAATTTATAAGGTAACCAAATTAAGATTTGATCCATAAAATTGATATTATACTTACAAAATAAATTATTTGCAAAGTCTGAAAGGAAAATTAAGGCAACCAAATTAAACCAAATAATCTACCACACAAATTAAACTTAATTGACTTTATTTGGCCGAATTTATTCACAGCATAACACATGCAAAATACTATTCTCTATTGCAGGCCGGTTGCTGCCGACTTTTTACTTTTAGAGTGTAGAAGTTAGAAGCCACTGACCTACACTCCGAGAATGGTTAGAGATGTCAAATTACTCCTAATCTGGTATCTACGTACAACCCACGGTAGAATATTTTGGCATAAAATCTTTTGTTCTTTCCTTTTTTTTATCTAATGAATATCCATGGTTAAATGTGAAATAATTTTGAATTTGTTTAAATTATAATTTTTTAATGTGTAACATAGGTTTAATTTTTTCAAAATTTACTTGGTAATTTGAATATATTTGAAAAATAGAAACAAATGAAACTATGTTTTATAATATAAATATAGTTTATGTTAGATTTAAGACTTTTGTGATTTATAATGTAGATGAAATGTTTTTCCAATTAATCACATTTTTATGATTAGGTCCACGTTTCTAACGAATTAATGTGGTTTATTCTCAGAACAAGGTGGAGAAACTAATCGACCTTGATGAATAAATAGAAGAGATACATCATTGCCTATTGGGTGGGAATAACCGCTAAGAACTAGTTGTTAAAAGCTAGCTGTTAAAAACTACTATGTTTCAATATTAATTAATCATCCATACAAAAACATTTTAATTGTGAGTTACATTGAATTTTATATTATTAATAATATTCTTAAATGCTATATATTAATTTAATGTTAAGAATTAAATCAATTACATATTTCTTTGATTTTTCTTTCTTTAATTTGACATTAAAAATTAAATCAATTACATATTTTTTTTATTTTTCTTTCTTTAAATTACTAGTGTTTAATCATTCAAATATTGTATAGTATTTCATTTTCTTTCTCACCACATACATATCCACGAAGTTGAAAATGAAATAAATTAATAGACGTACATGGTGTAAGACTGAATTTTTTTTTCGAAGATTTATATGATACACGTACTTGAATATTTTTAGAAAGTATAATACTGATATCATTTTCTTGTATTCAAAAGTAAAAATAAAAGATTTTCTCTTTTTATTTTAGTTATTTTATTTCTCTATAAAATTGTAAAACATGTAGATTCATTTTTATACTTTTATTATATATATTATGATGATGATGATAATGATGGTTAACGTCCACTCAGACCAAGCTTTTAAGTAGCTTTTGTCTGTCGGACTTAAAGAAAAGAGTTATTTAGTTTGATTTAAGATTTTATTCCTATGCTCAAAAAGCTTGGAGAGAAGCCTTCCCAACTCACTATAATTTTGACATCTTAAAAGGCTAGGAAGCTTAGTATTGCAACAAAGATTATGAAATTGAGCTCTAATGTGGTTGTACTTGGGGCACTCTAAGAAGAAGTGATTTTCATCCTCGATGTTCATATTCTCACAGAGATGACCCTTTAACTTCAATCTCTCTCTCTCTCTATATATATAACCTTTTAAATTCAATAATTTTATAAATAAAATATATATTTCACTAAAAATTTTATTATTATAAAAAACTTTTAAATTATCATGCAATACATAATTATCCATGTAATTTATCCATAATTTGAGATAAGAATAGTATGCACATTGACATAGTTTGTGATGTAGATTAATCTGACCCGATGGTTTGGTAACTTGTTGTGGGTTGATTGTTCTTACCTTTGATTTTCTTTCATATTTAAGTTAGTTTAAAAAAAAACACAATTATAATTTAAAATTTTAATTTACTATTAAGATTTTAAATATTAAAAAAATATATAATTTATTAAATTAGTTTATTATAGATTTATTTTATAATAATAATATTTATCTTTATTAAAATAACACTTTCACAATTTCAATATTAATTTTTTAATAAAATATTATGTATATTAATGATTAAATTATTTGATATTAAATTTTTTCCTAGATCTCGTTACAGATTATTTAGTTTGCTATAAGTAATGCATTATACCTCTTCCTAGTGTGGACACGACTACTATAACAGCTAGGTAGTTCACTATGTCTTCCTTAAAGTGGACATGAGACTATAACTAGTAAGAGTAATGTGCATTTAGGACTATAACCAGTGGATAGTGGATATGGGTCAGTGAATACAGGTTAATAGAGAGATTGAATGAAAAAAAACAATATTATAAAATTGCAAGTAAATTATTCTTTTCCTATAAAATTGTAATAATTAAATAAAATTAATCTATATTAATTAAACTATTTAAAAATAACTAATTTATACTAATTATATATTTTAAAATTTATAGCGTACATTTATTCGATAGTCTTCACATTTTTTAAAATTCGATAAACATCAACCAAATAAAATAAGAATAAGGAATTTATTCGATAATCTTCACATTTCTTTTAGAAATATTCTTTAATCTTCAACCAAATAAAATAAAAAAAGAATCGAAGAATATCATAATGATTAGAAATGTTTCTCATATAAATTCCATGACATCGTAAATGTACCCGAAGGTATTTAAAGTATTCAAATCCAAATTAGATATTGAAATACAACATTAAGAATATCTAATGCAATGGAGGGTGTTGGAATTTTCAATCCCATCTAATCCACGGTAGGGAGTCATTAGTTTTTGAACGAATTGGGTCATGTCAAGGTCAATTAATATGACAATCTGAAGATTTTCAAAGTATCAGAGCGAGTAAACCTAAATTTCAAGCTAAAGAATGAACGAAGTATGAGAACATTATGACAAGAATGAAGGTAGTAAGTACGAAAACATTATGGCAAGAATGGAGCAGCAATAATAATGAAGAAATCACCATCCTTATATATAATTATTTTGTAATTATTTATCTAATAAAATTAAGAGCGAAAGGTAATGAAAATAATAATCATTGCATATGAAATACTGGATATATATATATATATATATATATTTATTTATTTATTTATTTATTAATGCAATCATAAAAATTTCTAGTAGGAAGACATAAAACCTATATTTATATAAAAATATAAAAAATATAGTATCTTATTATTATTGTTTTCATTAAAATGTGAGAAATTCCAATAAGATTAGATGATTCTTTAACAAATATTAAAATATGAAAATTATACATCTCCATTAAAACATTTAAAGAAAAATTCATGAAGACATCTATACATGAATTGATTTACATAGCATAATGCTAAACAATATGATGTTCTTTATTTGAAAGATAGAGGAAAAATATAATAAAATATTGTGAACAATATTTCTTAAATAGATGGAACTATTTTGTAATTACTAATATATAATATATGTCACAAAAGTTATTTTATTTGGTTGAGTTTCTATTGTTAAAGAATTTTGTTAATGGGAGGTTACATGGTCAATTCTCTTTGATGCTCTTGGGGTAGGGCTCTGCTAATGAGCTAGCATGAAGTGGTCCCTTCGGGCGAATATTCCTGGATAGTTTCCATGAATATACTAGTGACCAATATCTAATGTATTATACTTGTATTAAGAATTAATTGCATTGACAAATCTATGTAATTCAAAGAAAAAAAATCTCCAAAAAAATCCCATTAAATTTGTTGTTTGTATTGATTAAAACATATCTATTACAAATGAGAGAAGGAAAGTCCTTAATTATATTAAAAAGGTACAAAATTTTTAACTTAAAAGTAAAGTGGATTATTAATATGAAACTACTATGAAGGGAAGGATAATATATGTTGAGACCTTTAGTTTCATCACTACAACTTCTTAGCAGGGGTTGCTATGGATGTTTCAAAATTACATGGGAGTTTTAAGGTTGGAGTCTGGTCTACTCTAAAATAATCACAAGAAAAGGAAATTTGGGAAGTGAACTAAGGATCACAATAGTCAATATCTTGGACACGTAGAGCACCTAAAACCCTACCTGGGGCTCTGATGCAGAGCATCCTGCTCAAATGTCACTATTTATTTGGGTGGTTTATGTGGTGATGTTTGTTTTAATTATTTTATAATTTTTGTACATTTTAAATAAATTAAGAGGAAAATTGAGTGTGAGGTTTATTGTAAATATTCTCTTATAATTGAGAATATGAGAGGAGTTGGGTTGTATAGATATCTTAGGGATTATGAACTCCTTAAATAGAAATTAGTTGAGTCAAAGGAGAGATAAGCTATTTTAGGATATGGTTGAGTCATTTGTGGAGGAAATTATGGATTCCAATCAATCCACAACTATGTATAAATATGAGCTTCTTATGAGGATGGAAAATATACAGAGGATGGAATAGGACAGAGGAAAAGAAAAGAGTGTAGAGTACGAATGGTGTGACAGTGTGACGAGTTGTAAAGGCGAGAGATGAGAGGGAAACCAAGTGTATTATTCGGCCAAAGAAGAGTTGACACTATATTTTATTACTGTTATTTTATCAAATCACTTTATTTCATTCACTCTCTATTCGGATATTTGCTTAACCTCTGCTACACAATGTATACACTAAATTTTTGCAGTAGACACTACCATTAAGTTGCAGGTGCAAAGCGGTTTTGATCAGAATCGATCTAAAATGGGGAATGTCGATCTCACACAGCTCCTCAGCGGATAATTTCTATTACGCTCCATTGAAATCGCTTTTCACCATAGTTAAGATTTGAGTCTTAACATATTGGAGGGTTGAACTTCATGACGGCTATGTGAAGGATGGAAGCAGAGTTAGCATGAGGTGGAAGACGGTTTTCGCAAATCGAAGTTGGATGCAAACAATGCTGACAGATTTCACACCCAAGCCTCATCTGGCTGTGACGTGCTCCAACAGATTCATGTAATCACCCAGCGTTTAATTGCAATTGCAGAACTTCAGGTTTGGTGGCAGCTTTAAGACCTGAAAACGACTACTGTAATATGGAATAGAAAATAAGGTACAATTTTTAAATGTAGGTAGAAAGATATTTCTCAGTTTTGGTTGTAGAATCCGTAGATAGAAATCATATGGTCTTGATTTCAAGATATCGTTGGATAAACCTTAGATGTATATTATTTTTTGAATGGTGGCTTACTTGAAGAGTATGCTAATCATCATTTTGATATTAAAAGAACTTGTGAAATCTATTCTTCCGCATGTATTATGATTTGTGCAGAGTCACTGCATCATTTTGGTATCAGAGCTTAGGCAGGAAGGTGTGAGGCAGGGGGCCAAACATATCCAACAAGGTTATGCATCGTACAAAAATCAAAGCACTGTGTTGGAGACTTCTGTTGATAACACTGTGATGGGAATAAGGGATTATTTGATCCCATCATGAGAATAGAAGGAGACTTTGCGTGTAGAGACCTGTTGTTGAGTAACAATTTTGTATTCATGAAGGGTCTAGCGATAATTTTAATTGCATAAGGATTGAGGGCTTAATGATTTGAAGAAATTTGTTGTCCATGTGTTCAAAACTCTGTGTGATTGATCAACTTTGTATACGCTCAGGAATTTCTATAGACCAAGCTAAGGGAATCTATCCTCTAATATGAAATTTTATTTAAAAAAAAATAAAGTTAGTGTCAAAGGTCGTGGAATATGCATCAAAGCATGATTAGTTCAATCAGAGTCAATTTAGAGGTATGAACCAAAAAAAGGTTTGAATCACATTTGTTTTAAAGCCACTCACACATTTGGACAACATTCCAGTTATGAAGGATATTATGGATTAGCAAAGGAGTGTCATAAAATTCTAAGTGTGAATTGCTAAAATTAAAATTCGATACTTTGATTTTTATATTATTATTTAATTTTGGATATCGATTTAAAATCAATGCCACATTTTGTGAATAAATTTATGATGGATTCTGTCGATAAATAACTGTGGAACATATAATAAACTGGGTTTGTGGAACAATGACTGTGTCTGTTCACACTTATGGTGATCGGATTTATGTTGGAGATATTCAAGAGTCATTTCACTACGTGAAGTATCGGCGTGATGAGAACTAGCTGTATATTTTTTCTAATGATTGTGTTAGCTAAATTCTTCAATAAATATAGACTTTGAAACTATGGTAGGTGCAGATAAATTGGAAATGTTTAATTTTTTCACTTACCACAAGATGCATCAGAGGAGATTGAAGATGATCCTATTGGTGGAAGCATGGAGATCAGAGACACAACTACAGAATCAAATTTACAGGAATGGTAAAAACCAGTAAATAAGGAGATCCTAAAGACAGGTGATGTTGGAAAGATGGTATGCATAAGTTTTGATTAATTAATAATATTTTTGACACAGATCAAGGGAGTAAATTTTTTTTATGTTTGCGGGAGACAACCAGCCAAGACATAAATTGATTATAAAGGTATGAAAGTTTGCAGTAGTAAAACAGTAGGAAGAACTTTTGGAAGTTCTTTGAGATTGTAGCAGAACCTTATTCCAGCTGAGGCTTGGAATAGATAGGGAAAAAGGAGTCCTTAAGAGAAGTGGGTGTAGCAACCAGTAAGAGAGAAAGATTGCTCAGTGAAAGTTCTAAGGAAAGAGGACTTGGAAACCAGACAAAGGAGAAGTTTGGTGAGAAGATCAACTCAAGAAGGGTTGATTGGTTGCAGGTGTAAAAGCTCACACAGAAGTAAATATGGCTATGGGAAGTCATAGAGAAGGTTCAGAAGAAGGCTACAAGATGAAGGAAAGGGGTACTAAAACAATCCGCAAGAACCGGATGAGTCAAGAGGAGCTTGACAAGGAATTGGCTGAGATAAGAAAAAAACTTGTTGTGTTAACAATGCTGCTAGGGGCACACCAAAGAAAAGGTTGGGTCTTGAAGAAGAAGACAATGAAGTGGTCTAAGTTAAAGAGAAGGCTACGATAGAGACAAGTGAAATAGTTGGTATAAAAACTCAAAGAGGGAGAGTCATAAATGGAAGTTTCCATTTGTGGACTAGAACAGGGTGAAATTTTGGGTGAAGAGGATAATGAGAAAGATCTCATGGACTATTGGAATAGTTTAAAACAATTTGAAGATATGTTGACAAGGGAAGCAGATGAGGCTATGAAGCCTTGTATTTTTAAATCTCATAGTTTATGTGTGTATGGTGAAACTGTCACAAAGATGAATAAAGATGTTGAGGTGAAGTATGATGGAGAATGCCTTTTAGAGGAGGAAGGTACTGATTTATTACAGAAGAAAGAATTCATACATGAATTTGTATTTGGTTTAATACAACCAGTTGAAGTTGTTATGGAGTAGAAGCATAATGAAAATGTCATAGTGATATTCTAAGGAGGTAAACAAATGAATTTGTTTAATGAAATTGATGAAATAATTTTGTAATTTAATGATACATAAAACATGATAACTCAGGAGGATTTCTAGAAGAAGAATGAAACTAGGAATGAAGGTTGTGATGGAATGCTAGAAATATTTCACATGGAAATAGAGTTCTTGGAAAGATGGCTCAAGGAACCTGAAGGAGAAATGAAGCTTGTAGAACCTGATAAAGAAGAGATTGCAGTTACAGTGCATGACAAGTATGAAATGTCTCTAACGTTTATAGAGTTAAATGAACGCTTCGAATCTTTAATTAATAATGTGGTTTTAGGTACAGAAGACAACATTAATAAATATGATGTTGAAATCAGAGGAATTGAACAGAAATTATTTGAAGATAAGATGAAATATCAGGAGCAACAAGAAAGTTATTTCCTTAGAGACATAAAGGAAACAAAAGTATTGATCTAGTAGGATATAGATGAAAGTAGCCAACAATTTAAAAGAGATGATTAGCAACAAGAAAGTAATTTTGAAGAAGGCATTAGATTGTGGGAGTATAGAAATTGGTAGCAGAATGAAGAGCATGAGATTATTCTGGTAGTAATGAGAAAAGAAATGGATATATTAATGGAGTGGCTACAAATAAAGACAAATGAATACCGAAGATACAGATGGAGAACGAGGAAATAGGTTAAATGGAAGCTATTGCAATAGAAGTGGAATGACAAGCTGGTGAATGAATTTAAAGAACTTGAACAAATTTATTTTGATTTTTTAGAGGAGAGACACAAAGGAATAGAGTCACAGCAAAGAGGATCTGCTGAATTCCAAAAAGTCTATGATGGGAGATTGGTGCTTGAAGCATCAAAAGAGGTTGGAAGGTCTTATATTTTTAAAACTAATAATTTGTTGATCAATGGAGGTACAGCACTGGATGAGAAATTTGTTACTATAGGGACAGTCAATGACTATAATTGTAATCAAGGAGAAGTTCTTGATTATTCTTCATTTCAGAAAGTGGAGTGTTCAGCGCAATTGGAGAAGGAAGCAACAAACAGAGAGCTAGAGGTCGAAGAAGGTAAGACCAGAGAAATTGTAATGGAAAGACAAGAAGACAATATAGAAAACATAAATTTTATTGATGTAATTGAAAAAGTGGAATTAATCTGAGGAATTGGTAGAAGTAATTGTTGTAAAGGCCAATGGAATCTAGTTGACAAAGTGAGTGATGTTGGTGATGGTGAGCTTTCTGATTTATCTCCTATTAAATTCAAGACTACCAAGTTAGCTGATAAACCTATGAATATTGATGTAAAGCCTGTTCAATATTTTTTCAAATCCTGTAGACTAGAAGAATGGGTATCAACATTTCTACGCAAGTCTGTATTTCCGGAAATAAATATGGCATGGTATGGAAAATCAAAAGTTACATTCAATAGTGTTCTGAAAATACTATTCTGGGAATTCTATGAAAAATTAAAAAATGGGGTTGATACTTTAGAAGACTGGCAGTAAAACAAAGTTTGGAATCTTGGAGGTAGCAAGTCATTGAGACTTGTGGCTGTCACATTATTAGAGAAAAGTGACAGACCTCATAGAGAGGAGTCTATGGAAACTTTTCTACATGGGGAGTTTGATGCAAAAGCATCCTTCTCAAATGTCATTATTTATTTGGGTGATTTAAGGGGCGATATTTTTGTTTAATTATTTTATAAATTATATATATTTTAAATAAATTAAGAGGAAATCTGAGTGTGAGGTTTATTGTAAATATTCTCTTATAACTGAAAATATGAGAGGATTTAGGTTGTATAGATATCTTAGGGATTATGAGCTCCTTAAATAGAAATTAGTTGAGTCAAAGGAGGGATAAGATATTTTAGGATATGGTTGAGTCATTTGTGGAGGAAATTATGGATTCCAATTATTCCACAACTATGTATAAATATTAGCTTCGTATGAGGATGGAAAATATATAGAGGATGGAATAGGACAGAGGAAAAGAAGAGAGCGTAGAGTAGGAATGGTGTGACAGTGTGACGAGTTGTAAAGGTGAGAGCCGAGAGAGAAACCAAGTGTATTATTCAGCCAAATAAGAGTTGAAACTGTATTTTATTGTTGTTATTTTATGCAATCATTTTATTTCATTCGCTCTATGTTTGGTTATTTGCTTAACCTCTACTACACAATGTATACACTAAATGTTTGCAGTAGACACTACCATCGAGTTGTAGGTGCAAAGAATTTTTTATCAGAATCAATCCAAAATGGGGAATGTCGATCTCACACAACTCCTCAGTGGAGAATTTCTATTACATTCCATTGAAATCGCTTCTCACCATAGTTAGGATTTGAGTCTTAACACATTATAGGGTTGAACTTCATGATGGCTATGTGAAGGATGGAAGTGGATTTAGCATGAGGTGGAAGACGATTTTCTCAAATCGACA
Organism: Pinus albicaulis; assembly: GCA_034641835.2. NCBI lineage: Eukaryota > Viridiplantae > Streptophyta > Pinopsida > Pinales > Pinaceae > Pinus > Pinus albicaulis. The sequence goes on along the minus strand of CM076584.1, from coordinate 1,479,588,007 downwards.
TTGGATGCAAATAGTCCCAACAGATTTTGCACCCAAGCCTTGTATGGCTATGGCGTGGTCTAGTATATTCATGTAATCACCCAATGTTTAATGGAAATTGTAGAACTTCAGGTTTGGTGGCAGCGTTAAGACCTGAAAACCACAACTGTAATATGGAATAGAAAAATTAGGGACAATTTTTAAATGTAAGCAGAAAGATATTGCTTAGTTTTGGTTGTAGAATCCGTAGATAGAAATCATATGGTCTTGATTTAAAGATATCATTCGATAAACATGAGATGTATATTAATTTTTGAATGGTAGCTTATTTGAATATTATGTTAATCGCCATTTTGGTATTAAAAGAACTTGTGAACTCTATTCTTCCGTGCATATCATGATTTTTGCAGAGCCACTGCATTAGGCTCCTTAATAAAATAATGACTTTGAACATCAAAGTTCGAGGGAGATAGACCAAGAAATTGGCCCCCAAACATTTAGTTGAACTTTAAACACAAAACTTGATATTTTAACTAGAATCTCGGGTTAAGGGGGATAAGTTGATGTTCAATTTGAAAATGATGTTCTTAGTTTGGGAATTTTGTGACTTTGAATCTAATGGTATTTTGGAGATTTCAGAATTGGATCATATCAAAATTTCACACCTTTAAATTCCTTTGTTTTTGTGTCAAGTCTATGTACTAATGTTTTTTTCCCAAGGAATCTTGAAATTCCCCTAACTTTGTTCAACTTATGCAATCCACATGATGGTAGGTGTGATTAATAGGGTTGGTTTATTTTTTCTTAGTGGATAAATTGTGACAACCTAATTGTGGGTGGAGATATAAACCTTATGCTCAGAGAGAGGAAGACAAATTTTGTAACTATTTTAAGAAGCATTTTGAGATGGCTCGGATGGGTTGGGATTGAACCTTCTGAATAGAAGGCCACCTAGACTAATAATTTGATGGCAGCAAAATTCATTTCAAACATATTCGATATATGTTTCATACATCAAAAAAATTTGGAAAATATTGACAAGTATAGAGCTTAGATTGCTTCCATTCAATTCTTATACCAATATCAAATATTTTAGGAATTTATCATAGTGACATGAAACAAGCACTCCATTTATATATAACCCTCGATGGTAGTCTTTTGATAATAATTGGGGTCTCTGAGCTAGTACAAAATGTCATAACTCTTTAATTATGGTCAAATAAAATTTCGTCAGTTAGTCTCGGAAAAATTCACAATACAGAAAAATAAAGGAAGTGGAACATCATATTGAATGGTTACATAGGGAGCACCCTAAAGGGAATTTGATGGGGATGGACTGAAGCATGTCAAAAATCCAAAAACTAAGAAATAGAGTCTTTTTCGAGAAAAATAAAGGGAATGGTGCCTCTAGAGTTGGCCTACTTGGATTACATTCAGAGATTAGAAAAAAAATATTTGCATCGATACGTGAGGCATATTAAGTGCTAGAATGTTGTATGGTAGTTTGATTCCAAGGATGGAAATACAGATAAAGTATACAATCAATTATCCAATAATGGGATACATCATTTATCTATAATACTCAAAAAATAAGACAGGTCCAACAGTGGAGAGAATGATACAATATAAATATATTTAGTGATGAAATTAAGGAATAGTTATTGAATGTCCTTTATTCTTTCCAAAAATATAGGAACATGGGCTTGGTTGGATAGATAATGTTCATTGGGCTATCTAGATATTTTATGGGAGCACCTACTTAGGGTCATTGAAGAGATTAGATTACCTGTATAGGTACTTGAAAACTTAACTCCACTCTTATACTCTTAATTAAAAAAATAGATGTCCAAAGTAATTATTGTGAACTCAAGCCTCTATTAATTCGTAATTGCATCTACAATACCATGGGAAATTCCATTTCTTTGAGATTAAAACCTCTAATGTTGAGCTATATATCACCTAAATAGTTCAAATTTCCCAGGGGAAGGATTATTTTTTAAAGAACTAATACAAACCAAGAGAGTCTAAACTCTATTAAGAAATCCATGACCCCAACTATAATCCTTAAGGTAGACGTATCAAAATCATGTGATCACATATCTGAACTATACGTTGTATAAGGAATGAAATGGAAGGAGGGAAATGAGATTAAATATACACATACAAAAACATATTAGAGAGCATATTAATATGGTGAAACCAAAAGTTTTATTAATAATGAAATAAAATATTGTAGAACACAATCTAGCTAGAATGGTGGTAGCTATCACTAAAGAGAGATATATGGCAACAACATGCATTCATAAGAGCTATTATAAGAGGTTGAAAGAATGGACTTTTAGAATCAATGAATAACCATCTAATTATAAACCATAAAAAAGGAGGCACCAAAAGGTTTGCAGGCCCAAAGGTGGTTATTTGGTACACCAACATCTTAGAGGCACAATTTTTGCATACAATATCCATTTGGGGTGCATAATAGCTCATTCAAAAGAAATTTTAAAGGAATACATATTTCAACAAGGGAAAAGTAATGTCATGGAAACACCTAGCCACCATAACTTCCAGGAAACATTGTTCAGTGCCTCAAAATGACCTCAAAAGTTTGGGACCCAAAAATCTATAGAAAAATTTCAATGAAGATACAAAACCATTGAGTTAATGTGATATGTGGGTAGAGACTGATATTCAATTGGATTAGTACAACCCGAGAAGTAATGTATCCATTATACCAAATTCCCTCATTAATTGTAGAAAATGCTACTGATTTTGGCTCCCCATGATCCACTTACTTTGATGAAGAAGCTACCCTACTTTAACAACCCTTTAGATGTGTATATGCTACTAGAGGGTATCCTTTGTCTCGGTTTCTATGATTCAGTACATTTTAACCTATTAAATGCATTTATGATTGAATTGTATAGGGGAAATTTTATTCAATTTCTCGGAGGTGTCTAATAGAGGTGGGAAATATGCTCAATGGAGCTCCACATAAGATACTTGGCACAAGTCAAGGAAAGGGTGCATATTTAATTCAAAAGAATTTTCACCCACAAAACTTGTGATTAAGTCCCATATTGGATTGGTTTTATCTTCCTACGGTGGAATGTGAGGCACTGTTTCTATAGATTCAAGCACACCTTATCACGTACTTAAGGCTTCTGTGGAACCATGTACTAGTCATGCAATTATTTTTTTTGGAATTGGTCTTTTGTTGGGTATTATGAGCCCAATGTTGGAGGTGTTGGAGTCATTCAAAAAATTTGGTTGCTTTATCTACCTCAACCTACCTATGGGATAAATATATTACATATGATGCAATGGGCAAAGGCAGATTAGTTGGGGCTAGGTTGGAACCCTAAACAGACTTGAAAATGACTATGGAAAATAGAGCTATGGAGGGATTTGTTATAGTTGTGTTGAACATATGGAAGAATTTTGTCCCATGTACATGAATTCCTAGAGTTCGACATGTCCAATATACGCATAATAATCCTAGCAACCACCTTTGTTTTTCCATATGTTTATTGATTAGAGGAAATTGATTTGGTCAACCTAGTATTCGTAAGAGACCATAGTTTAGACCAAAAGTATAAAGGAACTTATTATCCATTTATGAAATAATGGTCTGAGGTATCCCAAAATTAACCCCCCCCCCCCAAACACACACACACATAAATTTTACACACATCTATAAGTACATTAAGTCATGGATTATTTAATACCTATTACATTTTAACTTGAATGCATTTATTTCTCGTCACTTCACATATATAAAAGTTTTCCTGTTATTTCCAATTATAAGCTTTATCTTAGTTTAAAATGTTTCTAATTTCTTTTACTTCTTTTTTCCTTGTTATACCAGACTTGTCCTCATTTAGGCTTTGGTATTGCAATATTTAAAAGGGTCAGGGTCAAATATTTGTATCAACCCCGCTTGGCATCACATATCTCATACATAATTAAAGAACTTACACATAAACTTTAAAATATTTGAACTCTATATGCTATAATGATTAAAATAAAAGTTTTACCATCTGTTTATGATTGGGTTTTTATGGGTGCAGATTGAATTATGGTTTTTAATTCTATGGCTATGACTTGATACTCCTTATTGGACAACGTTATAAAGTATAAATGACCTCTCGTGGTATGATAAGTGTATGTATTAGGGATTTTTGGATATATATGTGTGTGTTGTGTGTCTCTATGTGACACATTAACTTCTTCATGAGGTCGGTCGGGGAATGGACAAAGAATATCTTAAATTTTAATATAATGGTGGTTGATATTCCTTCATCTCCATCTTGTCCCTCACATTTCACTTGGGTTCTTGCCATCAAATCTCTACATACATGATTTGGATTAGGGTTTCATTATCCTCGTTGCTTTGGAAACTTACCCCTCTAACTTCATGGGGAATCTTACCAAAATTCATCCATTTCTCACTCCTTAATTACCATTTCATTTTTAGATTCTTTTAATTGAATGGAATATCCTTTATGTTACATGTATGGTGTCAAATAGAGGTTCCTTCTATTGTTTAGGTTTTGAAATTATTAGTTGAAAATTTTATTCTCTAAAATTTTCAAATAATTTTAATTTTTTTACGGGTTTTGTCCCTTGATATAGGTTTTACATGGCTACTAGAATTCCTTTCAAAAAACACATCATATTCTAATTTTATTCTACATTTCTTGGGTATTTCCTCTGCATTTTTCTTAGTTTCTTCTTCACCAAAACTAAATCAATTCACACTTTGTTTTCCATATATTACAATTAATGAGTTACCAATACTATGTCTTGGTAGGGTTGGGTTTCCACTCAATTCTTTGATGGTATTATTTCCCCGAAAAGAGTGCCATACCCATGCTAAAGACTTATTTCCCAAGTTTTTCTAAGAAATAATTTTTTTTAACTTTCATTTTTTCTTACTTCTTAAATTTTTTCATGTACTTACTAGACTATGGTTTTTGTCACGGGGTCGGGACTTCTATCCACTATAGCATCTCTCTTAGCTAGCTTATACATAGCATACCCTTTCATCATGTTTACACATAAAACCTTAGTTATTTCCTTCATTTTAATTTCTCCATGGTTTAATATTTTTTATTTTGTTCCTTGTAGGTCAATATCAAAAGTGTTTTAAGATCTATAAGGAAAAAGAATTTGGATTTTTACTTCTAAATAATCTCTAGCTACTTGAACCATATTCATTTTTTTTAGTTGTTTGACACATGACTCAATGAAAAATTAAATCAAATCATAAAATACAGAAAACACACATAATAAACGAGACACCAAATAATGGTGGAAAAGGCTTCAGCCTCACGGCTTCCTCACATATTTTCTCATTATTAGAAGAATTTACTGTTACAATTCAATAGATGAGGAGACAGTGTCTCAAGATAGTGCGTGCTATCTTGGACACCTTGTTGAGATAATTTCTCAACCAAACACACACCAATATAGGAGCTACCTAAACTAACTCCTATCTTAGAGGAACAACCCAAGAATTAGGCACAAATTCCTAACTTCTAATATTTAATTTATTTATTTGTTTTTGGATTTATTATTGTTTTGTGAGAGAGGCTAACAGACTCCCTAAAAAAAACAAAGGAATTAGGTTGTACCTAGCTAAAACTTCCATAATTCTTATGCATTTACTCATAAAATTATTTTAGTTTCTACAAGAGACTTAGGCTTCAACCCCAATTTTTATTTACTCTTATGTTATTTTTTTCTTATTTAATACTTAGGTTTATCATGACCAGTGTTTGAAATTAATTAACCCTGTTGGAGGATAGACATAAATTGATTCTAGTGTTCTATATAATGTATATTTTTTCCAAATACTTTAAATTTAAACAATAGTTATGAAGTTTCATTTAGTTGTTCTTGTAATGAGCCAAGTTTATCAATGTTAATTGTTTCTTGTTATAAAAAATGTGTTTACTAACACGGTCTATTGTATCTAAACATGCAGTTATTTATGAATGTATTATATTCTTAATGTGATTTTTTTTAGACATTTTTCTTTTATGCTCTATATATATTACTTTTGAGGTTGTCACCATTGTAATATTGATTCATTTTCCTAGTTCTTAATGCACAAAAAATATAGTTCCAGGTTTCTGAACTTCACCGTTGGCAAGGACTACATGTTGGTTGAGGGGTAACCTAGGTGTGTTATCTCAGAGTTAACCCTTTCTTTTGCAAACCCTACCATATATACATCAAGTTATTTACTTACATGAACATATATATAGATAAATTTTCCCTGAAATCATACGAAAACCAATCACCAAGCTTTTCAGAGTGTCTTGTATAGAGTCACTTCCATAGAGTTAATAATTACAAATTTAACTATTTCATTTTTACAACCAAAGACTTACATTTAAGAGATACTTACAATTACACATTTTTCTTTCTTATATTCAAATTAAAATATTGACATATATATAATCCCAACAAAATATATAAATAACTTAGTTATTTATCTGAATCTCTAAAAAAACAATAAGAGGAACCGCAATCATCCCAACCAATGAAATGTTGTATCAGTAGTTCCCTCGAAGTTCTAGAATAATTTTCTATTAGTAAATTAATCAAAAAATTTCACATAATTTCCTCCTCAATCCATTAGTATCATCATGCTAAAAATAGGATAAATAGTTTAATTACACATGTCGAATCGTTATCTCCCACTAGAACCTTACTTTTCTTTCTAGATTTCCTTTGTCTCCCACAATCTTATTTTTAAATCATCTTCCACCCATGAAAATTTTCACCAATGATGATCATTATGGCAGTAGGGAAAATCATTCCCTCTTAAATTGAAGGTTTTATTTTTCTATGTCTTTATCCTTTCTTGGACCATAATTGATTCTAACTATTTTTTGATGTATTTAAGTATGAGTGGTTTCCTTAGTGCATTATATTAGATATCAATTGTGGGATTCAACTGCGTGGAGTAATTCATTCATCTATGACCACTTCCATGAGAGGTAGTCATAACTAACTAATGTCTCATGATTTTTGAATAATCCACTTAGCACTAATTTCATCGGGTGATTGAATTGGAATATTTTTTATTCATAACAATATATTAACATTTACATCTTTCATCCAACTTTAGTCATGGTCTGATATCCAATAATTCCATAATATTTACAAGTAAATATAAATAATAATGTTTTCAGAAAGCAATTTCACGAGGGGTATCACATCCCCCCCTCCCCCCCTTGAATTAAACATCGTTCTTGATGCTTCATCGACCTTTATCACTTCTTAAAGGTGAAGGAAATGATTCTTATATTTTACTTCATTTCCTAGATAGCCTCCTTGGGATGAAAGGCTTCCCTTACAATTTAATACAGCGATGGTTTTATTCTGGAGTAAAACTCACTCTTGTTTTCAAATTTATAATCATGAATTCCACCATGTCTTCACATGCTAAGCATACACTACCAAATTTCATTCATGAACCCAATAACGGTCAGAAATATCTATATAACCACATCACAAATAGAAATTAACAATAATATATTATCTTGACCATTTATCTAATGGAGATTCCAAGTAACATGGAATACATTAAATGAAATCACTACAAAATCCCAAAAAAAGGAATTATTAATTCCATATTTATATAATGATCATAACATTTTTAACGATTACTTAATTTCTGAAAATTAATGATCTGTGATACCAAACATCATTATTATGATTTTACCAAGATTGCACAATATCAAAGATAGATTAGCCATGGATTATTAAGTTTTAGGAAAACTTCATTTCTATGCCATTTTCATGGTTTTTATATCATTGTCCCCATTTTTTGTTCAAATGGACTCAATAATGCCCATTTTAATTATTCAATAATTGTATTCTATTTCATTTCTTCCATTTATTTTATACATAAATTTTGATCATGGTTTTTCTTCCCGAGTTGGGTTTCTTGTTCAACTCTTCTTCTAGAGCTATTTTTTCCTTTTCCTTCCTCACACTCAAAAAACCATCAAAGTCAACATGAAAAAATACAAGGAAAAAAGAAACCACCATAACAACCCAAATGAAAAAACAAGAAGAAGCATGGACATGCTTAAGGTCAAAAAATGAAATAATGGGAATTGGAACAACAAAATAATGCAACACATCCCCTGCTCCCCCACACCTCATCCATGAATTTCACACAAACTCATTTCCTGGAGTTAAAATCCCACTTCATTGTATATTGTTGGTTAATTTTTTTGGAGGTTATATATACCTTTCTCTGAGCAACATCCATGGTGTCCTTCCCTTTGCACTCTTATCCATATCAGTTCTCTCAACACACATAATGTTAGTACAGTTATTTTAAACACAATCATTTCCTTTTTTAATCTTGTAATAACATATTCATATCATGCATTTAATCAACTATTTAAAAATATTTCAAATGTGCGTAAAATTAAAGAGTCATATTGGACATTTTAAAAATAACTATTTGGAGAACTATTGACTTGTATCACATTATCCTTTATTACACTAACCATGTTGGCACAACATGTGTGTCAATAGGCATAGGTTTCCTTTTACCAATCTCCCATCAACACCCTCCTTTTCAGAATCAACAATTTCATTGATTCCCCAACCAAATATCCACTTGTTCCTAGTCATGTTTATACAATTATCCATTATTAGTCATCTAACTCATCTTAGGACAATAGACTCCACAGAGACTTAATGCATAAACATCCATTATTTTATGTGCCTAACATATCATTATTTTATATATTTTTAGTAAACCTGCATCTCCACACTACCTCATCTTTTACTTTATTTTTATGCCTATATTGGAATTTGTTAGCTTATGGAATATTTTCAAAGATTCTAGCAAAATTAAACTTAAAATGTTCCCTTCTCGTAGTTATGGCTACATAATTGAGCCATAAAAAATTTGCAATTCCATTTGGATGCTCTAGGTATTCTAGTCGGTATCCTTTGTGTTTATCGTGGTGCAACAACTCAAATCAATTTTTATAAGGATATGAGTTTTCAATTAAAAACCATTTCAATCAATATTGTCACTTTTGATTCCTAAAAAACTTAAAACCTTTTTTGTGCAAAGGTTATAAAATAATGCAATTGGCAAAACCTTCCACGAATCTACAGGATGGGTTTGTAACCTCATAAGGATCTCATTCCCACCGCATCTTTCTAGTATATGTTGATCTAGCATTTTTTAGCATTTTTAGGGTCCATTAAACATACTTCATAGGAAATTTACATTGTATTAAGATTGACTCTTATCTTAATTAAGTCACACTTATGAATTTGCAATAAAGAAGTTCTTTTTGTGAGTATTTATGGCATGGTATCCAAGTCCTTCATGCCTATTTGGTGTCTTTGAGTAACCAAGAGATCATTTTATTTTCATTTTCAATTTGAAAGTCTCAAATTCTTTACTCGCTTTGTTATTTCCAAGAATATTTTTTCTTTCTCTAATGAAATATTATGATATTTAATCTCAACTTGTCAACATTTCAATGGTTTTGAACAAGACTTTTACCTAACAATTTATACGTAACTTGTGATTACGTATCTTCCCGTGTTTCTTTTTCTTGTGAAACCCCATTGGCCATGCTATATGGAACAATTTTTAGTTCATTAATATGTAACTTCACCATTCGCATTACACAATCACATACTCTAAGATTCAGTAAATTTAAACTATTATAGAATGGATTTTCACAAATCCTTTATCAAGGAGGTCAAAATATTTCACTTAAAATTATGAAAAGATGTAAAATTCCATAAGAATATTATTGCATAAATTAAATTTTACATGTTTCCAATGATTTCACATGGCATTAATTCTTACCGCAATATCCATTATGATGGTTCTTAATAGAATTCTTAACTATTATTCAACTGTAATAGATTTACTATGGCTTCCCTCATGAATATGTATTATTTAAACTTTGGTTTGTATTTGGTAATGGTATTTATTATTCCGAATTTATTAATCTATTATACTACCCTAATGGCCAATATTTTTCAAAAATATATATTAGTTTGCCAAGTTATTATGTGTTGCATATATTTTGAAGAACGTGTGGGTAGATTTGTATATAATACATGTGAAAATACTTCCTTTTTTCCACTCTACATGTATAACGTTGTATATCAATACAATATATACTATTAATACCATCACCATCCATTATTCCATTTTCTATAATTTCACTTGGGTGTTGAGGATTCCCTATCTTTCTCCCAACCACACAGTATAACCCCAATTGACTAATATGTTTTTTGATATAAGTGTTCTATACATGTTTTTAACAAATTTTATCATTGAGTATGCCAAAAAAGATTCTTTGAGTGAACCATATACTTTATTTTGTTTAATACAAGGTTCTAAACCCCATTTTAATCATATTTCCTATTGGTATATACATACCTTAAAAATATATTTTATTCACTTTATCAAGTGTGTGTACTCTACATTTTCTTCGATTCAATCATAAATCTCTAACCAATTTTTTTATAGCAAAGGTTTCCCAACCTTCTATGTATATATAGTGCAATCATTCCATTGAGTATATAAAGATGTAATTCTTATAAATCATTCTACCTTGCTAGTTTTTCTCAACATCCTGTGATATTATTTATGTTTTGAATTTTAGAAACTCTCCATGTTTCATAGCGTTGTTGTAAGCACCATCTTTTTCTGGCCTACTTCTAAGGACCATATAAGATTACTCTTCCATTACACTCAATAATTTAGATTTTACCTGTAAGTATTACCTTAATCCTTATTATTTCCATAGCTCTTTCTTTCCACAAGACCATTGGTAAAAATACAGCACTTGGGAGCCTTTCTAAGCAAGCGATGCACATGGAAGTAGTCTTGTAACCATACAGTAAGTCCCCCCCAAAGAGTATTTAGCATAACAATTAGTTTTTGCATATTTTAGCACCAAGAGTAGCTTCTTATGTTTTTCTTACTTCCATCATCGAAAATCAATAGTAGATATCTAATATAAGATATCTATGCATATCAATATTGTAAGTTATGTATCAAAAATAGTTTTTTGCAAATCAATAAGGTCTCACAACTATTAACGGTAAAATATAGTGTTATCCATATCAATTAAACTTCGCGTACAACATCCACAATTCCATCAACATATACAACCCTTTGTCATATTAATAGGTAACCATCATACACGTAATTTCTGACTTTCTAGGGATAATTCCATATACAATATCCTAAATTATATCATGAACATATCCATTTGTCATTTTTGACTATTTAATAGAGTAAGATGGGTAATTTTACTTTGCACACCTATACATCTATACATTTCCTACCTTGGCTATGTAAGTACTTCCACAATTCCACAAATTATGAACTTATTTATGATCTAGTCTTATGTAGGAACATAATAAAATAGAAAAGTAAAAATAAACACAGAGATGTAGAAAAAATAACACTTCATTTCATCAATATCAAATACTCAAAAATTATTACAGAGAGAATGGAAAAGAAACTACCTCGGGCGATGGTAGCTTATTTCTAAGAAGAGATGTGGTGGCTACATGCCTCTGAACTATGTTATAGTGAGGGTCAAGGGAATTTTTATTATTGAAAAATCAGAGAAAACCATAAACAACCAAAACCATAATCTGAGGAGATGTAACACCAAGAGTTTATGGGCCCCATTGGGATTAGTTGGGTAGCCAACTTCCCGGGTTCGTAACTTGGTACTTTTATCTCTGTTTGGCACTGATGATACCTTGTTGGAAATATCTCTCTGAGGAATACAACTACTATCGTGATTTTTTTCAAATCTCCAAAGAAATAATGGCCACAAAAATTTTTTTAGGGCATCAAAACAGATCCGGAAGTTAAAGACCTAAAAAACTGCTAAAAATATTAAATAAGAAAACTGATGAGACTGACTAGGTGGAATAGGCAGGTGGCCACCAATATCCACCTGGATCATTCCTCCCCCTTATGAAGCAATGGTCCCCATTTAGTGCATAGCCTCCATGAGGTGGGGAAATTTTTGTTGAACATGGTCCTAGGTGAGCCACTTTCCCTCGTGAAGGAGATAGCCAACTTTGACAAACTGATATAATTGGATCTTCTATTGGGGAGTTATTTTAAATTTTGTTTCCATGATCTGATTAGTTGCAGCCCATTCCATGCAGTATGGATTTAACTTTGTTGGGGTGAGTTGTTCTGCAATGTCATATGTGTCGAGTAATGGCCGAAAGTATGGTTAAAGACAATCCACGTTGAACATTGGGTGTAGGCCAAGGAATGGGGGAATTCCAAGCTCAAAATAATTGTCTCCCATTCCCTTGGAAATGGTATATGCACCAGATCTTAGTGGGCATAGATTTCGGTGGGGTACAAAGACGCGCTCTTTATGAAAATGTAACCAAACTTTTTCACCCACCTGGAAGCTGTGTGGCACCCAATTTTTATCATGTTGTTGCTTGTAATTAGCATCAAATCTATCCAATATTTCATGAACCTCTTGGAAGAGGTGTTTAATGCACTCAATGAAGTTATTCGGCTTGTCAGCTTTAAACCAAACACAAGCTTAATCTTCCTAAGTAGCCAAAAATGGCATGGCTACGTCAATGTGACAAAGTGGCTGCAATCCCAAGCCCACCTAAATGGGGTTGTGGCCAGTTGAGATGTGGAGATATCGGTTATAGTTGTGTTTTACATAGTGGAGGCTCTCATCCCATGTGCATGGATTATTTGAGTTGTAAATGTGCAAAATGTTTACGATCATCCTGTTAATGACCTTTGTCTGTCCATCAGTTGGGGGATGGAAATATCTGGATTTCATGACATTGGTGTCCAGAATCGACCAGAGACTGAACAAAAATGTACTAAGGAACCTACTATATTGATTTGAGATGATACACTTTGGGATCCCAAAGTGTACCCACACATGTTCAAAGAAGAGTTTAGCAGTGGCTTCTACTATGATATTCTTATTAGAGGTCATCATAATGGCCATCTTCGAGAATCTATTGACGACAAAAAAAAACTTTCCTTTGCCATGCTTAGTAGAAGGAATTCCTGACATGTAATCCATGGAGATGGATTCCCAAGGTAGATTAGGGGTAGGCAGTGGAAAATAGAGACCTTGCTTCTTGATGGTTGGTTTGAAAATGGCTCAAGCAGTGCAAGATCTAATGTACTTCCTAACATTCTGTCGAAGTTTTAGAAAAGTGGAAATACTTATGTAGTACTGAAATTTTTTTCTTGACCCAGAAATACCCAGTGAACCAACTGTAGTGTGCTTCCCAAACCATCTTGGCATGATCCCTTGAAGGAACATAAAGGTGTACCAAGTGACATAGTAGTGCATCATGCAGGTAAAAAATTGGAACTTTCTTGCCTTCCAATAGTGTCTTGTATGCGTGTTGAATTCTGGGTCACTTCTATAGAGAATCGGCCAATCGGAAGTCTCGTGCCCACAAGAGTTGAGCATGGTGGTTAGCACCAAAATTGGTGGTTGGCTGAGTTAGTCTGCAAGATTATTGGTGGTTCCCTTCTTGTACTTGTTGTTCAAAAGAAATTGTTGTAGTTATGTCAACCACTTTTGATGGTGATCATTCTATAACTTCCCTTGTGTCTGTATGAATTGCAGGGGTCGGTGCTCTATGTAGATGACCAGTTCCTTCCCCAAAATTTAATAATTCCATTGTTAGCAAGCCTGAACAATGGAATACAACTCTTTGTCATAAGTGGGCTAGTTTTGAAATGTGTTGGAAAGTGTCTCATTGTGATATGCCATTGGATGCCTCTATTTAGTAAGGACTCCCTAATAGCATATAGTTAGAGTCATCTACCTCGATCTTAAATGGTTGTTGCAAGTATGGTAATGTGAGCACTGGTGGAGAGTAGAGGTGATGTTTCAAGTCTACGAATGCCTTATGTTGAGATTCAGACCAAAAGAATTTTTCTTTTGCTCCTCCTTTGGTGACTTGACTCAATGACCAAGTGATATGAGGGAATCCCAGCATGAACCTGTGATATAAATTTCCAAGACTGAGAAAGCCACGGAGCTCTGTTACAGTTGTTAGGAATGAAAAATTGTGAATGACTTGGATCTTGGTTGGATCCACATTCACCCCATACTCATCAATAATGTGTCCCAAATACTGAACCTGGGTCATGCCAAAAGTGCACTTCTCCAAATTTTCACACAACTTGTGTTGCTGTAGTCTTTGGAGGGCATGTCAAATGTGCTGGAGATCAGGATGTCATCCAAGGAGACCACCACAAATGAGTTGGTGAATGGCTGCAAGATGTTTTCCATCAGCCACATGAATTTTGCAACAGCATTTCTCAAACTGAAAGGCATGACTAGCCATTCGGAGATGGCCTCCTTTTCTTTAAAAGCAGTCTTCCAAACATCAAAGGGTTCAATTGGTACCTGGTGATACCCAGACTTCAAGTCAATCTTGATGAAGTATTTACCCCCCCTGAGCTGGTCCATGAGGTCATCAATCTGTGAGATTGGATACCTATTCCAGGCTTTGATCTTGCTCAGCGTCTGATATTCAATACAGAGTCTCCAAGTTTCATCCTTATTATGTAAAAAAATGATCAGGTTCCCACATGGTGAGGAGCTTGGCCTGATATGCCCTTTCCACAATAGCTCTTGGATCTCTCTCTTGATTTCATCATTTTCTAGAACAGAGTTTCAATAGATCAGCCCATTTGGCAGTGGCATGCCTAGGGCTATATCAATGGAGTGCTTGACTTGACAGTGGAGGAACCCCTCTAGGTGAGGAGAAAATTTCCTTATATTCCTCCACGACTTTGTCCATCTGCTACTGCCCCACAGGGGAGCTTTGTTTGGAGGTTGCGTCCACAATATTCTTCTTTCCCTATGGGAGAATCTTAATGAAAAAAACTTTATTGGTTTGGTAAAAAATATTACGACATTGGTTTGCAGTAATAAAAGAGATGGCAGAAGGCGATATGACCTCTAAAATGTTGTATAACTTATTTTTCAAAGTAATAATAAAAAAACGAGGTCTAGAATCATACACAACATGTCCCTTCCACAAGTATGGTTAGCCTAATAATACATCAGAAACTTCAAGAATAGCAATATCACACAGTACCTCATCTGTGAAGGGTTTGATGTTGTAGGGAAGGCAACACTAGTGGCTGAAGCTGATATCTATTCCTTGGTGAAGACACCTAATGGTCTATGGTTGCAGGTGTGTTTTGGTCAATAGGCCAGGCCTCTTCATGACTTCTACTGAAACGAGGTTCTTTTGGCTTCCACAATTGAGAATGAATTTTAGTGGAGAACCCTTCACCAACATCTTGGAATGGAAGAGGAACTCCCCCTCATCTCAATATTAGAGTTCCTACTTCTGGATATTGGTGGTGGAAATGATGGGACTAGGTTCCACATAAATGCTTTCCTTCCCTTTTTCATTCCCCTTGTCCGGTTCTAACACAAAATCATAACATTCATCAAATCTGGATGCCTTTAACTCGGTCACCAACAACTGTTAGGCTCAACACTCACTTGTGTTGTGAGTGGAGATTTTATGGAATTCACACCACTTCCCTATGTCGTTTCTTGGGTTTGTGTTGTTTTTATTCCCTTGATGCTTCAGAGAGTTGTCTTGAGTAGTCCCACTTTAGAATTTCCCCTTGTTCTACGGTTTGGGGACGGCTTTCCCTATCTTGGGATTTGTGGATCCAAAGTCTCGCTTCTTTTATTTAAATTTCTTCTCGATCTTGTCAGCATATTGATATGTCATGCCAAGCAAGGTAATGTTGAGGAACTCCATTTCCTCCTAAATTTATTTGTGCAAACAACTACGGTACTTGAGCACCAAATGTTTCTCTGAATCTTTAATACCCAACTTTGTGCATATGCTATGGAACAAATTTGTCAGCTCATGCACATCTTGATCCATTTGTTGCCGCAACGTGGTCCATTATATGTACTTGTCCTCATAGCTCCCCACGAGGTAGTATTGTTCCTTGATACCTTATCGGAATGGATTCTAGGTGAGGGAGGCTGAAAAAAATGAGGTTTCTTCCTCATCCCTCTATTCACAATAGGTTTCCCACCAATCTTTAACTTGGGGAGTGGCTTTAAGGAGCGTAAAGGTACTATTCTCTCAATCAAAGAAATCATGGACCAAAAAATACCCTTCAAGAAAATTCAACCATCTATCTACAGTGTATTCATCTATTTTGCCCTCAAATATGGGAATGTAAAATTTTACTTGTACCTTGAAAGGAGTGGTGCCTCCAGAGTGGCTTCTGGATGAAGATGCACCTATGGTGGGTATTCATTGAAGGATCTAGGAAAATTTATCCATCATCACATTCCTTTGTTTCTTGAGGGCCTCCTTAAGCAATATTTTGATAGAATATCCTCCTCTATTGTCTTTCTTCTCTTTTTCCATGGGAGGTCGTCAAGGTTTATGAGGGTGATCTTGAAAAGGTTCAATGAGATCCATCCCTAACTCCTTATACCCCGACCTCATTGGGGACATGCAAAGAAATATCGAGAACGATAAGACCACTGATCTAGACTTATGCCACGACACAATAAAATAGAGAAATAAACATAAATGTAGAGATGCAATAGTAATAACACTTCATTTCATTAATATCAAATACTAAAAAATGCTTACAGATAGAATGGAAAACAAACTAGCTCGGTTGATGGTAGCTTATCTTTGAGAAGAGATGTGGCAGCTACATGCCTCTTAGCTGTGTTAAAATGAGGCTCAAGGGCCTTTTTATTATTGAACGAAAAGGAAAAACCCTAAACAGACAAAATCCTAACTCGAGGATATGTAACACCAAGATTTTATGAGCTCTATTGGGGTTAGTTGGGCAGCTAACTTCCCAAGGTCCTAACTTTGTCATATTATCTTTGATTGGCACGTATGATACCTTGATGGAAAGATATCTTCAAGAACTACAACTTCTACTATGATTTGTTCGAAATATCCAAATAAATCATGCCCAAAATACACTGTTTATGGCCTCAAAACAATTCTGGAAGTTCAGGACCCGAAAAACTGATGAAACTGACTAGGTGGAATAGGTAAGTTGCCACCAATTCAAATAGCCATGGGATATAATTTACTAGTTATCATGCATTATTACTTAATTAATTTTACCAGACAACTATTTTCACTCTTGGATGCCTAGCATACCTAATCTTGTAAGTATGGGTATTTCAACAACAATATATTAGTATTTTTATAAAATTACTTTAAATAATAAAACTATATCAATTTACTCATAATACAAAAATTTGCTACTTATCTCAGCCTTTGCTACATAGCATAAAAAGTTACTTGGTTCCTCATCATGTAAGAAACATTTACTAGACATTTAATATATTTCATTTTAGCTATAATCATGATCATAGTTTGTATCAAGCCTAGTATTTGTCTCATTTGTACCCTCAAGTACCCACATTTTGTCCCTTGTTTTACCATTTTGAACGTACCTTACGCTAGATATCCATACCTCTTTGATTAAAAATTGGAGAAATGAGTCTAATTAGCATATTATTGAAAAGTTCGAAGGTAAATAATTATGTCTACCTAAAATCCTTCATTTCTATGGATTTTCTAAGATATATGATGTTTAAAATACCTTCTAAAGAAGGTTGACAGGTTCTTGTGAGCCCTATAGTAATCCTACAACCAAAGTCCTAGTATGTGCTGATAGTTTGGACATTGAGAAACCATGTGGGCTAGCTAACTAGTCATCACTATGCATTCCTATCGAAGGTCCTCCTCGAATTTAGGCCAATGATTGTGCACTCACTGTTGTTGGAGGCCAATATAAGATTATTTATTTAGAGCTCTTCCTTGATTCAAATCTAAATATCTCTAGAGTTGGCTCGTAGTTGTACCAGATTAACACTCGATTTGATGGTTGTTATGATCATCATACCAATTTCATATTTGTTATTTTCGGTTTTTACAACCTACATTTGTAATGAAAATAATATAAGAAAGGAACCATAGCCCTTGGGTCTGGTTAGTGATGTTATCATACTTTTGTATTATTGGTTCAATATTTTTGTGTGTTACTACCTCGATCAACTAGACCTTGAGCATTTGGCTTATCATGTTAAGACTGAGTATCATTTAATATAAAGGACTCATGCCAGGTTATATTTCTCTCGTTTTTGTGTTTAATGTTTAGTTCCTCTCTGTGATATAATTTTCCTACAAATGGGATGAGCTATTTGGTTTGGGCCCACTAATCCAACTCATCACCCCTTTCTTCTATCTATTTACTTTGTAAGTAACAAATCTACTGATTGGTGTTTTTTTTTATTTGGGTGTAACCTACTGAAGGTATTAATCTCAGATATAAATATTTTGTTTGCACTGAAGCTATATACTATGTTTTTAATATATTCTTCCTCATTCTATACATCTAGTTTAATATTTTTCATATCTGGAAGTGTTGTTGTGTCCACATGGTTATTTTTTACTACAGGGATTGTATTCATAAATCATTGTTGTGATTGACTAACATTTGGATATAATTCATGAGATATAATATAGTTTCCATATGTGTGTTCTAATGATTGACTAAAGCTATACTGTGTTTCATAATCTACCTTAAGGGATTTGACTTATTGTTATGACCTGAAGTCATTTGTTGAAGTATGATTAAAGTGGCATATTAGATCTCATGAGATCTGGAGCTCTTTATCAAAGTAATGATATAATAGCAACATATCCACTACGATTAAAACCCTTTTTTGTGCTACGAATCAAACAAAAAAATCCTACTGTTATTTGGAAACCCTTTGCTAAATAATACCTCATATATGCCTAGATCTACCTATCTCAAAGTCTGCTTAGTAATAATGAAGGGAATACTGAGATTCCATTGTGATTTGGAGTGTGGTTTGAGTAAAAACTAGTTAACTATATATATATATATATATTCTTATTATTTGACTTGTTAACATTCATATAACATAACATACCATATATGTAGTATTTATTGGGTTATGGAATTCAAGAGTTTCCAATTGTGATATCTCATCTCATTGTGTTCTTTTTTATTCCTTTGATTTATGACCATTCCAAGAGGAAGACCATTAAGGAATTGGTTTATAAGGTATATTTAATCAGTAAAGCTACAATCATGTAACTTATTATAAAATTTTGTGAATGTACTAATTATATATAAACTTGGAAGGTATAGATCCCTTTTCCTTAGTATATATTCCTTGTGTCTTCTTTTCCAAAATTGATTCTTGATTTAAGTAGTGATCTCATTAGTCTTTAAATATTTGAATGTTGTGTGTAAGTTTGGGGAGAATAGTTAGCATTAGATATGAGTGGAATACATCTCCATTGATACATTTAAAGTTTTCTTATACTATTAAGTGCACCTAGATTAAAATAGGTGTACCTTGAATATATTTGGAACTTGATCTTCATTTACTTGGATTTACATAGATTTACATGGATATTTTTCAATAGCATTGTTCACATCATTAAATAGGATTTTTTTTTGAGTAATACATTGAGTGTGAGAGTGTTTATCTTAAAATCTAAGTGGATTGTCTAGAAATTTAATTGTTTATTTTATCAGTAAATTTCCGAGAGTCTTTCCATTTGAATTTTTAGTTCTATCAATAGTTGAATTTGATATTTCTATTTGATTGTTAGCTAGGGTTTTTTTCTTTAATAACCCATTTTATTGTAGGAACTAGAGCAAGAGTTTAACACATGTTTCTAGGAACATAAAGGATCTTTGAAAAATACAATAGAGTATCAATTTGGTTTTGTAGGATCCAACAATATTTTCAGGAATTTCTAGTGGTGCGCCTCAAAGCCTACATATCACAGGTTGAAAGCCTGATATTAGGTGATTATTCAAACAAATAATAAAACCAAGATTTTGGTGTTGTTACTGACTAGGTGCTAGGGAATGATTCTGGAAAATGTTTTGAGTGAATTATTTTTAGCATTAAAGGTAAGGTTCTATGTTATTTTTTTTGGTATGTGTTTCTTTATTTGTTTCTCTTTAGGAGGGTTATTTTATCACTAGAAGGGGTTTTTGTAGGTATGTTTTTTTTAAATAACTGGAACGTTTGATTGAATTTGAATTATTGTAGTCTATTGGTTTTTACAGTCTTGACTTATTTTTCTAATTAATTTTTCCCTTTTTAAATATGAATGACTTGGGGTGAAGGTCCAAAGACTAAGAAATGTAGAGGAAAATGTGATAATTTGGAAAATATTTTTTCTCATGTTCGACATGTTGTAGGTAAACACCCCATGTACACTCAGACTAATAAGGATGACAATCTGCATTAGAATTCTAGAAACAATATTTCAGGTGTCTCTCAACCAGCAAGGGAAAACAAGGTGAAATTTGTAACTAATTCTCCCCCTGTGGTTGGGCCTTTAGAAAATAGGCAACTTAATTCAACATGATGTAAAATTTACTTGGAGGTGAAAACATGGATAATGATGAATATGGAAATGGTAAAGGAGTTGGTGAGAATAATCCATAAGGAGAGCTTACGTTTCGGTTTTCAATCTTGTATCCTAAATTTATAGCTAAAATGGAAAACATTCCTACATCGATTCTGCCTCATTTTCACGGTAATATGCATGAAGATACAAATGATTTCATTTTTAAATTTTATATATACTATGTAATATTTATGATAATTCTTTAATCAACTAGAAATTAAAATTTTTCCTTGCTACCCTTAAGGACTCATCCATGACCTGGTTCATAGGGTTTGGGGGAAACACCATACATACCTCGGATGAAATGAAAATAATTTTTCCTTGAAACTATAAAGGGTATTGTAAATCTCGTGAATTGCAGGGGAATACAACACAAAGATGAATTTTTGGATGGTTATTCTAAAAGGTTCTTGTATATCCTCCAAAGGTCCAAACATATTTGATCCTGGCACAATCAGGACTCTATTTTTACATGAAATTTTGGATGATTCAATTAATGTTTTTAAATTATTAGGAAAGGAGATATATCCAAACTAACTTTTGAACAAATTTGTGATCTATGTAGGAAATATTCTCGTATTCAATCTATATATGGTAGAGGATTAAGAGGCAATTCTTTTCAAAACATCAAATTTGGAACAATTGATGCTATTAGTGTTAAATTTGAAAATAAAATAGAAAAAATTACAACTGAATTGTTGGAAAATTGTAATTTGTAGCTAGATGTTCTAAAATTTTAAAATAAACAAGAATAAGAAAAAGTTTCATTATCTATTTTCTTTCCAAAATGAAGAAATAAGCATCTATTACATGATTTCTCTTCAAATGTCGCTAAAATTTGTGTTGTTTATGTAGGTCAATACTGTATGGATGAATTTCCCTCGATAACTGGTTTGAAATAAATCATGCAAGAAGGAAACCAAGTACCTCAACTATTGTATGTGATGGGAGTGGGGAAACCATGGAAATAGGTAAGTTTATGTATGGATCATGAACCCGCGCCATATTTTCCTTCTTTTTATGGTCAACCACAACATCGATTTCATAATTGGAATTTTTCTACACCATGACAAGGGTATCTTAGTAGTTTGGCTAGTCTACCCCTTAGAATCAAGGGTGGAGAGGGACTTCACATCCTCATTTTTCATACTCACCAATCTGTCCCTGCATCATATACATCATACCCACAAGTTCAACATTCGTTACCAACTTCCCTACCACAACGTATATAGCCTATGCCACACCAGTTACCATTTCCTCCACCCTTTAGTTCATTGCTGTTACCCACATATCTAGTTCCCAAACCTAATAATAAAGAGGTACAATAGATTATTCTTGTTGAACCACCCCCTTTCCATACTTATCATATCATGCCACTTGAGTTCCATGTCCTAAAATTTCCATTGGGAAGGGTCCTTGAAAAAAAAAAAAATCGACAATTGACATAGCAGAAAGATACGAGGAGGAAACTCCTAGCTATTTGAAGAATGATATTGTACCACAACCTACAATGACCACTCTAAGCCCTTACCTTCTTCTTAAAACTCACCCCCTTATCTGAAGAGGTTCGATTTTGAGAAAATTGATCGTATGCCTGAGTTTGACCCGGCCTCTAAGATTATGAAAATTTTAGTTAAGGTTCCTCTGCTTCAGGCTCTGAAAGAAAAACTAAAACCATCTCATAACTCCGAATTAATAATCCAGATAGGAAAATAATAGAGCCTCACACTATCCAATTTGTTGGCAAGGCAACTTAGTTGATGAAAGGGCATACTTATGTTGACAAATATACAAACCCTAGAAACCTAGTCGCCTTTGTCCAAATAGATGGGATCCTCCTCCCTAATTCTTTAATTAACCTTGGAGTGGAAATCAACGTGATGAATCAACAAACCATGAAGCATATTGGGCTTACTCACACTCATCCTACACCTACTATATTAGAGCTTTTTTATCAGTTCAAAATCAAGCCAGAGGGTACTCTAGATGATGTGATTGTCTCAATTGACTCATGGGAGTACCCTGTGGACTCCATTTCCCTTCAACCTAAACATCCTTGGGGGGAATCCTTTTATCTTGAGAAAACAATAGCTCACCGTGGCAGATGCTTATATCAGTTTTCACTCTGGTGATACATTTATCACACATGAGGATTCAAGGAAGAACGTCACACTTTAAATGCCTTATAGATCCATTCAAGATATTTGTGATGCTCTATTTAGATGATAGTAGTATTTATGACCAGACTCAAGCCATCTACATTATATATTAGGTACATTAGCTTATGGAATTTACTAAGGAGAGTTATACTTATGATTATCTTGTAAACTTGGACAATATGAAAAATTATAGGCTATTTTGTCACATTTTTAGTCAAAGTTTTCAAGAGAGATGTAATCTACAAACCTTGCCACCTTTACCGAGCCTAGTCCCCACCACAAACACTCTTGAGCCTGATGGCACACTTGTTGCGGTGAGTCTGAAATAATCCCTATACATTAATCCTGAACTCAAACTATCTCAATGAGAGTAATTGATAAAAATTTTACAATATCAATTTGGATCATTCACCTAGAGATACAAATACATGAAGGGAATCCCTGCTGACAATTGCACTCATCATATCTATATTCCGGAAGGAGATTAACCCAATATTTCAACCTAAACATCAAATGAACTCCATACTCTATGACATTGTAGATTAATAATTTCAAAAACTCCTGGATTCCTGCTTATCTACCTAATTTTTGATAGCTGATGGGTCTTCCCATTGGTAGATATCCCAAACAAATATGGGAGGTGGCAGATCTACGTTTCTTATCGAGAATTAAATATGTTCACCCACAATATTACTTCCCACTTCCTTTTATAGAACATGTACTTTCCCTAAAGAGAAAGAAGTACTCTTTTATAGATGGATTTAGTGGTAACAACCAAATACAGATCATGTATGAAGATTATGATAGAACCACTTTTACTTTTCCGTGGGAAAATTTTTCCTATTGGATGATTTCTTTCGGATTGCAAAATACCCCTACTACCTTTCACTTGGAAGTCTTAGCTATATTCATTGATCTTGAGTGCGTATAGGTTTATATGGATGATTTTTCCATATTCAGTGATTATTTTCAATATGCCCTTAATAATTTGAAGAAAGTAATGATCAGGTACCAAGAGGCCTAATTTTCTTTAAGTAATAGGAAATGTAGATTAATGTTTAAATCGGGGATAGTACTTGGCCACCTCCTTTCCAATTAGGGTATACAAGTGAACCCTGGTAAAGTAAAAATCATCAGACACTTTCCAGTGCCTGAATCTAAAAGGGAAGTGAAAGGTTTTCTTGGGCATGCGGGATACTAAAAGAGGTTCACTGAGAATTTCTTTAGAATAGTTTCTCCTCTTTTTCAATTGTTAGTTAAAGATGTTGATTTATCTTGGATTGATTCTTGTCAATGAACTTTCAAGGAATTAAAGGAAAAACTTATTAAAGCACCTATCTTGAAGAGACCTAATTGGTCCATTCCATTTCCCATCTCTTCTTATGCCTTAGAGATTGATTTTGGCACAAAAATAGAAAAAGAAGAAAAATAGTTATCCTATGCCATATACTTTTCCAATAAAAATTTATCACATGGTGATTATAATTATACGGTAATAGAAAATGAATATTTAGATATATTTTTTCCATCAATAAATTCATACACTACATAACAACGTATGAAGTATTTTTTCACACTAACCACTCTGTTATAAAGTGTCTAGCGAATAAACCTTTGTCTCATGATAGGGTCACTAGGTGGTTTTTATTATTACATCATAATTTAATATTACTATTATTGATAGACCTGTAAAATCTAATGTGGTAGTTGACTATATTTCTAGACTTCATAATATGATTCAAGTGATTCCTTTTGATGACTCCTTTCGTTATGAAAACTTCCTTATTGTTTCGAGTAACCCACCATGGTTTGCAAACATAAAAAATTATTTTGTTACAGGAAAGAAACCATTGCACATGTCTACTAGGGAAAAGAAAAAAATTGTTAGAAACAATGTTTCATGCTCCTCAATCCTAGGAGAACTCTTCTACACTAGACCTAATTTGATTATCTGAAGTTGTGTATGGCAGGAGGATGTGTTTGAAATCTTAAAGGAAGCCCATGATGAACCTTGCGATGGCTACTTCATAGACAAGAGAAAAACATATAAAATCCTTCGCGTAAGCTATTTTTTTCCCTCTCTTTTCAAGACTTCCAAACAATATGTCAGCTGATGTGACAATTATTATTGAATGGATCAACATGTGCAAGCTGATGAAATTTTTTTTTACATGAAAGAATTAATAGATCCCTTTTAAAAATGGGCTATTGATTTCGTAGGACCCATTGTACCAACATTATTAAACAATAGGTATATCTTATTTTACACTGATTTTCTAACAAAGTGGGTAGAAACTAGAGCTATTCCATATGCTACTGAGAATTTTGTTGTTAATTTTTCTATTTGATGAATTTTTTCCTAGATTTGGTTTTCCTAGAGATATTTTTATTGACCATGGATACCAATTTAATTATAATCTGGTGGAAAGAATTATAGGTCACCAATATAGGATCAGGCACCGAAAGTCTTACCCATACCATCCACAGACCATTGGCCAAGTGGAGTCTATAAAGAAAGTGATACAAGTCATCCTTACAAAGACAATACATATTAATAAAAAGGATTGGCCAATTAGGTTTCCTAAAGCCTTGTGGGAATATAAAACAACATAGAGAAACAATATCGGGCATACGCCTTATGAGCTATTATATGGAAAGAATGTCTTGTTACCAATATAATTCCAGATCAAAAAATTTAGAACAACAGTCTACCTGGGGTTGGACCTCTCTCAAGAAGAACAATAGTGTCTTTTTTAGTTGAGTGATATTGATGAGACGAGAAGAGATGTTGTACATCAGTCTATTTTAACATAGCAACAACGTAGTAAATGATAAGACAAATTGATAAAGAGGAAGTACTTCCAATTATGTGATTGGGTGCTACTTTATGGTTCAAATTTCAAAAAACTTAAAGGGAAATTTCACACATGATGGTTTGTCCCATACGAGGTATTTCGAGCCATTGGGAATGGAACAGTTGAATTCAAAACCATCGATGAGCAGGGGACCATGTTTTTAGTGAAAGTGCATAAACTTAGATTTTACTAGCAACCCTTCACTAAGGAGGAGTTCATCTAGAAGATCAATCAATGATAATATTTGAATATGGTAGGCAGGAATGACTTTCATCATACTATGATAATTTCTTGAATTTTTTATTATCTTTTCAAAATAATTTTAAAAAAGAGGAAAAAAATAAAAAAATAAGGAAAAAGGAAAAAAATAAGAAAACAGAAAAAAGTAAATAAAAAAAATTAATTTGTAATCATGAAAACCAAATTAATAGCTTATTTATAAAAAGGTCTTATTGAAAACCAAGGCACTGATAGGAAAATCCTATATTTAATGATTTAATAAAAATGGGAGAGATATATTGATTTCTATGCATTATGACTTGTCACTAATAAGAAGAAGGTTTCTGAAGACAGTCTTGGCAACAACAGACGATGATATATAAGAGTTTTTCTTATTACCAAGTTCATGGTAGTCAATCTACCTCATATTCATATAGTTGGAACCATTTTCATGTTGTAGTTAATTTACTCTAACAGGTTACCAAAATTACTGCCTTACAGAGGGGTCATCATTTTCATACTTAGGTAACTCTATTTTGCGCAATTCCGCATTTATTTCTTCCCTTATCTCTCTCTTCCATTTTTCATTCCTCCATTTTTTCATTCCTCCCATTTTCTTCATCATAACCCTTTCCCATTTCTATCTCCCCCTCTGTATTTCCTCTTTAATGCACCTCCCTTAACTATCAATTTTTCCTTGTCCTTTTTCTTTTGCCCACTCTTTATTTCGCTTTTTAATCCACCTACTTTTCTTACTTTAGTCATATCCATATTTTATCTTCCCCTCCATATATATATACATCCCTAAATATTCTCATCCAACTCTTTCTACTCTAACCTCGTCCATATTCTATACTCCCATCTAATGTATCCCCTCTATATTCCTCCCATCCTTTATTTCATTTAATCCTTGTCCCTAATTTTGTCTTCCCCTTTATATATACCTATTTTTTACCATCATATAATTTATTCACTACATCCCTATTCCCATTTTATTTTCTTCCCCTTGATCTTAAAGTTGCAACAAGTGTTGAATACTAATGCTCCTCTACATTCTATAGCGGCATTCTCATGACAACCTGGCATTATTTTTATTTTAGAAAATTATTAGAATTGGTCTTAAAAAATTTTGGATTTCATATAGAACTAACCCAACATCATTTTCTCCTTTTTTTTTAAATCTCAAAGCAACCAAATAACGTAGGGAATTTCATCATTTTTTAATGTGTTACAGGGTTGCAGGAACACCACTATGGGTACAACATCACATGTAGCATGCAATCTACCCCATTATCATTCAACTGATCATTTTTAGAAAAAACACTTACTGATTTTATGATATAAGTATCCTTGACTAAGAATATTATGTATTGTACTATGCTTCAAAAATTTTGGAACGTGGATAAGACAAGGTGATTATGTGTCATGCAGTCCTCTATAGCCTTGGTACCCTAGGAAGTATTTATATTTTATAAATGAAATATTGATAATTTATGGAATATCAGAATGATTGGTAGTATTTTAACCTCTCTAACGTTAAATTTTAATAATTCTATCGGATAGATCTCCACATGCTATAGTTATTGAAGGATAGGTGTGGAGGTATGGTTTCCATTTACATGTATTCATGTCATCATAATAGACTTACACATGATATGTGTTGAGCCCAAAGTATTCCTAATTATCATCCATTTCAAGTCTCCATGGCCTACTATGATTATGAATTGAGCTCCAACCATTTCTAATCATTACCCATTTTCATTCTATTCGACCTATTTCAGCTACCCGTGACTAGTTTCAAACCCTTATATCATTATCAGTGTTGAGTTTATTTTGGAGGTACATAGAATTCTTACCGGTCTTGTATTGTGAATTGTCTTATTTTGAAAAACCTTCACTTTTATTTTTGTACCCATTGTACCTAGTAATCGACCATGGAAATTTAGGGTTATTGTGACTGGAACCATGATCAGTTAGAGAGATGGAAGGATTCCCCAAATATAATGCTAGATTTGAAATTATACAAACTATAGGATGCTTATATTTTCTACATAAATTTAATGGTTTTGATACCACAATTAAAAAGGTATTTGGTAATGGGTTTAATGGAAAATTTCCTACTATAGTAAGCCTTGTGATGAGGGTTTTAAAAAAATTCATTTCTAAAGAAACTAAACTTCCATGTATAGGAGAAAAATGGTTAAAGAATATATAGGTAGAGAGAGGAGTTTGTAAATGATTTATCGGATAATTGGAAATTAGGGGTTCCAAGATACTTGATCATTGAGAAGTTGAAGAAATTGTTTTACGTGCTGCAAAAGTTCCTCACTTACGAAGGGATATATTCAAGGAATTTCTCGTATAATATTCACATGCTTCTTCATTATGAAGTAGGTGATTTTATTAATTTCCTATATTTCATTCTGAAGAGTCTAAGTAATATGGTCCAGGGGGGCTAATGCATTCCAGCGGCCCAGGTTCATTATAAGCTTTATCATATTCATGTAGCTAATTTTTCAATTTTTTTTTCTATTCTATTTAGAGATTGTGCATATACATTACCCATGGATTTGTATATATTGTTTAATTATGGATATAAATATTCATAAAGGGAGTGATCATAGTTATAATTCAACTTCAGCATGGTTCCATTACAAAGCTATTCCATACGATTTCCATTATATTTATCATTATTGCTGTTTCAATTCAAATTATATACAAATTTTCCTTGATTTATAACTATACACCACTATGCAATAACACTTAGTATGTGAAGGCTCTATAAGGTGGTTATTTCATTTCATAAGTTTTATGGAAACTCAAAGGTACCTGAACCCTATTCATGATTATTCCTTTAATCACAAAAATAAACCCAATGACACTTACCATTGACACTCACAAGCAAAATATGTATATTTTAATGGATATCTATTAGTAATTACTATGCATAGTATCATAATACAATCATTTCATGGTATTTCCTTTATTACTCTAACATTGTATAAGTTTAGTAACTTTTTTATGTGTCTATATTTTCCTTCACTTATGGTTGTGTTTACAGTGTTGGATTCCAGCATCCTCGTAAGGGGATCTCCTCGATGTTATGTCCCAACTATACCTCATACCATTTGGTGTCAGAGTCCCATCTGATCATATGATCTAGCCACAGTTGAAATTGTTTTCCGAGATATTCCTTGGTTAAAATCAACCATAAGACCACACAACACCTCTTTGGGTCAACAATAATGTGATCTTTGTGAGACACCCAATGTAACGTGTACGAAGAAGACTTACATTCTTGGTGAGGGAAACGATCCATCAGTTAGAAAAGTAATAGTACTATCCTAAAGGGGGACTCAGGGATAAGGAGAAAGACTTGTTGAATACCTATAGAATACTCAACAAAATAAAAGACAATATTAAAGTATAAAAACATTCATTCAAAATAGTTATATATAAGAAACAAATTAGTTCATTAATTTAGTATGTAAATAAATAAACATATATGATAAACATAACTAGAATAGTCAAACTATATTTATGATACATGTATGAAGGAATTTCAGCTCATTGAGCTTATTATTATGAGCATAAGATCCCATGTACATTGTTACATGAATGGAATACTATATCCAGTAGTGGAACACGAAGCCACAAATTACTTCTCTAAGGAATAATCTATCTCCTATGTAGTACAAGAGAAGACAAGGCTAAGCCTCCCAAAACTCCTGGCCCCAAAAGCCTTTTACTTGAGTTATGAGGAGCTATTTATAACAAACAAAATGACCTTTGAGATTCCCCATGACTCTTTTTACTTCTATAACTATTGATATTATAACATGACTCATTAAATTTTAGTGTGTGTCTTCTCATATTCCACATGTGTCCCTTGGACTTCATTAAATAACATTTATTACATATGAATATTTACAAATGAGACGGTGGTCTAATAAGATAAAACTGCTAAAGGGAAAATACTCATCAAATGGATAAATCATTTTCATGTTCATGGAGTTCATTTGTGAAATAAGTGTGCCATTCTTTGAACTCCTTTGTGATGGCTTCAATCCGATATTGCAAGTCCCCTTTGAAGTGCATCTTCACTTCCATTGCCTATTTAAGTATGTCCTTGGAGCTTGATTGTATGTTATTTTGCATCCATAAAATATTCATATGCACTTAAACTAGTGCAAAGGCATACTCCTGAATAATGTATTTGGTTACCTCTATGCCTTCCCATTCTATTGCTAGCTTGTTTTGTTCAATGTAATCCCTGATTTCCTAGAACATGACCTCCCTACCTATTATTGTTTAAGAACTATGATGGTATGCATACCATGCTTTTTTGTTAGATACTCAAACCCATTATGTAGTCCGTTGTATGCATCAATGGTGTTAACTAGCTGTGCTCCGAGATGAGAGTGATTTTTTAGGAGGAATATCAAATAAACTCTATCTATTTCAGTAGAAACCAGGTCTTTCCTTTCCAAATGCTACATAGCATCCAAATATTTGGCATCCCACTCCTAAAACTGATAAACTCTGCTATTTTATATCTTTAGGAGTTTTACCACTTCCTTTGCATTCTTATGGATGCTAATGAGAGGATCCATGACCTATTGTATAATCACCATCTCATCATATAGTCCCACCATGGTATCATCTATGGAACCTAATTCTTCTTCCATGGTTGATTTTCATTCTAAATTATTGAAGTTTTGTGATGATGACCATTGGTTTTGCGCTGCAAGGTGTTCTACCTATTGCTTCACTATAACAAGTTCTCTTCTTAACCTGACATTTTCATTCAATAACTAGTATGATTTATCCTATGTTTTTGTAGTGAATGAAACATTTTCTGCCATGAGTTCACTTTGATTTATTCTAGTGTTAGAGGTTATCACCTTATATGTAATGACTCAGAATGGGTTTTAAGGATCATTAGGAAACAATCTATTCCTTTGATGCACGATATTATTCTTTATTTGATCAAACATTACGCTGCAAATATATGTGACTCTATGTGCTAGTGGGGGTGGGATCCCGCTCTCTCTGAATGGAAGATGACCTCTTGTGAGTGGTTTTTATTCTAGAGTACTTGTCTCATCATCGATGGCTTGGATGGTTTCTTCTTATTTAAATTTTTCCTCTTCTAGCTCTTGAGTCAATATTTCTTCTTCCAACCTTTGTGTCACTTCCTCCTCCTGGGACTGCCTCTACTACTCTTATTTTATCCTTCTCCTCTATTCCTCTTCTTCCTGATTCTTCTCAAGTAATGTGTTTGGTGTCTTACTCCCCTCTTTTTCTTATTCCTCTTCTCTCTTATCCGAATATATTTGATTATCTCCTTTGTTTAAAGTATTGGCCTTCCATTTCCTACTACTCTTACCAAAGGAATAATTGATCCTTTTCCTGGGAGATATCTTCTTTGTGTGAAGTATTATTTCCTCCTCCTCCTCCCCCTTCTCCTATGAGTCCTGAGCTCATGAATCATGGGATGAATTGGTATTCATATCTTGATGTTCCTTCAGTCTAGAATTGTACCAGTTCTTTATCTTTTCATCTTCAACTTTTCACATAGATGTATACCTCATATTTTGATCAATCCTTTCATAATGTTTCCTGACAATTTTAATGGGATCATATCCATGGAAATATTAGGTGGAGAAGTCTAGGTGATCCATATCCTTTATCTTGGTTTTTTTTTCCTTCTGAATATTTCATTCATACAATCTGATCCTCAATGTAAATATAAGCCAAGAGGATTTATTCCTCCTATGAAGAATTCTTGATATTCCCTTGTCCAACCGATTTACCACTTCTTTCATGACCACCTCGTTTGTCACATATTGCAACATAATATGAGGGATTTTTAACATTTGAAGCATCTCGTGTATGTACCCTTATGAGCTATAAACCAGTGTACAATATCTTGAAGTGACTCCTTCACTTAATTTTCCATGCACAGTAGATCGGTCTCAAATATGAGATGAAATATGAATGAAAATAAATGGCCAGCCAATCTGTCATATGTGCCTCTCAATCTTTCTTTTGATAACACCTTACAATGGAAATAAACTAGGAATTTCTCTTTAGGAGTATTGTTCCAATATAATTGTGAGAATGCATAACACACATAAAATATTCCATCTAGAAAAATGGAGACATGTAAAATTATAGTGCTTAGTTCACATGTAAATATGCTTTGGCCTACCCCACCTGACATTGAAATTCATATGATAATATACACACCTAGTTAAAATATCTACCACGTGTCACCACTATATTGAGTGTATATATCTCATTATCTTAGAACACCTCAGTGTTATTGCACCCAAACCCCAGATAGTATATATCTACCACATATTGATATATCTCCCTAAGAATATTTGTCAGATAAACTATTGATGGGTGATGGATAAACTTGGCAGGTTCTCAACACTAGGATTTGATAACATTGGTTGTGTCAAGGGTGGCCCATATCTTGTATAATTTATCATTTTCACATTTATTGGGCTTCATCATCTTATAATATGTCTTCATATCCTTACCATAGTAGGTAGTGAACTAAATGACACCCTTACCACAAATCGTAATGTGACATTCATCCATATGTGTGATGATCCATTAAATATATTATACACATGGCATGATCGGTAATTTTCATGCGATCCTATACATCATGGACTTCTTAATGTTGATTTATGCATGCACATCTTGTAATTCCTCAGGAAACTTCTCTTACATGAATGTGTTGTAGATCTAGCCCCATGTGACCTCTATAGTCTTATCAATAAAATATTGAGTATATATGTATGTGGGAGCATTAGCCCTTATAACTTCTACAATTTCATCAATGCTTGCTTCTAAAAGTCATTTAGAGGAAATTTTACAAGACGACATATCTCCAACATATGATGAAAAAGTGGCAACATTTATAGCATGAGCACCTATTTTTGGATTCACACTCATAATGAAATTATTAGCTTAAAACAACTAACGATGAGACAATAATTGTAAATCAGGTTTAAAGAGACATCACAGGTGATCATAAATGAAACACTATCAACGACAACATGAAATAATTTTCATGCAAGAAAAAATACACATGAAATCTAGGAAGGCACATTTTCAAAGCACAAAGGGAACCTACATGGTCATTCAAGGCTTCGTATTGCACTCATGTGCTCAAGAAAGGAAGAAAAATAAAAAATGGTGCATTGTCGCACCCTGAAGCGCTGAAGGGGTGGAAAATGGGGCTTCATGTCTTGCTTGTGCGCTTGTCTACTGAAGAGGACAAGGAGAGAAAACTGCAACGCTCTGAAGGGATAAAGGATGAGGAGAAACAAAGCTTTGGGCCTTCACAATGTGCCCATGTGCTCAAGGCAAAGGAGTGCACATTTTTGAAGGTCAAAGGGATAAATGGTTTATGCTTCATGCCTTTGCGATGTGGCCATGCACTCTAGGGTAAAGACGGTGCACTGTAGCACTTTGAAGGTTTGAAGGCAAAGGCTTTTTGCCTTCGTGATGCGCTCATGCGCTCAAGAAGAAAACTTGATCACATAGGGTGAATTTTTCGAGGAAGATGTATATTTGATCTCAAGAAGAATGCTCTTTCTATGAGAAGACAAGAAACAGGTTTAATTTGATGATCATGTGAGGAAGATAATGATTTTCAATGCTTTAAAGTTGTTGTCTCATGCTTGGTGGAATATGAAGGGTTTCAAGAATGTGAGGAGTTTGATGCATATGACAATGTATTAACACTTTCAAGATGAATATTCAACAAAAAAACCAACAAAAAAACTACAAAATGAGATTGAAAATAAACAAATCAATATTTGACAGTGAAATCATAAAAAATGGTGAAAATATTGAGTATGAAAACTTACTTGTTGCATTGGTTGATGAAGAGCTTCTTGATTCCCCAGTTGTTTGCTCAACGCACATGAAATTATTATGTAAAGAATTATTAGCTTAGTTTATTTAAAGAAATTAACATGAAAATTTGATTCATTTATGAGCTCCACTTGTCGTTGCATGAATGGGTAAGCTAAGAGGAGTTAAGGGGCATTATATTTTCTAGGAGTGTGGCCCCATACAAAAATTTGGCTCATGCATGCAACTGGATAGGGTGCATGTATTCGACATGAAGGAGTGTGCATAAGTAGGGTGCACTTGTTCATCCTAAAGGAATGCACTGAAGGAGGACACTCTCCTTTAGCCCGAAGGAGTGGTTTTTCGTTTTTTTTTCTTTTCTTTTTCTTCTTTTGTGTGATTTTTTTGTAGCGTGAGCATGGAAAGAAGGAAAATTTCTAAGTCAAGAAATATTTTGAATTCCCCTAGCGATAAACTTACTAAATCTAATGCTTCTAATGATTAAGTGAAGACACTTAGGGAAAATTGACTTAGGAGGGTGTGAAACTAGGATAAAACACACAAATAACAAATTAAACCACATGATAATGCAAGGGGGCTCAAAACGAAAGTTAGTGTAGGCTCCAAAATAGACAAATGAAAAAATTTGGAGGTCGTTGTTGCATTGATAATAGGGTGAGATGTTAAATAATGGTCCCTTCTAGGAAACTAATAATGCTAGTCCCTTTTCTTGTAAGATACGAGTTTGTATTTTATCAATTGTTACTACCAAGGATCCTTTTTTTTATAAGTAAATATCTATTTTTCAATATCTTTAACCCACCAATAATTACAAAGGAAACTTCCAGGCCGATTTCTATATATAACTACAACACTAAACTAAGCATATGTTCATTTATGACTTATTGTTGCATTTATTCATTCGACTGTTCTGAAACCAGCTCAAAAAATAGAAGAAAAGAGAGATGAACACCTTAGAAATCAGCCACTTTGAAGGGGAAAACTTCTTTACATTACATAAATGAATAATTCTTGGATGACTCAAATGAAAAAAACCTCCTTCCTATATATAAGAGTCCATGGTGTCACAATATAATCCTAGTTGACCTAAGAATAAAAATAGTTTGGTTTTATGGGGCACAATAATAAAAATATGGGGACTACAATGGTACACCAATAACAATAAGGGGGATACACTAACAAAAATAAGGGGCTACAGTAGTAATATAGGGGCTTAAAATTCCCCTCTCCTTCAAACAAGTGTTGCCCTCAACAGTTGATTATTTATGAATGCTTCTATATAAAACTCGCATCCTCCCATGTCGATTCTTCAATGGGTAAGTTATTCCACTTGCTGAGATACTCTGAAATTGATCGATTTCATAGTTCTCAAGTTCTTTTTTCTTTGACTGCTTCAGAACTTCTTTTTCTGCAATGTTGATCTTCTTGTTGTTTCATTTGATTCTACACCAAAGTTAGGTTATCCTTTAAGAGTTGGAGAACTTGTTGTTGATCCTCGATGTGATCTTCCACTACTTTACCATCCATATTATCTTTCATTTGATCCTTCAAACCATCCAAATTAGCATTCATTTTTTCTTTTAAACCATTTATGTCATCTTTGATTTCTCTTTGTAAGATCGAAATTTGTTGCACTTGGTACCGCAATTTTGATATATTATCCTACAGTTCTTCCTCTTCATGCTTCGTAGTAGAGATTTATTAGGGCTTAATGGGTGTGGAATTATTTTTAGGAGGCATTATATAGC
Organism: Pinus albicaulis; assembly: GCA_034641835.2. Classification (NCBI taxonomy): domain Eukaryota; kingdom Viridiplantae; phylum Streptophyta; class Pinopsida; order Pinales; family Pinaceae; genus Pinus; species Pinus albicaulis. Next base: position 1,479,552,613 of record CM076584.1, on the reverse strand, counting down.
TCAATACTATTATCTATGCTTCAATATTCCCTTAGAATCACTTCAAACTAATTTTTCAAACAAATGTTATGAAAACATGTTTAAAACATACAAACCTTTTTCTTGCTTTTTAGGAGGTCTATATGGAACCTGATATGTATATGTTATTTCAAATCTTCAAGATTTGAATTTCTACCTTGTATTAGCCTTCTCAGCCCCTTTTCCAATGCCATAGGCCGGAGCTGGTTTGGATTCTTCAAGACAAACTTATGCCCAATCTCCCACAATGACCTAATTATGGACTCGTTCAGTAGAGCGAACTTATATGGTGTGCCATGTGTCACTTTTTACTCCTTTGGCTCTAAAATTGACACACAGAAAACTAAAACCCGTCTAATTTTGACCACTTTTTATAGAATTCCAATCTGTTGCTCAGAGAGAGAGTTATGAATATTTTCCCAAGGTCACCTCTTTGAGATGAAATTATGGAGCCTATAGAAATGGTAACTTCCATAGATCATATCTCTGAAAATATTGCGAACCAAGATCTAAAATTTTTACATGACATTCCTTAGGATTTCCTTGAAAATAGGTTTTTTTTTAGCATCTGAACCTTCATAGAAAAAAAGTTATGGAAAAAATGCCATGATGACCTGTTTGAAGCATCAAAACCCTGGAATCCAAAGCTTGGATTGCAAATGTTATGAAACCAACTCCAAAAATAGAAGAAAAGAGAGATCGACACCTTAAAAAACAACCAATTCAAGGGGGAAACCTCCTTTACATTACATAAATTAAAAATTCTTGGAAGAATCAAATGACAAAACCTCCTTTCTATATATAACAGTCCATGGGGTCACAATATAATCCTAGCTGACCTAATAATAATAATGTAAGGGCACAACAATAACAATAGTGGGGTTTTATGGGGCACAATAATAATAATATGGGGACTACAGGGGTACAAAAATAATAATAAGGGGGATACACTAAGAAAAATAAGGGACTACACTAGTAATATAGGGACCTAACATCGACCATCAATTATGGTTTCTAGAGTCTTATGCTCATATTTTCCTTATTAACATTACAACTTGTAACTATATGTATAAGTTGTACTTGCTCATATTCATCATGAAAATGTATTGGATATTTTCATAGTTTCCTAATGAGGTTACACTTTGTTTTTTGAAATGATTCCACGATAGAGATGACAATGTGAACTCACATGATGACTTACTGTTTCTCATTATATGGTGCAAATTTGGACCTGGCCATCCAAATATTGATGAAGGTACTCACGTGAAAATATATAGGATGGATGATATATATGTCTCATTAAACACTTCGACAAGAATAAAACTTCGAACATAGCCTTCATATCTTCACTTTTCAATCACTGATTAAATCTTCTTTAAGGTTCAACGGATCATATCACAAGACCCAATATTTGCCTAAACATTTTATGCCCTTTGGTACATGTATTAAAATATAACTCTTAGCTAAAATGTTGTTATTATATGGTGTGTATATAGGATATATGGTGAGGCTCGGACTTTTTGGTCCATGATTTTTTTTTTTTGGTATGCATGTAGGATTTATGTCCATGATTGCGATTGTTGGCTTGTCCTTGTAGAACTGGAATCACGAATTATGGCGCTTTTAAGGCCCGGAAAATTGGTGCAACAACATCGACAAAAACCACACGGTCGGAGACTTAAAAAACGTCCCTTTTCCGTTTGGAATGGTGGCTTCTATTGGATTTGTGGGACTAGTTTCCCAATTTAATTTAGTTGGAGTGAATGGATGATTTTATATCTAAGTGGAAATTGGTAGATGGAAAAATAGGCAAGCCTGCAATAAAAAATATATTTATCTACCTATATCTATATATCTAGATCTATCTATATCTATATATATCTCAGGATGAAACCTTTTCTTTGTGTGATCTACAAAATAATATTTTAGTGGATGAAAATAAAGATTATAAATTCACTTAGAGATATGAAAAAAATTTAAGATAATTGATTTAATCAAGAAGTTAATTAAATAAATTTAATGAAGCTTATATCACAACTTTTACAAAATGCATATATTTCATATATACATAAATGATAACAACATAACATGTTCAAAAATGAATTGATGTGAAAATGTGTTCTAAGAAATATATAAAAGAAAATGTCATAATATTAATGAACTATTCCTCATTTGAAACTCAAATTGAACGTATAAGATAAAAGTACCATATATATATATATATATATATATATATATATATATATAATTGAACAGTGTGCTCTTTTATAAAGACTTTATTGAAACTTTAAAAACAGTACATATGGTGAGTACTATACATAGTGAAGACCCCTTATTAAAAGAATGAAGGGGTTTAAATATAAAACTAATAAGTCTTAAAATAATAATTAAATTAAAAACTGAGGATGTTTCAAACAAATCTCCTTAAAGTAGTTAAAATTAAAACATAAATACAAATTAAAGGGATGATTTGTTGGAGGACAGTCATGTTGTCCCTTGTTCCATTTTCACCTTGAGTTGAAGAATATTAATCATAGGCTTAACCTCTGGAGGTTCGACTGGCCTAATGCATAGGTGTCCAATAAAAACAACATCAGATAATGGAGGTAGAATGTATGAGGATGTATCTGTAAGACAATGAAGCATGAGCCATTGGATCTTAGGCTTTACTAGATATCTTTAGTGTCTTTCCCAATCCAGCTTTTCAATATTCAAAATATGCTCCTCTTTTAATTTTGACACTTCTTGCCATTGTCTTATCAAATTTTTTACCAAAGGTAATGCACCAATACGACATCTTTCTATGAAATTTTATGCGATAAAGTTCTGGCTGACAGTTTCCACAATGTTTGTGGAAATTTATTTGGCTCTGCAAATTTCCCTTTCTGCATTCTTTAATTGTATATCCCAATTTGTGAACAATATCTCTTTCTTTGATTCTTCAATTTTGGGCAGGTTGGCCTTATGACCATTAGAAGAATCCTACCAAGTAACAAATTGAGGTACCTTCTCGTCTATGTCATCGAAACTGATTCTCATACCAACAATGTGATTCACAAGTGAATTGTTTTGATCACATAATTCAAGGATGCTTGTTAATTTCTGACAAAAGATAACCTGTTGTCATGCCAATAATGTTTTTAATTCTAAAGCTTCTTTCCTAAACTCATGAATTTTTGGATATCTTTCATTTGCTCAATGGATATTTGTAATTGATGAATTTGAGTATCGTTAGAATTAATTTCACTTTGATGCTGAAATTTCAGTTGGTGCAGCCTCTATTGAAGTTGTGCTATTTGTACATGTAGCTGTTGACTAACACATTTATTTCTTCTTGTAACTTTGTTTCAAGTTGAAGGATATTTTCATGTTTTTGTTTCATCAGTTGATGAATCTTTAATTCCTTATGAATAGTTGCAGAAGCATAAGCTCCTGACAACTGTGATAAGCGAGTTAGATACTATGAAGGATCTGACTTTGTGTCTTTCCAAATAATTTCCATTGACATATATTCTTGAGCGAGAGTCTGGGAATGCTCTGTTCTTCTCCTTTTCTTTTTCCTACTAACAACAGCCTTGTGATTAAGACTATAAAAAATTTCCAATGGAGGAATTTCTTAAATGTTTAGAACAATATCAAAGGTTGGGAAGGCAGGTATGTATTCCATTATCTCTGTACTTACTACTTTTTCAAAGGGCTCAGCAGTAAATGAGTCCCAACTTGTAGAAGGAGGATTTCGTAAAAACAAATTTGGGTCAATAATCATAACTCTTTTTTCTTCTTGGAGTTTGATGTCAAACTCTCTCCAAACATCTTTGAGATTGTTGGGGAAATCCGGATATATTGTTTGAACTTCAACTGATTTCTCCTGATCTATTGTATTAAGGACATCAGTATCCTCAATAGCCAGTTCACTTTGTTTCTGTGCCATGGTTTGAGAAAAATCCAAAATCTTGAGTGGAATGATTTCCAGTCTCTTATTTTTGTATTCCTGAAACTTTATTAGTTGTTGTGGGTGAAGGCTTAAAGTTTCCAAAATTTTAACTTGAGCATAGCTGTCGACAGACTAAAATAAGTCGTCAAATCATCACCTTCATGCACAAAGGGTCTGATTTTCACTTGTGTAGTGAAATTATTGGCTACATTCAGTGGATCATACTACCTGTTTGGAATTGTAAATAATTTCAAACACTCAATTTCGAAAATTTCCACTATAGCGTGCTAGTAGTTTTCCATTCCATACACACCACAATTAATTGGAAAGGAAGGCCATAATTCCTTCTTCTCTTCATTCAAAAATATAGTCTAACTATTTCCAATAGTTTGGTATGCAATTTCTCTTGTGAGAATTTTATCAGGAACATATAGGGGTAAGCCATGTGGATGACCTAGGCTCCCAAATACTTGTACGTAGGTGAATGAATGCTCACCAAATTAGTTTCCCGTAGAAGAAAAATCGGCTTGGGCCTCTTTCGAAATTCTGGGGCTTTCTCATTGAAAACAACATCAAAAAGGGGAAGAATAACTCCATGACATATTTTGTAAAAATGACTTTCATATTTGGATTCGCACAAAATACTATGAAATACATGAATGGCAACAGGATCTTGGGTAGTCCATTTCCAGCCCATGGCTGGAAAATCTCAGCGTAAAACATATAAGATCCATAATATAGATGCTCATATAAAATGGAGGAAACATGTTTAGAAGAGATAGAACGATTCTTTTTATATTCTAAGTTTGGGTGGCGATATTATTTGACAGAATATTGCCCTAGTATATAACATAAGAATATGGTCCTGCTTCCATAAGGGGAACCCATTCTATTCAAAATATATTTGTGTCTGACTAACCAAAAAGTCTAGATATCATAGTAGAGATATAACAATAGGGGCTTGCAAGAGATTCAGTATAATACATGCCCTTTTCATAGTTCTCGTGTTTATTAGGATTGTTCCTCCTCTTCTTTATTGGCGTCTATTTGAGTTATTTTTCCTTAGAAAACTTTGCAAGGAATTCCTCATCATGAATCTTATTAAGGTCTGGAATATGGTACATTTGCTTGAGGTTTTTCGCTTTAAAGGAACCAATCATTTTTCCTCTACTGGTAAGGAAATTCCTATCCCCGATGTTAATATTGTCAATAATCCACCTTACCATATCAGTATAAGGTAATATCTTGGGCCATGTTGTAATTCAATGAAGAAAATAATTAGCTACATCTCAAATTGTAGCTTCAGAAGAATTTTTGGCATAAATCATTTCCTTTCTCTAGATTTTGCAGGGTTTATCATCTTCAAACAACTTATACATAGATTCCAATAGAGAGGATCCGCTTTCAGGTTCGCAAGTCGAATTTGTAAATAAGGGAAACATGTCTATTCTCTCGGAGGTAGTAGGCGTAGATTTAACATGAGCCATATGCTTCTTTTCTTTCTTCAAAGCCTTAGAAATTTCTGGAGAGCTCTGTTTACTCAAACTTGCATGTAAATAAGTAAGAAATAATAAGCGGAAAGAAGGAACCTTTTAGTTTTAAAATACTCACAGATACCATAGTAATAAAAACATTTCAAATGGATGAGTGTTGGCTTAAGGGGTCCTCACCCAGGTTCAAAAGTTTAAGGTTTTCCAACAAACCACTATACTACTGGCCCTTTCGACAGTGACCTACTTGCGCAGGTCAAAGTTTCACCCGAAGGAGTATGGGAGGGTGCTGGAACCAAGTTTCCACACCCTGAAAGAGAGTAGGTAATTCAAGCAGGGATGTGTTCCTAGCTTATCATCTTCTCATTTAACAGATATAGTTACAGCCTTATATCACATAGCTCAGATCTAATAATTACCTTCGCATCCACGTGCGTACTACCAATATATCAACACAAAAAGTATAATCACAGCAGCTAACAGATCATAGATTCATATAACAGAAACAAAGATACTTTCACAGCTATCAAACATATACTTTTGCAGCTTAATCATACATCCCAAGTTCACATAAATTATAACAGAACAGATCTAGATCACATCATATATCAACAGTACTTCACATATATATTAATACCAGAATCTTCTTACAATCCCAAAATACCGCTTGCGTACATAGTAGGACTGAGGAGTTTCGTGCACATAGCCAATAGGAGTCCTTCCCAAAAACCCAACAACAGATCTAATAATTCATGCATAACATCAATCTCGATTATTTTCTACCTATGACTTAAAAAAGGTTCATCTATTTATACCAATTTAGCCTACGCATACAATGGTCCACAAACCATGGTTTATAGACTCTTGGTCTACCCTTGACCCGTTACAATGCATTAGGGGCTTTGACCCACCCCAAAACCCCTGAGTTAGACTAATTAATACAAAAATATATAAAATTGGACAAAATTTAGCAGCTTTAGGAGACCGTGTTCCAACAATCCCCCAACACAATTTCGTGACTCGTCCTGAGTCACTATGATGGTGGGGCCTTCACCTGCACCTGCAACAATCTGATCACCTCGGCTAATGGAGGCAACACACTTTCACTTCGAGCAGAAGCATTCTGTGCAATGTCGACCAAATTTTCCGAAATCAGACCTTCCATCGCGGCGGTGACACTCTCAAGAGTTTGGTTTAGCTACTTAACTGTGACATCAACATCTTGTGAAAGCTTGAGGGCCTCAGCAGCCCAAGGCTTCAGGTGGTCACCAAGGACTTTTTTTTTGAATTTCATCAATATCAACTTGGAGGGCGTGACTAGTGTGTAGCCGTGTCAAACGCTGAACAGGAACTAAAGTGGGCAAGGTGGCTTCTAACCTCTCGAAATCTTCTTCTTTCTACCGTAGGTCCTAGTTCATGCCTCGTAGGATCGGGTCACGCTAGACCTTGGTCCATAACTGCATGGTTGTTTCTAGTAATTAGGCACCCTATGTGATTTTCCCTATAATGACATTCGTAGCTGCGATGACTAGCGCAGTTCACTGGGCCTGTACCTCTAGGGGTGTTTCAGGTTGCAACTTAGCCTGCAGATCAGTGATCTACTTCTCCATTCATGTCTTGACCACCTAAACTTCCTCCCTAACCTTCTACTTATACTTAGGGTTCAGTCAATAAGGGCGTTGCTTTATCAGGCATGAATTTGGTTTTAGAGTGATGCGCATAACCCCTAAGTCCCTCATGATCCCCTTAAGCTCCAAAAAATTTGTTGAAAATAAGTCTTGATACTCCGTGAGCAGTTCCATAATCTTTCCTACTGTCTCATCATCCTAGTAGTCCCCAGTTTTAGCCAACTTGGGTTTCTCTTCCGTACCAATGTTAACTTCTCGCAGCTTTAGAGGTTTCGTAACATCCAGAGTGTGTAACAAAGGTCCTACAACAGCGCGTTCCCCCTTTTATTCTGGGATCAAGACATTGCGCGAATATTCATTGCACTCTTCTATGGTGATATTGTGGTAATTGACAATATCCTGCATCTGCGTTTCCCATGTGGGTATTTTGCATGCTATGTAGTGGCTGGATTCACCAAATACAAAGGTATCGATGTCCTACAGAGCTTCATCAAGTGCCTCTAATCCTCCTGTTAACCCAAATGTCCCCAAAAATTCATCCTTTAAGGTTTCCAACTGGCGGGTACATTGATGTAGCTCTGCATCTAGGTGTCGTGCGATGGGAATTGGTCCCAAGGCATGAATAAACAAGTGAATCCATTCTTCTGTAGTACGATCACACCATTTCTCCATCCAGGTGAAAAAATGTTCGCGCGGATCCCCTGGGCCAAGAAATTTCTTGACGCGCACATTAGCCAGAGGCTCAAATCATGGGACCATCATATCCTGACATTCCTCCCACTCCTGGAACACCCCCTTATGCGTGTCCCACCATCTTGCATGCATTGCACGTAGAGCTAGTTTAAGGGCCCATAGCCTTTGGTCTCTTGGAACCTCAGCTTCAAATGTCCACAAAAATTCCTTTATACTACTGAAACCATCAAATTAGGGTAGTTCTCTTACCTCAGAGGATATGCAACGAAAGTCCCTGGTGATTCGCAGGCACCACAGCGCAGAGACATCATGCATCCATTTTTGCCAATTTTCCATTTCCTTGTCGGATTTGGAGAAGCATTCACTATCTCTTTCCCAGCAAAGCACACAATCAGCTATAGGATTGATCCAATATTCATCCCTCGTAGTTAACTTATATATGTGATCCACCTCTTCTTCCTCACGCACTGGCTCTGTATACCTTTCTCCTTCTGCGGGATCTAGTGGTACTATCACCCATGTTCCTTCACTTTCAAACACCATGCTCCTCTTTCTTAAATTAATAATACCACCCATATCTATGGCCTAGTTCAATCCTAGAAGTGTAGGATAGGCATCCACATCTTCTAAAATCTGAATGACGTCAAAGTCAGCTCGAGCCTTGACCCCTGCAATGTCTACCATGATCTTTGATAATCTTCCTAACGATATGATCTTCTGCTGATTAGCCATGCGCAGCTGGATAGTGGACCATTCTAACTTAGGTTCTCCAATTCACTGCCAGGTTTTCTTAGGTAGTACATTTTCATCTGAGCCCAGGTCTAGAATAACCTAATCCATCTTATAGTCACCAATCTGCGTGGTTAACCGCATCTCCCTACCAATGCGTCTCTTATGCTTATATAGGTTGTGTACACCCTTAATTTCAATAGCTGGGGTTGTTCTTTCTTCACAGTTGTCTATTAAAGCTTGGAGGTTTTCTACGACCTTTTAGTTGCACAACAGCTTCATACATTCCTGCAAGAATTGTTTGACCTCATCATCTGTTTTGAGGTTTGCGGGCGTTTGAGGAGTACATGCCACAGCCTTAGCGAAGTCTTGGTGAGCAATGACAAAGGTTTCTTTTCCCTTCTCTAAGTCCAAAACTTTTTTTTTAATGGCTTCTTTTCGAATAAGAGGCTCTGCCTCAGCTTTCTCCGTAGCTCCTCCAGTGGTCATGCCACTGTGTGTTATCACATTCACACTTGGTCCTTCATCTCAAGGCTCCGCCTTGACCCTTTGTACATTCTGCATAAGTCTCTGCTTCTTCTCCTGCATCTTGTCTATCAAAATCGGGCAATATTCGATCACATGATCCAGCTGTCTATAGCATCTGCAGGATTGTCTCATAGGGTTCATGCAATCCCTTGCAAAGTGCCCTATTTCTCCATAGTTATAGAAAATAATTTTTCCTCTCCCCCTACCTGTGCTTCCACCTCGGCCTCCTCCTCTGTCCCTAGCTGGGGAGCCACCTATGCCAAACGGGGATCTTGGCGAGGATGAATCCAACTGTACCCTATATAGATTCCCTCGATCTATCATCAAATCGTACGTCCGACAGTTCTGTTCATCGTGGCCTACAGATCTGCAGAACCTGCACCATTGTTGCTTTATTTATGGAACATATGCGGCAAGGCGGGGGCAGTGGTTGGTATTGTGTAGCCCAACAATGCGACAATCATCGCACCATAGCATTGGCCCACTTGGCCCTACATCTTCCCTAGGACGCAACGGGTTGGGTCCCCATGCCTGCACACAAAGGATAATTATCTTTGGTGTGGCCATTCACCCTGCATCGTATGCAACATCTTTCAGGGCTATCCTTTTTTCCTCGCTCCTTTCGTAGATTCTGGATCTTCATGTGCATTACCTCTAGTTGGCATGGTATTTGTTGTACTCCTAGTTGGCTAACATCCCTTGGTGCAACCTCTAGCTTCATGGAAATTTCCAAGGCCTTCTCCTACGACTCAATGGCTTGATGACCCATTGGTACACGTAGGTGGGGCAGTAACATAGAAATGAATTATTCTGTATGCTGTCTCTAATCATACAGAAATTCTCCTTCTCTAATTACCCTCTTTAACTGTTGTTTAGACTCCCATATAGACTCAGTCATTCCTTGCTTGAAATCTTTCAGATCATTCACTATCTGAGAGTAAGACTTAGGCTTCTTGAACTGCTGCTTCAAGGCATTCTTAATCTCTTCGATGGTCGCATTCGCATGCTGGTAAATGTATCCCATATACTAGTTGAAGGCCCTTCCTTCAAAGGACAGGTATAACTGAACCCTTTTTATAGTATCACTAGCTACGTTCTACACAGTCCATACCGATCTTGTGACGAACTAGAAATGATCCATATCTTCATCCCCTACGCCCTTGAAGGTGGGTAGCTTCATGTGTGAGGCCATATCATCTTCCGGTGGTGGTGGAGGTGAGTTCTTACCCCTATGAGGGTTTGATGGTGGTGTAGATGGAGAGCTATGCACAGCAGAAGTCCTTACTGGACTGTAGATAGATCGATCTCCTTCTTGATCAGTTCTATAGTATTTACCACTACGTGTTGTGCCCTCACTTTGATTGGAGCTCATTCACTCTGTATGACTACACAAAATGCTTTTTTTTCACAACAATATCTTAATCAGTAATGGTAGAGTTTTTGGAAACTTACCTCAGAACCCCTGAAGAATCTTCGTTCCGCCTCAGAGTAGGACACAAATTGATCAATTGTAAATTTTGTCACAAACCCTCCTATCACATTTTCCACCCAATGATCTACCGTGAAAGTGCTACTGTTATCAGTCTTCTCTAACTGCTGAATCAGCTCTAGTGGCCACTCCTGAAGCTCGATCGCAAAATGTCACAAAGAAAATTTCGTAGGTTTTTGTGAAAATTTACTTACTTTTCCACTTCTCTGTGGTTAATTTTCACTGTGATTCTCTATTACTATGAATTCCTGAATTTTCTTTTCGAACCACTCGTCGATCTCTTTCTTCTCAGGTCTCCAATGTGTTCCTGGCATTACCTAATCTCTCTCTCAAAATTAACCTGGTCTCGACAACTAAACCATTTGTTGGCTCAAGGGGTCTTGATCCAGGTTTGAAAGTTTAAGGTTTTCCAACAAACCTGTATACTATTATCCCTTTCGGCAGTTACCTATTTGCGTAGGTAAAATTCTCACCCGAAGCAGTATGGGAGGGTGCTGGAACCAAGTTTCCACACCCTGAAAGAAAGTAGGTAGGTCAAGCAGGGTTGCATTCCTAGCTTATCAACTTCTCATTTAACAGATCTGGTTACAGGCTTATATCACAGATCTCAGATCTAATAATTACCTTTCCATCCACGTGTGTACTACCAATCTATCAGCATAGAAATTATAATCGCAGTAGTTAATAGATCATATATTCATATAATAGAAACGAATATACTTTCACAGTTATCAAATAGATACTTTCACAACTTAATAATACATCCCAAGTTCACATAAATTATAAAAGAACAGATCCAAATCACATAAGATATCAACAATACTTCACATATATATATTAATACCAGAATCTTCTTACAATCCCAAAATACCCCCTGTGCACACATCTAGCAGGGCCTTCACACAGCAGGACTTAGGAGCTCCACGCACACAGCCAACATGAGTCCTTCCCAAAAACCCAACAACAGATCTAACAATTCGTGCTTAACATCAATCTCAATTCTTTTCTACCTATGACTTAAAAAATGTTCATCTATTATACCTATTTAGCCTACACATACAATGGTCTGCAAATCGTGTTTTATGGACTCTTGGTCTACCCTTGACCCATTACAATGCATTAGGGGATTTGACCCACCCCAAAACCCTTGCATTAGACTAATTATTACCAAAAATATACAAAAATGGACAAAATTCGCAGCTTTAGGAGACCTTGTTCTAACAATGAGACTTTGCATGCTGATAGGATATGAATTGAATGCTCGTTCCAAGAAAATGATTATGGTGGTATGGGCAAGAAAACAATTAATTTATGACATTGATAAATGTTATGGGTTATCATGCCTAAATAAACATTTCTCAATTAAAATGAAATATATCGCATTACATCATGGCTCGTGTGTAATCTCTTCATTAAATACTGATGAGCTTATATTTTCTGGTGATCGTGACATCACAATATTGATATCAACGAAGTTAGTAGTATAAAAAATGTGTTTGTTGACAAGAGTGTGATGTGCGATGTGTGATGCCATGATGTGCTTTATTGCATTGATGATTATGAGCGGTAGAAAATAGAATGGTTAAGCTTTGTGAAAATGTGATGTGATATGCTTTATCACATCGACGATTATGAGTGGTAACAAATCAGACTATCGGGGAGAAACTACAATTTACGAAATTCGATAGGCTTATGTGGTAGAAGTAGGTCCCATGGGTATTATTTATCGGATTTACTTATAAATATGGATTTTTCCTCATATAAAAATGTTTCGGTTATATTCATCGGATAGAAAAATGTTTCAAGTCATTATTCTCAAATTATATACATTTTTCAGTGATTTTGTGATTTGTGAAATGTGATTTATCTCCTCTTAATTATTTAGAAAGCCAATTTTTAAAGTTTTCATCCACTTTTGACCCCTACTCCTATTAAAATAAATACTCTAAGGGTTTATTGTCTTAATTTCTAAAAATTAGAAGGGTCCCCATTATTTTCTAAGGTAACTATGGCCTAAAACAATGGGGGTTGTTGATTTACACAACAATTGGCGATTCACTGGAAGAACCAGTTATCTCTAAAAAAAAATTCTTTAGTATCTTCGAATAAGTAAAATTAATTTATGGAAACAAGAATTATTTTCAAAATATTTAAATGAATAAAATTACTCTAAATATAAAAAAATCATGTATATCGTTAATATTTTATAAACCTTTCATAAATAATTATCTTCTTTGCTCTATATCAATCATTATATGGTTTGAAACATAAAGTAAGTATTCTTTTTGTAACTTAGCTTCTTATTTTTCTCCTTTTGTCATAGGTAGAGCCACTACTGCTAGTAAATATTAATCGTTCATGCAAGGTTACCTTTTAACCATCAACGACTCAGTATCCCATCCATTTATTTACAATTTCTTTGAGTTAAACCCTTAGTTACTCATTTTTCTTCTTTTTCTTAAAATGTCATTATCTTGGCTTGATAACTAGAAAGTGAAAATGCCATTCACTGGTTATGATTATACTGAACAAGTTGGCTTGTGATGAGATCCCTTATCTTATGATTTTAATAATCATGAGCCATTACTATGATTTGGTATGCATTTGTGTTAATGTCAGTTAATAATCAACTTCTGATCATGGTAAGCATGCCGGTGATGAGACTTCTTATACTTTTAAGTTTTTATATTTTTTAATTACACTCTAAAAAAAGGATATTTTCAATGGATGGGGAGAATCACTCACTCCTTAAGAGTTTTGGATGACAATTTAGAGTTAAAGATACTTAGTTACAAAAATTCCTTTCTTTGTAAAGATGAACCTTTTTTGTGATTGATACTAGAGTAAAAATACAAATTACAAATTTCAAGTTTACAAAATTTACAATTTCGATGGAAAAATATTTCAGAGTTCTATAGTATTCATTCAATTTTCTAGCTTGGTAGTTATTTCTTCAAAATTTTATATTCTTAAAAAAGAAAACATTAAATAATTCGGAGGTGTTGTGAACAACTAGAAGTATGTAATCAAATATTATTTTCTAAAAGAAAGAAAATAAAAAGGATATAATACACTTAGAATATAATCTTCCTCTAAGAAACGATTTTTTTCAGGATCAACCCATTAACAGGGAGTAAGTCTTTTCTCCCTTGAAGGTCTTGTAACATAAAGGTTGATGGGCCAATTTGTTCAATGATTTGGAATGGTCTAAGCCACATTATTTAGAATTCGGTATGCTTACCTTTTTCCTTGTGCTTTGTCCCATTTGAGTACGATATCTCCAACTTGGAAGTTTTTTGGGGAAACATAATTTGCATCAAAATAATTTTTCACTATTTGCTGATGATGAGCATGAGTTATTTTGGCCTTTTATCTTTCTTCTTCCATTTTAAGGATTTGTGACATTTTTAATTGTAGGAAAGAAGAAGGTACTTCATCAATAAATTGAACTAGGGATAATGAGGGAAGAACTAAATTTTAAGGAATTACAACTTCTTTCCCATAAACTAGATGTAATGGAGAAGTTCTCATGGAGGATTTTTGGGTAATCCTATCTTCCCATAGTGAAAATTTTAAATATTTATGCCAATTTTTTTTTATTTTGATCAATAGTTCTTTTGAAGATTCTTATGAGATTTTTGTTTGTTGATATTTCTAAACCATTCCCTTGTGCATAGTAGTTGGTGGAGTACTTAAGTTTTAAACATATTTTAAGAGTGACGTATGTCATACTATTTCCCGAAAAATAAGATGCATTATCAAACATAAGTGCATTGAGTAAGACAAATATGGTAATAATGAATTTATCAGTAAATTCAATTATGGCTTCAGAGTTAGCCACCTTTAGTGGAATTTCCTCCACCCACTTAGTAAAATAATATGTTCTAGTGAGAATATATGTATGTTGCTTGGATGAGTTAGGAAAAATCTCACCTATGATACCTAATCCCCATTGCTCGAAAAGTTGTTCAATGTTGACTGGTTGCAATGGCAACCCTGGTTTTCTTTATCTTCCAGCAACAGTTTGGCATGTTTTTCATTGTCTCACATATGTATGAGTATATTTGAACATATTGGGCCAGTAATACTCTTCATGAAGGACATTATGTGCAATGGTATGTCCACCAAATTTTCCACCTGCAGTTCCATCATGGAGTTCCTGTAAAACCTTTGAGCTTCAAATTTCTCAAGGTATCTTAGTAGTACAGAGTCATAGTTTTTTTTAAACAAGACATTTTCTATGAGTTGGTATTGATTATTTTTCAGTATTAAAGCTTTTTTTCTCTTATTATTGAGTTTTATCGGAGCATATCCATTTTTCAAGTAAAATACTAAATCGATATACTGTGATTCTGAATCATTTAAGCTTACCTCAGCAATTCGTACATTATTACCTGACTCTTCATCATTCAATATATTGGATGCTCCATATAGAAGTTTTCAGAGACCTTATCCTCTAATGATTTTGGCTGGTCTTATTTCAATGTCATATTCCTACAAAGTAGTTACCATATTTTCTATCTTTTCTCCTACCTCTTTCTGTATAAGTAGTTTCCTTACAGCCGAGAATGGAACTATTACCTTAGTTTGTGTTTTAACGAGAAAAGGCCTAAAATTATTTAAAGATTTATATACAGCAAATTCTTTCTTTTCTACTTCAGAATAATTTAGTTCTACACCTTGGAAGTTTGAACTAAGGAATGAAATAGTTGCTTCAATTTTTTTATCATCAATTTGTGTTACTACATTAGCATAAGATTTTTCTGATGCAAAAGTATATAAAATAAAATGTTTGGAAAAATATGCGGTATTCAGAGAAGGTTCATTAATGATAGATTCTTTAATCAAATCAAAATATTCTCTTTCATCATCTCCCCATTTAAAAAGTGAATTTTTCTTAATCATCACTTGCATAGGTAAAACAATTTGAGAAAATTTTGGAACAAATATTTTAAGAAAATTTAACTGTCCTAAGAAGAATAGCATGGATTTTTTTTTATGGGGATGTGAAAGTTAAAAAATTTCCTTAATTCTTTCAGGATCAATACAAATGCCTTGTTTTGAAACGATAAATCCTAAAAAAATTCCTTCACTTAATGCGAAATAATATTTTTTTGGATTTAAAGAAATTCCATATTTCAACTAGCGTTCAAGAATTTGTTTAAGACAATGATAGTGGTCATTCCTTTTCTCGGAGTAAATAGTTATATCATCTAGATAAAGAACCATTGTTTTGTTGATTAACCCTCCAAAAGAAATATCCATTGCTCTTTGAAAGGTTTCTCCTGCATTGATTAAGTGCCCCATTTTGTTCTAAATGTAGTTTTTAATCTATCTTAAAGATGAACCAAAACTCGATTGTAACCTAAAAATCCATCAAGAAAAGACATTAATTCAGAGCCAAAAACTGATTGAAAAATTTGTTACATCAGTGGTAATGGGAGATTATAATTCAAGAAAGATTTGTTTAAGTTTCGAAAAATCAATACAAATACAAATATCCTCATTCTTTTTCCTAACAGGAACTAGATTTGATACCTCTTTAGAATGCGAAACAGGAAAGATAATCTTGGCTTTAAGGAGTTTTCTAAGATCACTTTTGATTTGACTGTTGAGGTTAGGGTGAATTTTGCTTAAATTTTGTTGTATATGTTTTTTCAGTGGATATCATTGTTATAGTATGTTTAATGATTGAAGTAACATAAGTTTTCAGATCTGCAGGTTTCCATGTGAAGACTTTATTATTATTTTGAAATAAATGAATAAAGGCTAATCTTTCATCAAAGGAAAGATCAAGTCCTAAGTTGATGTTTGAGGATTTATACTTGTTCCAAGATTTACCAATTCAACCTCAAAGTTGAAGTTTGGTGTTTAGAATTAGTAATATTTGTTAATCTAAATTTTAGATCATAAAGATATTCAAGTTTGACCACAAACTTAAGTATATCATTTTCTTCAGACTTTTGTTGTAATTGTCTTTCATGTTCATGTTAATTAATTAGTTGATCACCATATGATCCTTCTGATGTAAGAAAAGTAATAACAACATCGTCATCATTGAATACTCTCTAATTAGTAATATTATCGGGAATAGATGGGCGAAAAATCAATTCAATGGAGAATGTCTCTAGGCTATAATCTTCTGAATGAGTAAGCTTAGATGCTACATTTGATAGAAGGTATTCACTTGCATTCTATGTTCGTGGAAAATACGAGTTATTAAATGCTAAAAATGAGAGGTGAGAGACTGTACTAATGATGGATAATGCTTGACATGGCCAGAACTATAGTGTATGGTATTTATTACATGCTTAATAATTATTTCAGAATCTCCGAATACTTTAAGATACTTAACACCAAGGTTGATTGCATTGGTCAAGCCTTGAATCAGTGCCTCATATTCTACAGTATTATTTATGCATTCAAATTCAAGTCCGCATGTGAGCATAGTCTTTTCGCCTTTTGGATTGATTAATATACAACCAGCTCTTGTTCCTTCACTAGATTTTGACCCATCAAAAAATAAAGTCCAAAATAAAGTATCAATACAAGGTTTATCTATATTATTTACACACTTGGAAGAATCAGGCTGAGAAAAAATTTCAATCTAAAAATTAACTGAATTGGTAAGAAATGGATACTTTAGAGCATTAAATTCCCTAAAAAGAATTCAACAGAATAATTGTCGAGAATTTTATTAGTAATGGCCATGGGTTCATTTTCTTCTTCGATTTCAGCTATTGAATATTTAAATTATTTTCACGGTCAACCCTAATTTAATTTGGCTTACCATTATGGGGAAGCCACATATGAGACCAGTTAGTAGAAAAATAGCCATGAAGATTTTTTGACCAATCTCTACTTAAGGTCAGACCATAAAAAGTTGGTATATCATAAACTGAGATATCAATTGCTTTATGTACTTTTGGATTGGATGCTAATATTTTAACGATTGAATTCATCTCTCCTAATACCTTAGCTTTTGTTGTTTCTAATTGCACAATATATATGGTTGAATTTTGAGGAGATATATTCAATTTCAGACAGATAGAATATGGCATAATGTTTGATTAAGCTCCAGAGTCAATTAAACAATTATGCACGATTTTTTTGAATAATTCAAATGTTAACAAAAACGGAGGAGTATGTGAATTGGATCTGTCACCCTTTAAAATAGCATCACTTGCATCAATTTTATTAGGTGAATCATTAGGAGGCTTACATGTTCCTTTAGATGCTTTCAAAGTTACAGGAGTAGGAAAGGGTGTAGTGGGAAACACATTCAATTCTTTAAGAAAAAATTTATGTTGTTGTTTTAATTTCCTGAGCTCGTGGAGAGAGATATTTTCTTTAATTTTCTTCATATCTTCCACTATATTGTATTCAGTGGTATCATAAACCACTAATGTTTTAGAGGTATATGGAAGAGTATAAGAAGTTGGATTTTATTGAGAAGAAGAAGTATTTTTATTACCATAACAATAGAGGATGAATATTTTTTCTTTTGAGGTGACTGAGGTAGATCAACAGTATTTTTACTTCTAGTATTTACCGAAAGTTCCTCATGTTAATTTTCATCATCAGAGGTTGGAGGGATAAAGTCCCATAGTCCATGAACTTCGACTAGTTCTTCTTCTTGAGATTCTTCTACAGATGATATTGTTTCATCATGATCCTCATCTTTATTTGATTCATCATTTGAGATTGCATTTGGGGGTTTAGAGTCCTAGATTTTCTTAAAATATCTAAAAGGCTTCTTTAAAGAAGAATCAGCGACTTGTTTCTTTATCTCAACCATATCATTTGACATGGTTTTGAGGACCTTTCGTAATCCTTCAAGATCATAGGGATCTTTAGATGATTTATTTTTTGGATCATCTTTAAAGGAAAATTTCTTAGTTTTCCTATCTTCTTGAGAAGTTTTCTTCTCTAAACCAAGTATTATTTTTTCAAAAGAAAGATATTCTTTAATATTCTCTACCAATGTAGCCTTATTGGCTCTATCTACGAAAATAGAAATATTAGAAGGAAGAGAGGATATATACCATTCTATTTTCACATCTACTCCAGGCTTAGATGTGGTTGGGATTTTGTGGAGAAATTTATTAAATCTGGAATTGAAGTCTTTGATCTTTTCACCTGTATTTTCTTTCAGATTGGGAAGATCATTGATAAGGGTTTCAGTAGTATGGTAATCTCCAAATTTAGTAAGGAATTATTCTTCAAAAATACCCTAAATAGTAGTTTTTCCTGATGGTAGTGAGAAATATCATGATCTAGCTGATCCTCGAAAAGTATAAGGAAATAATGTAACTACACAATCTTCCTTAGAAACTTCATTAAGATTTATAGCAAGCATGAAATTATGGAGATGCTCTTTTACAGGGAATCCATCATCCGGATTATACTTAGGAAACCATCTCTCGGGATGATTTGGTAAAGGATGGAGAGGGCCTTGTAGTTGAATAGCTCGAGGATTTTGCCAAGGTCTATTTGTCATTCTATGAAGGGGAGGATTAGGTGGTCCTAAAGGAGGATTTGAAGTATAAGAAGTAGTTCCAATAATATTTGAAGGTGAATAAGAAATAATTATGCAACTAAAATTACTTTAAATAGAATTTTTATACTGAGAAGAAGAAGAATAAGGGATATTGATCAATGAAGAATTTGTTTGAGATGATGTAAGAGAGGGAAGAATAACTGACGTTGTTTGAGATGTAGAAAGAGATTGAATCTCACTAGTTGATGATTGTGTTTCAGAAATATGAGTTTTCATTTGATGATAATGAAGATGAAATTCAAAACGGATAAATCCAATTTTTTCACTCTTAGATCGAGTTAATACACCAATGCCTTAAAAAATTGAAGTGACACTTCCTTTTGAGGCTTCCGAAAGTATAGGTTTTTTTCTGAAATTGAATTTTCTTTAGATTGCTTTATCAGAGTCTTTACTTCAGGTGATTCTGGAGTATATTCTAAAGGGATTTATTTATGAACAGAACTAGGAGATTTTGGGGGAGAATGAATAACTTATGATTTATGAGTAGGAGATTTTGAATTAGGACTAGAAGTTGTGGATCCAGAGGGAGAATGACTCTTGTGATGGTATTTAATTTTTAAATTAAGCTTTGGTTTCATTCATAGTCGGATGGCCCTCCTTCTAGCGCCAAAAATTTTGAGGCCCCCAAAATCGGTGCAACAACATCGGGGAAAACCACCTAGTTAGGGACTTAGAAACGATCCCTTTTCTGTTTGGAATGGTGGCTCCGATTGGATTTTTGGGACTAATTTCCCAATTTAATATAGTAGGAGTGAATGGATGATTTTATCTCTAAGTGGAACTTGAACAATGAAAAATTAGGCAAGCTTGCTATAAACAGTAAATCTATCTATCTATATCTATATATCTAGATCTATCTCTATCTGTATCTATCCCAGGATGAAACCTTTTCTTTGTGTGATTTACAAAATAATATTTCAGTGGATGCAAATAACGATCATACATTTACTTAGAGATATGAAAAAAAAATAAGATAATTTATTTAATTAATTAGTCAAATCAATTTAATGAATCTTATATTGCAACTTTTAGAAAATGCATGTACTACATATATACATAAATGATAACAACATAACACGTGCAAAAGTGAATTGATGTCAAATTTTGTTCAAACACATATATAAAAAAACATCATAAAATAATGAACTATTCCTCATTTGATACTCAAATTAAACATATAATATAAAAGTTCCATATATATATTTACTCAGCTGATTTGATAAATAATTATCGGTCCAACCTTTTCTATTCAAAAAAATTTAAGACTACAGAAGTGCAACATTAGTAAAGTAATATTTCCAAAATTTTAGGACCCCTTCTTAAGATACATGAAGGGGTTTAAATATAAAACTAATAAGACTTAAAATACTTATTACAATAAAAAATGAGGAGGTTTAGAACAACTCTCCTTAAAGTAAGTAAAATTAAAACAGAAATAGAAATTAAAGGGGTGATTTGTCGGAGGATTGTCATGTTGTCCCTTCTTCCATTTTCTCCTTGATTTGAAGAATATTAAGCCTACGCTTAACCTCGGGACGTTGGCTTGGCCTAATGCATAGGTTTCTAATAAAAACAACATCAAATAATGGAGGTAGCATGTATGAGGATGTATCTGTAAAACAATGAAGCATGAGCCATTGGCTATGAGGTTTCACTATATATCTCTAGTATCTTTCCCAGTCCAACTTTTCAATATTCATAATATGCTCCTCTTTTAATTTTGACACTTCCTGCCATTTTCTTATCAAATTTTTAACCAAAGGTATTGCACCAGGAGGACATTTGTCTATGAGATTTGATGTGATAAGGTTATGACTGACAGTTTCCACAATGTTTGTGTCAATGTATTTGGATCTGAAAATTTCCCTTTCTGCATTCTTTAATTGTATATCCCAACCTGTGAAGATTATCTCTTTCTTTGATTCTTTAATTCTAGGCAGGTTGGCCTTTTTCCCGTCAGTAGAATCTTGCCAAGTAACAAATTGGGATACCTTCTCAAATATGTCATCGAAAATAATTCTCATATCAACAATGTGATTCACAAGTGAATAGATTTTCTCACATAAATCAAGGATGCTTGTTAATTTATAACAAAAGATAACATGTTTTTGTGCCAATAACATGTTTAATTCTAAAGTTTTTTTCCTAAAATCATCAATTTTTGGGATATCTTTCATTTTATCAATGGAGAGTTGTAATTGATGAATTTGTGTATCTTTAGAATCAATTCAACTTTCATGATGGATTTTCAGTTGGTGCAGGATCCCTTGAATCTGTGCGAATTGTACCTGTTGTAATGTTCCAAAATTTTAGCCTCCAAGCTAAATGGAACATTAGAGTTAGCAGCAGCTCTAGCCAGTGAATAAATGGGAAGAAAATCCCATAAGTCTCCAAAGGAGGAATAAAACACTCCAAATGTTAAAGGGGACACTCTTTATAGCTCAATAAAACACCTCCATGTGTGAATAGGGTTAAGATGAATCTTCTTTGACTAAGTCAACAGCGCAATTTTAGTGGAGGAGGAATCCAAGGAGGAATAACGCAATTTTGGAGGGAGATGTATCTTGGAATAGATATGACCTAATTGAGTGGGGCCAAGGGCAATAAAAATCATGTCTTATATAAGGAAGAGGATGGCAGCATTATTCTTCATTTCTTAGTTCATTATTCTTGTCTTCCAAGACTTTTTGCTGCTTTGTTGCTTAGCAAAGTTGTAGTGTTGTTTAGCAC
Organism: Pinus albicaulis; assembly: GCA_034641835.2. Lineage (NCBI taxonomy): Eukaryota > Viridiplantae > Streptophyta > Pinopsida > Pinales > Pinaceae > Pinus > Pinus albicaulis. The sequence goes on along the minus strand of CM076584.1, from coordinate 1,479,530,814 downwards.
TGGGTGTTCCCAGGCAGGAATCCCACCTCTTTCCTTTGAGGAGCCTCATTGGGAGAGTTTGAATTCATCATTCCACATCAATTTTTTAGGCCAAGCTTCAACCATCTTCATCAGCACATCTTTTTGGGAGATTGTGCAGTGTTGCTGGGTGCAGCAGTGGAAGGGATTGGAATCCTGACTTCCGAGCTACTTTTTCATTGGAGGATGGTTTCCTTCACTTGAGATATCTATTTGGAGAGATCCATAGCTTATTTCAGATATTTGGTATCAGACCTCACATTTCCCATACATTCCCAGCATTTTTTATTACAGGGAATGTGTTATTTTGGAGGCGGTGTTCATTGCATGGTTTGGTGGCTCCGTTGCTGAGTTTCCTTGTGATTGAGAGGTTCATCCTTTCATGGGAGGAATCCCTTGAGGGATATACGTCAGATCAGACATATTTCAGCCTTTTACACTCACGTGCTTCATTATTGCATTGATGATTCAGTAATTTTCTGAATATCACATTTTGTATGCAGAGTGTTTGACAAGAAACCCTTGCCTGGTTATCTTGTATTTTGTATGAGGAGACCAAATATCTGTTCTTCAGCATTGTTTATAAATACATGAGTAGATATATTTTTCTCCTACTATTTTATTGTTAAACCATCTCTTATACTACGCAATCCCTTGAGTAGCTGCTCTGGCATTCTGCAGTCTTGGGGTTTTGGCACTTTTCGGTAATCCTAGGTGTGGGAGATCTATTTAACCCACCTAGTTTGCTTTGTTTCATCTCTAATATTGGATTTAGATTGTATATTGATTATTTTATGGGATCAAAGGATCTATTTTAGTATTTTATTGCATTTTTTGTTGGAAATGCATTTTTGATACATGATTCATGAGTTGTTCCTAATTTCGAATATTACAATGGTATCAAAGCATGATATCTAACTCAGCCTGTGAGATCCAGCTATCAGAGGAAGGAGATATGGAAAAAATCCAAAAAGCTTCAATATGTGAAGGAATAAAGGAGGACGAGCTTACAAATCTTCTTCCTAAATCTATGCAGAGCTTTCAAGGAGAGCTGAAGAACATGGGATTGGAGATCGGATCTCCAAAGGAGGTTGAATCTAGAGCTGAATATATATTTTCACATGGTGAGTGTGAGCATGCAGCTGCACTCCATGATGCATAGTGTAGTCAAGTGCCCAGAGCTATCTTGAGATGGATGGGAGGAGGAAAAATGCCTAAAAGGAGAACTCTTAGTTATTTTTTGTAGGAGTATGAATCTCTAACTGAGAGGTTTAGAAATCACAATTATTTCCAGGAGTTTTGTGAGATGTATATGGAGAATAGAAAGCAACAGGATGCAGATAGTTTTCATCTATCTACTTTTGTCGGATCACCTACATGTTCATTTCGAGCTTGGGTGAAGGAGCTAGATTCCTATTTTCACCTGCACCATATTTCCAAAGATGAAGCCATCAGAGTTGTGGCACTTCATTTCAGAGGTAAGGCTCATGCATGGTGGATTTTTGAATCTTGTTCTTGAAAAAATGCAAACACTTCATCTTATGCAAGATTCATAGAGACTTTGATGGGAAGGTTTGGTGAAAAACTTCCTAAGACACATGAGTAAGGAAAACTTGAGAAAACAAAACCCTTGCATGTGATAGAGGAAAATCCACTTTAGAAAACCATGGGAGGAGTTGATATCTTGCATTACATGTTGTCGAAAGCAAGACCTCCAGTTCATATTCTTGAACAAGAGGGCATGTGGATCTCCTTTTCACAGGAGGATCCAACTGTTTAGATGTTGCCCAGACACATTGAGGAAGATGAGGGCAACAACGCTGTCACATCTAGAGCACATCGAGTGCCTCATGCAGAGGGAGGAGGAGCACATGCTCCAAAAGGAGGGATTCTTGTATCCTTACAAGAAGTTCCCCAAGATCTCATACATGGAGGTCCAAGCATAATCAGTGAGCAGCATGATTGTGCAACATTGCAGCTCGAAGGAGGAGGTAGTGAGGAAGAGCAGCATCAGTTGATGAGAAGCACACACCCTTCTCTATTTCAGAGAGCTAATGCAAGGAATAGGCAGATTGATTTGTGCAGTGAGGGTAGGGGAAAGGTTTCCCAACCATATGAGCAGTCTACTCTTGACATTGATGTCTCACTATATTGAGGCATTCCACCTGGGAGGCCACCTGATCTGGAGCTGATGGAAGACATCTTGTCTTTTGATTCACCACTCTTAGATTTTGGAGAGGTGAAGATTCTGGAGGAAGACTTTGTCATGAGGGATATCGGAGTAGCAGGTAGCATCATGAGGAGAGCTTCACATGCCAGATCACCAGTGTTGTCTCTTAGGAGGATTGATCCTTATTGGGGATCTCAGCTTTTAGTAGAGTACTCCAAGGATCTTGGTGCATGCATGATTCTTGATGAGCCGGATGGAGATGAGAGATACATGGTGGATGATTTGTTCATCTATTCCTATGGCAGGATCTTCTTGACTAGATCTTCTAGTCTGAGGGAGAAGCTGCTACATGCAGCACATGAGCACTTCTCTTCTATGCACTTTGATGCATATTTCCATTTGATGGAGGAGTTCACTTGGGAGGGCATTCATCATAACATATTTCAGCATATGGAGAGATGCATAGCCCGGATGGTGATAGAAAGTATGTCATAGCCGCCTTCCTACTCATTGGGAGTGAGGGAGAATGTCTAGTTGAGCCATTTCAGCTCAAGACCTCAAGTACATGATGGAGGTATAATTTCATATTTTGTATTGTACTTCTTTTCCTTATTTGAGTAGCATTATGTAACAAGAAGAATCATCTCTTCTTGCATATTGTATGATAATGTACTTGCAGCTACTTGTAGCATTGATTCTGGCTATATTTTTGATGGTTTGTGGGGGAAGCCACATGTATCTGGGTGTTCACCATTGGCACCAACTTATAACTTCATGTTTTCACCTTATGAGATAATTGTGGCAGCAAACAAGTGGTTGTCAAAGCACATGTTATTTCTTATTTTGATGTAGGCAAAGGATGCACTGTGCTAGTTCCAAGAGAGGGACCATGATTCACTCTCTGGTTGTCATTTGGAAACTTGTTTTTATTGTATCTTGCTTCCATGTATTGCTGATATGTATATGTTCATGGGGAGATTTGTTTGGAGAATGGGCTTGAGATTGGAGATGCCCATTGGGAACATGATTCTACCCATTTTATATGTTGTACATTTTATGAGGAACGTTGGGAAAACCATGATTTCCACATCACAAATTTTCTCTTCTTGTGGGAGGAACCACTTGGAGAACTTGAGGAGGCACTTCATGGTTGATTTGTTTGTTGGGACATCATACAAGTTGACCATCATGATCCTAATTTATGGTTTTTATGAGCGAGAGAGGAGGCAGCATAAAAGGTTTTTGTTGCTATGGTTACACTTGGAAGAGTATGGGAAAAAGTCTTCCCATACTTTTCATGATATTTTTGGAAAGAAGGAAGGCACATTCATGGTGTAAGAAGGCTACCCTTCAGCATTGGAGGATTATGAGAGGCTTCCATGTTGGAAGAAGATCTTCTCACATAGCATCATGATGGTGGATGGATTTGGCATATGGGATGTCAAAGAAAGAAGTCATGGAGCCTTATCACAAAGGCCTATAGTGCTATCACATAGGAGTATGTTCTTATGGATGGAATATTCCAAGGAGAAGATGTATTCCTTCTTCTTGAAAATTTCTATGAGGAGATTCTCATGGGAGGACTTATTAAGGGACCTCACTTTCATCCAACTCACTATGTATGGTAGGGAGTGCAATTCTGTACTTGTTGACTACTCCATTGAGTATTTGTACTTTCTCACCATGTTCGAAAAGTGCATTTCTCCTCAAAAGAGCAAGAGTATTTTTGGGTTTCATGGTCACTTTAGGGCCAATGTTTATGATGATAGTAGCCCTTATATACATGACTTTGGGCAAGTGTATTTTTATTTTATCTATGTACAACTGATAGAAATTGATGCTTACTTCCCCATGTTGGGAGAACAAACATATACAACTTGTAACTTGTTGTAGGATCACTTGCCATATGACATTCTCAAACAACAGTTGGGAAGACTGCGTAATATCCACTTGGAGAACCTTTGGTACCATCCAAAATTGCACCTAACTTTCAGCAATTTTCTGATTTGGAGGCCAAATGGTGATGATGTGCCATTCATCTTGGATGGAATGGTTTGGGTTGACATGTCTCATGACTTTGGAGGGAGAGTCCTTGGAGGCTCAATCTTCTTCTTGCCATTGGAGGGAAATCATGTTGCATCCCAAGATCAGCATACCCTCTACACTTATCATAAGTGGAGAGGAGGACAGTGTGGGATAGGCCCTCTTGCCTATCATGTTCACTTTTTCAGCCCACCTACATTTCAGGAGCCAAATTTGGAGGATATTTTACCATGTTGGAGGGTGACTCACTGCATTTGGATGATAGCATGGGTGAGGGAAGCACTCATTCACCTTGATGATCATCACTCCTACTTTGTGGAGGCCATGAGATAGCAAGCAATTTTCCATTCACACTTTTCCCTTTTGATTGATGTGGACCATTTGGTTTTGCACACTTGGGAGGAAACATTGGATTACAGTTTATTTGCAGATTCTCTTGATGCAGTGATGGAGGCTATTGATGGGAGGCCACATGAGGAAGAGGGGAGAAATTTTTTTCTCCTTATGAATTTTCTTGAGGACAGTCAAATATTTTCGAGGGGAGGACTGTAATGTTCCACAATTTTAGCCTCCAAGCTAAATGGAACATTAGAGTTAGCAGCAACTCTAGCTAGTGAATAAATGGGAAGAAAAGCCCATAAGTCTCTTAAGGAGGAATAAAACACTCCAAATTTGAAAGGGGACACTCTTTCTAGCTCAATAAAACACCTCCATGTGTGAACAAGGTTAAGATCAAGATGCTTTGCCTAAGTCAATAGCGCAGTTTTAGTGGAGGAGGAATCCAAGGAGGAATAAGGAAATTTTGGAGGGAGATGTATCTTGGGATAGAGATGACATAATTGAGTGTGGCCAAGGGCAAGAAAACTCATGTCCTATATAAGGAAGAGGATGGCAACATTGTTCTTCATGTCTTAGTTCATTACTCTTGTTTGCCAAGACTTGTTGCTGCCTTGCTGCTTAGCAAAGTTGCAGTGTTGTTTAGCACCCCTTTCCTATGAGGAGCCTCATTGGGAGAGTTTTCATTCATCATTACACATCAGGTTTTCAGGCCAAGCTTCAGCCATCTTCATCAGCATAGCTTTTCCGGAGATTCTGCAGTGTTGCTGGGTGTAGTAGCGGAAGGGATTGGAATCCCGGCTTTTGAGCTAGTTTCTCATTGGAGGAAGGTTTCCCTAACTTGAGATATCTGTTTGGAGAGCTCCAGAGATTATTTCAGATCTGTGGTATCAGACCACACATTTCCCATACATTCCCATCGTTTTTTCTGCCAAGGAATGCGTTATTTTGGAGGCAGTGTTCATTGCATGGTTTGGTGGCTCCGTTGCTAAGTTTCCTTGTGATTGAGAGGTTCATCCTTTCATCGGAGGAATCCATTGAGGGATATACATCATATCAGACACCTTTCAGAATTTTACACTCATGTGCTTCATTATTGCAGTGATGATTCAGTAATTTTCTAAATATCACATTTTTTATGCAGAATGTTTGACAAGAAACCCTTGCTGGGTTATCTTGTATTTTGTATGAGGAGACTAGATCTCTGTTCTTCAACATTGTTTATCAATAAATGAGTAGATCTATTTTTCTCCTATGATTTTATGGGTAAACCCTCTCTTAGACTGCGTAGTCCCTTGAGCAGCTGCTCTGGCATTCTGCAGTCTTGGGGTTTTAGCACTTTTTGGCAATCCTAGGTGTGGGAGATCTTTTTAACCCACCTAGTTTGCTTTGTTTGAGCTCTAATATTGGATTTAGATTTTATATTGATTATTTTATGGGATCGAAGGGTCCATTTCAGTATTTTATTGCATGTGTTGCTGGAAATGTGTTTTTGATGCATGATTCATGAGTTGTTCCTAATTTGGAATAATATATATGCAAGAGTAGGCAACTAACTCTATGTCTAACTAAATTATTTATGATTCAATATAATATGCAAGGGAAGAGGCTCTTAACTAAGGAGATCCTGGTTGTCCTTCCCTACAGTATCATAGAGAAATCATTCATAAAACCAGAAACTTGAAATAAAGACAAGAGAATGAACTTTAATTGTTGTTCAGATTCAAAGAGAGAGAAAGACTAACTTAGTCTTTTGATTGTTCTCTCATATACTAATCCAAACTAAACTAAGATCCATTCATAAGCATAAGAAATGAAATGACTTGAAACATAAAAGAAAAAGAATGAATTTCAATTATCATGCAAATCGAATAGAGAGAGAGCCTAACTTAGACCCTTGGATATCCTCTCACATGTTGATAAGATTCTAATTTAAAACTCATTCATCAATCACAAACAAATCCTTAAACATCTAAGCAATGAAATGAAACAAAATCTAATATGAAATAAAATGTTTCTCTCATCCTTTTAGAGTGAGCTCAATTCTCTTAAGAACAAGACAAATTATTCCATATACTACATTAAGTAAACTTATATCTAAAACTACATAAATTCCATAAATTCATATTCTACATTAACACAATTTACATCTAAAACTACATAATGGAAATATATTAAAAATGAAGCTTTATTCTATTCCATCATCAATTGGATACAATGCTCTAAGAGTCCTCCTCCTGGAATGGAGGAGGTACTCCTATTTATACAATGAGAGGAGTAACAAACTCATAATGATCATCCACTAATATCTCTAACCATCTAGACACATAACCCTATCCTCCATGATCTCCTCCATGATCTTTTCCATGAGGTTTATCTTCTTAAATTCGAATTTGATCATCCAAGGCCACATAAAGGTGTCTTGGAAGCTTCCTTTGTGCCTACACATGCCAACAAACTCATGCTAATTGTTAGGTATAAGTATAAGCATATTATTTTCTAAGTTTTAGCCATAAATTCACTTTAAAATGTTAAGAATTAATAAACTTTGGAAAAACATAGTTATGACCCAATAATGAGGTGAATGTAATGATATGGAGGTGGAATGGAGGTGACATGAAGGTAAAATGTGAAGATATTGATGAATAATGGAGTGAAAATAGGGACTATTTTGAGGTCCAACATACCCCCAAACTGAAGGTATTGCATGTCCTCATGCAATCTATTACATTACTTTTTGGTACTTGAGCTTTGGCTTAAACTCTGCATGAGATCATTTACTTAACTTTTGCAAAGCGTTATTTTGATGAACTACAACTTGGTTGGTTCTTGTGTTTCAACCCTATTTTGTTTGTTGCGTTCATTGTATGATCTTTGCATAATGATAATGTGCTTTTTATGGCAGAGTATTTTTGTTGGAATGCATCATGGTTGGTTCTTGTGTAACAACCATGATTCTATTGGCATCCAGTTAACTTTTAAATACTTTAGACAAAGCCATTTATATGCTCATGTAATAGTAAATATATTTTGAAGGTAAGTGGGTTTAGAATGTGATATATAACTGTGGATATGAATGTGACAAAGCATGTATGTAAATGTATCCTTCCCATTAAACGGATGGCTTTGGCAATGAAAGGAAAGGAAGTGAAGTTTTTTTTTTTTTCCAAAAATTATTATTCTAACATTTCAAGGAATTTAATGGCTAAAAGTTAGAAAATAGCATACCTTAACTTACCCTTCCAAAAATAGGTGAGAGTCGTGCATGTGTGACTGCAAACTGTTGTGAAAATGGTGGATGAAAGATGGATCTGTATTGTTGTATCAGCTGCTGGATCCGCTGCTACTAGATGAAAAATCTGAGGAGTCTGCTGAACATGGCTGAAAGTTGTATCTGCTGCTGGATGATGAATCCGATGAGTTTGCTGAATATGGCTGAAAATCTATAAGGCTTGGAAGGTATACAAAATACAGAAGTTACATTTTCCTCCCAGCCTTATTTATTGACTTGTCCTCAAGTGAAATACAATGAATACCATGAATGGAAATACAATGAATGGAAATTGGCTTCATCTGCTACAAAATATGGGTCTTCAAGTCTTCAACGCTCGATGGCACAAATCTTGCTATGTGATTAAATGTGTCGATGTCGAACATAGCAAGAAGTTGTTGACTTAGAGGCCGTTAATGAATGCCCCTAGCCAACACAAGAGCTCCCACCATTGATTCCAATGGGAGTCAGGATGCCTAACACATCTTTGTAGGTACGAATAAATTTGTCGTCGTCGAGTCACCTACAAGATCCAACGAACAAGGGATATTAATGTACTCCCATTGTTCATTGGCAAGAGTACTTTCCATTAAGGCATGCAAGCCTCTAGGTGTTTTTCAATGATACTTAGACTCTAGGACTTTGACTCAAGCAGGGTTTTATTGGCGAAAATGAAGGGGAATCGTGATGACAAGAAAAATGGCAATGTAAGGAAATGCATGATGTATGAATAAGAACTCTTGCTGTGAAAAATGGATATGGAAATGTCATGCGTTATATATGTACAATTGATGGAATTCAAAATCTTTTCAGAAAGGGAGGTGGAAGGTAATGGTTGTGGAGATGGATTTGTCTTGAGAATTTTTCATGAATTTAGTCTTTGGAAGACTAATTGTCGTCACAATGTAGTCTCCGTAATGATCACTTTGTCATCCTGTAACCTGTAAAAAAACTTGGTAGAAAGAAACATAAGTGTGTTCAAGAAGGAATGCGCATTTCCTTCATGATTCTTACGCAAAAATTTCATACCAAATAAAACAAATTAAGGACAATCAAAGTGTTGAAATTAACTTAATCATGATATTAAAATCAATCCATTCTTAAAAATAACCATGAAAAATAATACTCCCTGTCAGATAACTCATGAAATGTGCTTCGCAATTCTGTTCTGTAAAGCATACAAGAATCATGTGATGAGTTTATGCCATCTTGATGCTATCGAAAGAGAATTGAATCCTCCAATTGATTTTTAAAATTTGTTTCCAAGTATGCCATTTTTTCAAAGTTGTGTGAATTTTGTGAAAATTTTTTAGATTTTTTTTTAAATGAAAACATAATTTTTTTAGATGTTTCATTAAACAATAAATTAAAAACATAAATTTTTAATTTATTATTTAAGTTGAATTTTTTTTATTTATTTATTTATTTTTTTTTTAACAAATTTTTTTTTTTAACAACAAAATTAAAAATAAATTTTTTTATTATTGTTTTTTTTTTTTTTAAATCAAAATTAATAAATAAATGAAGACACAATTTTTTATTTTTTATTAGTTATGTTGATTTTTATTTTTATTTTTTTTTTAACAACAAATTAAAAAACAAAATTTTTTTATTGTTTAAGTTGAGTTTCTTTTTTAAAAGAAATCAACAAAAATTTATTTGTTAAAAAAACCTATTAAAGAAAAATTCTAAAATCAAATAACATTAAAATGAAGGTTTTTTTTTTTTTTTAATGGATTTTCTTCCAAAGTCTTTTATGGGGTACTATATAGTACGGCTAGCTCAAATCAAGATTGCCCACAAACCTGATATCAGGAAATGAGAATCGTACCCTACTCATTTGCTCCCTACTTCTGAGCATTTCCATGCAATCAAACAGCTGTAAATCGGGATATTGTTGGTGTTATCTCTTCCACATTTGTGGACAGAAAAATCGGTTGATCTGCAGAGCAATTGCTTTGCCAATAACCACAGAAGGCATCTCGCCATCACCAAACCGATCGGTTGCACATGCTTCGCCTCCTTTCCCTCAGAAAGTACACAAAATCCTCTAAAATCAATGAGAAATCGGGCTCTTTGTGAAGATAATGCAAATGCCAAATACACAATCTCGGTATTGGCGACCTCGAAATGGATAACAGACCCGCGCTTATATAGGTCTGGGTAATCAACAGAATGTCTACAGGTTCATTTGAAGACTTTTGTCCATTGCATTGGGATTGCAACGAGATTAGGTGACCAGCGACCCTTCCTCATCCTTTTTGTTCCAACGAAATGAGATCCGTTCTCTTTTCCCTCTTGTGATTTTTGGCCCCTCCTGCCAATTAATGTTTTGTCCAAGCGATTGAGCTAAATACAAGCATGACAAGAGGGATTAAAATCCTGCAAATGGATGAGACGATACTACGTAGTATTGTTCGCATGACAGGAATTCCAATTCTCTGTCTCCACATATAACATATTAACAAACATTGCAGGAGACGTCCAATCACTCACTTACAGTTGAAAATGATAAATTATCTAGTTCCAAATGGTGGAGTTCTCGACGAGCTAAGACTTCACTCAGCAGCATCTTCATTGTTTCTGCAATAGTCTCGTTCCATTCTTCTCAACATATTTGTGTGATTGTATGTGAAAGAAAACTTCGTTTTGTTTTTCTTTTCTTTTTTTTATTTCGTTTTGTATTTCAAATTTTCTTTTATTAATGTTTTGTTTATTGTGAAATTTTTTTTTAAAATCTTGAAATCTAACCTATCTTAAAAATGGCTATTTTTTTCAAAAAGATTTTTTTTTTAAAATAATATTATATATATATATGATATATATATATATTATTATTTGGGAAATTTTTTATATTTTTTTTTTTTAATTTTTTTTTTTTTTTTTAAAACTAAAATTTAAAAAGACTAAGTTTTATCTAAAATGTTTTTTTAAGATGATTTTTGACTAATTCACAAAATTTTTATTATTATATCACAGATCAATTTTCCAGCAAAAGTATTTTTATTTGGAATAAATCAATAGATTTTCTGATCTTCCTGATCGCACGAAGCGCAGGAAGAGAGCATACTCATCGCTTGATTTTTTTTTATTTATGCAGGGGGGTGTTTTTGAAATGACGAAATTTAAAACTAGCTAAACATTAAAACATCAGAAAATTCAAACTTAAACTCCTTTGTGAAGATCCTGCTGTCACCAAGGTTCACAAATTATTTTGTCTAAAAAAAAATGCTAGTACTAAATTAAATTTCTAATGCCTAATCCCTTAGCACCATCCCCGGCAACGGCGCCAAAATGTTGGGCAATTTATTTGAACAAATTGCTGCATTAAATTATCGACCAGGGAAACTCGTGAGCTTGTGATGGTGCCAGCAATATATATGCAAGAGTAGGCAACTAACTCTATGTCTAACTAAATTATTTATGATTCAATATAATATGCAAGGGAAGAGGCTCTTAACTAAGGAGGTCCTGGTTGTCCTTCCCTACAGTATCATAGAGAAATCATTCATAAAACCAGAAACTTGAAATAAAGACAAGAGAATGAACTTTAATTGTTGTTCAGATTCAAAGAGAGAGAAAGACTAACTTAGTCTTTTGATTGTCCTCTCATGTACTAATCCAAACTAAACTAAGATCCATTCATAAGCATAAGAAATGAAATGACTTGAAACATAAAAACAAAAGAATGAATTTCAATTATCATGCAAATCAAATAAAGAGAGAGCCTAACTTAGACCCTTGGATATCCTCTCACATGTTGATAAGATTCTAATTTAAAACTCATTCATCAATCACAAACAAATCCTTAAACATCTAAGCAATGAAATGAAACAAAATCTAATATGAAATAAAATGTTTCTCTCATCCTTTTAGAGTGAGCTCAATTCTCTTAAGAACAAGACAAATTATTCCATATACTACATTAAGTAAACTTATATCTAAAACTACATAAATTCCATAAATTCATATTCTACATTAACACAATTTACATCTAAAACTACATAATGGAAATATATGAAAAATGAAGCTTTATTCTATTCCATCATTAATTGGATACAATGCTCTAAGAGTCCTCCTCCTGGAATGGAGGAGGTACTCCTATTTATACAATGAGAGGAGTAACAAACTCATAATGATCATCCACTAATATCTCTACCCATCTAGACACATAACCCTATCCTCCATGATCTCTTCCATGATCTTTTCCATGAGGTTTATCTTCTTAAATTCGAATTTGATCATCCAAGGCCACATAAAGGTGTCTTGGAAGCTTCCTTTGTGCCTACACATGTCAACAAACTCATGCTAATTGTTAGGTATAAGTTTAAGCATATTATTTTCTAAGTTTTAGCCATAAATTCACTTTAAAATGTTAAGAATTAATAAACTTTGGAAAAACATAGTTATGACCCAATAATGAGGTGAATGTAATGATATGGAGGTGGAATGGAGGTGACATGAAGGTAAAATGTGAAGATATTGATGAATAATGGAGTGAAAATAGAGACTATTTTGAGGCCCAACAACACCTGTAGATGTTGACTAATACTTTGTTTTTCGTCTTATAACTTTGTTTCAAGTTGAAGGATATTTTCATATTTTTGTTTCATCAGTTGATGAATATTTTATGCCTTATTAATAGTTGTAGAAGCATAAGCTCCTAAAAAATGTGATAAGCGAGTTAGATCCTATGAAATATCTGACTCTATGTCTTTCCAAATAATGTGCATTGATATATCTTCTTGAGAGAGAGTCTGGGAATGCCTTGTTCTTCTCCTATTATTTTTCCTGCTAACGACTCCCTTTTGCTTAGGACTACAAAAAATTTCCAAGGGAGGAATTTCTTGAATATTTAGAGAAATCTCAGAGGTTGGGAAGGCTGAGATGTATTCCATTCTCTCTGTACTTACTAATTTCTCAGAGGGCCCAGCATTAAACGAGTCCTGACTTGTAGAAGGAGGAGTTTGTACAATTTGTTGTTGGTCAATAATCATAGCTCTTTTTTCTTCTTGGAGTTTGAGGTCAAACTCTTTCCAAACATCATTGATATTTCTAGAGAAATCCAGATCTATTGTTTGAACTTCAATTGAGTTTTCCTGGTCTGTTGTATTAAGGAATTTAATATCCTTAATAGATGATTCACTTTATTTCTATGCCATGGTTTGAGAAACATCCAAAATCTTGAGTGGAATTATTTCTAGTGTCTTATTTCTATATTGAAGAAAATTTATTAGTTGTTGTGGGTGAAGGCGTAAAGTTTCCAGATTTTTAACTGCAGCATAGTTATCGACATACTCAAAAAAGTCATCCAAATGATGATCTTCATGCACAAAGGGTTTGATTTTCACTTTTGTAGTGAAATTATTGGCTACTTTCAGTGGATCATATGACCTATTTGGAATTGTAAATAATTTCAAACACTCAATTTCGCCAAATTCCACAATGTTGTGTTTGTAGTTTTCTAGTCCATACACACTGTAATTAATTGGAAAGGAAGGCCATAATGCCTTTTTGGCTTCCTTAAAAAATATGGTCACGCCATTTCCAAAAGTTTGGTATGCAATTTCTCTAGCGAGATGTTTATTAGGAACACATATGGGTTAAGACATGTGGATGAGGTCAGCTCCCAAATACTCATACATAGTTGAATTACTCCTCACCAAACTACTTTCCTATAGAAGAAAAGTCACCTTGGGCTTCTTTCGAAAGTCTAGGGGCTCTCTCATTGAAAAAAACTTCAAAAAGGGGTAGAATAACTCCATGATAGATTTTGTAAAATAACTTTCATATTTGGATTCCCACATAATACTATGAAATACGTGAATGGGAGCATGATCTTGGTTAGTCCATTTCCATCCCATGGCTGCAAAATCTGATGTAAAACATACATCACCCATAATATAGCCGGTCCTATAAAATGGGGGAAATATTTTTAGAAGAGATAGAACAGTTATTTCTATAATTTAATATTTGGGTGGAAATATTATTTGACAGAATATTGCCCCAGTGCATAAAATGAACATTTTTTGTTGCTTCCATATGGGGAACCCATTCTACTGAAAATCTAGTTGTGTCGGACTAACCAAAAATCTAGAAATGATAGTAGAGATATAGCAATAGGGACTTGCAAGAGATTCAGTAGAATACATACCATTTTCATCATTCTTATGTTTGTTAGGATTTATCCTCCTTTTCTTTATTGGCGACGATTTCAGTTCATTTTCCTTAGAAAACTTTGCAAGGAATTCCTTATCATAAAACTTATCAGGGTCTGGAATATGGTATGTTTGCTTCAGGTCTTCTACTTTAAAGGAACCAATCATAGTTCCTCTACTGGTAAGGAAATTCCTATCCTCGATGTTAAGTTTTTCGATAATCCACCTTACCATACCAGTATATGGTAATATCTTGGGCGGTGTTGCAATTCAGTGAAGAAAAGAATTGGTTTTGTCTCCAATTGTAGCTTGAGAAGAATTTGGGGTGTCGGCTCTTGCCTTTCTATGGATTTTGCGGGGTTTCTTGTCTTCAAAGAGCTTATACATATATTCCCATAGAGGGGATCCACTTTGAAGTCCTAAAATCATATCTGTAAATAGGGGCAACATTTTTATCCTCTCGAAGGTAGTAGGCATAGGGTTAACAAGAGCGATATGCTTATTTTCTTACTTCCAAGCCTTAATTTCCGAACAGCTTTGTTTACTCAAAGTTGCCTATAAATACGTAAGAAATAATAAGTGGAAAGAAGAAACCTTTTAGTTTTACAATACACATAGATACCATAGTAATAGAAACATGTCAAATGAATAAGACTTCACATGCTAATGGGATATGAATTTAATGATCGTTGTAGCAAAATTATTATGGCGGTATGGGCGAGAAAATCATTAATTTATGACATTGATAAATGTTATGGGTTATCGCGCGTATATAATAATTTCTCAATTAAAACCAGATCTATCTCATTACATCGTGGCTCATGTGTAATATCTTCATTAAATACCGATGAGCTTATATTTTCTTCCGATCGCCACATCGCAATCGCAATATCGATGAAGTTGATAGTATGCAAAATGTGTTTGTTGACAAGAGTGTGATGTGTGATGTGTGATGTGATTTATCGCATCTGCGATTATGAGCGATAGCAAATAGAATGGTTAAGCTTCGCTAAAATGCGATGCGATGTGCTTTATCTCATTGGTGATTATGAGTGGTAGAAAATAAGACTATCAGTGAGAAACTGCGATTTGCTAAATGCAACAGGCTTACATGGAAAAAGTAGGTCCCATGTGTATTCTTTATCAGATTTACTTATAAATATGGATTTTTCCTCATATAAAAACGTTTTGGTTATATTCATCGGATCGCAAAACGTTTCAAGTCATTATTCTCGAATTATATATGTTTTGCAATGATTTTGTGATTTTTGAAATGCGATTTATCTCTTCTTAAGTATTTTAAAAGCCAAATTTTAAAGTTTTCATCCACTTTTGACCCCTATTCCTATTAAAAGAAATAATATAAGGGTAATTTTCTTAAACTCTAAGAATTAAAAGGGTCCCCATTATTTTATAAGGTAAATATTGCTTAAAATAATGGGGGTTGTGGATTTACACAACAGGACCACATATCCCATATTTATGGCACCTCATACTTACACAATTCTAATGGTCACGATTAATTATACGAGATATAAGGGTGGATATTGATAAGGGTTTAACCTAGTTAATTTACCCTACATTTCTTTGGGTAATATAATCTCATTTTCAATTTTTTGTCTATGACATCGTTTCTCTATCGGTTTTAAAAGAGTTTGATTTCATGCAATTTCCTTGGCCATATGGACTCCATTCCTCATGGAACTTATTCTAAAAAATTTCCAAAACTTACAAAGGTAGGTTGAGCCTCATTTTGTCGCATAAGAACCTCCTTAATTCTTGTGCAATCTTGCCTATTTATTTTTTATTCATTGTATGCAAAGAAGCTCGAGAATATTCTTTTTTTCCAAGTTTATAGCGACACGATTTGAGTTCTAAACTCACAAGTTGTAAGCTACATAGATAAATATTATTCTTTTCTTACCTACTTTCCATGCATAACCTCCACAATTCCATTAATATTTTTATTTACAAGACCCTTGTTCATATTCTTCCTAGGGGGGTTCTCTTCTTGTTCTTTCTACAAATGAGTTTGGTAGGTTATATGGAAAGTAATTACAATGTTAATTATTTGGAATTCACATCAATCAGTTTTTAGGGTGTTGTTTTAGGGGTTTTCCACGTCTTCTATTTCATGTGGTAAAGTTATTCAAAGCATTCCCAATGTCTCGATAATTTTTCTTTTACTTGCTAGTGAAAATCGTTATTCACAAGGTTTCTAAATTTTTTTAGGTCTTTTTCATCATATATGGGTTTTATATTCTCTATGGTAATTTTATTTTTTCCTCCTCTTAGGGTTCCTATGAAACCCTAGTGAAATTTGAAAGCGAACAAAAAAATGTTATTATTATTAATTATTTTATTTTTTATATTGTCATTTCCTATGATCTGTCCCGTACTATAGTTAGAAATTATTACTTGTTGGAAGAGAGGAGAAATACAATATAAACCTCCCGTTTATAGGTAATTATAATTCAATATACATTACTACCCACTATACTATCATTTTCTCACTATATACATATTCTAACTAGTAATTATTTTTGGTCACTTGTTGGGTTTTCAGGTATCGATTATAACTAATCACATGCGTTGCAAAGGTTTTTTTTTTTAGTCGCAAAGATTGTATCCATATTTCCTTTGGGATATAATTTCACCTTGTCTCAAATTCCTCTATTATGTGTGTGTAATATTCCCAATTATCCATGAGCTAGTTTGAATATTAATTTTTGTTTTTGCTTCCTTGTTTGCTGAATAAGAGGCTATCGAGACCCATAAATCTTCTTAATATGAATAAAATCACCGCTAATGTGAGAGGAGGACATATTAGCAGCTTTTTAAGCACCCTTGTGTGTGAAAAGGGGCTTGAACACCTAGACTGGGTCAACTTTCATCAAATCAACAATGTTGTCATGGAGGAGTGACATTCATTATGGGACAACGCAGTTTTGGGTGAAGACTCCATGCATGGAAGTAGTGCCTTAAATGAGTGGGGATAAGGGTGAGGAAGATAATCACTTATATAAGGAATAGGATGGTAGCCATATTTGATTATTCATGTTATGTTATGATATTTTGGTTATATGGTCTATTTAGACATATAAGCTTTCTTCAACTATTTAGCTAAGATTGCAGTGTTGTATAGCACAGGGTGTTCCTGAGCGGGAATCCCGCATCTTTCCTTGAGTGACCTCTAGGAAGAGAATTGCACTAAATTCCACATTCAGGCATTAGGTGAAGGCTTCATTCTTAATGTAAAGTGCAGTTTCTGTTGAGAGGTTGTGTTGTGTTGTAGGGAAAAAGTTGTGGAGGGTTGATTTGGGTGATTTCTGAGCTATATTTCATTGGAGGGCGGTTCCTTTCTCTTGGGATGATAGTAAAAAAGGCTCTGGAGCATCATTGATAAATTTGGCACCAAGCCACAATGTTTTTATCCCTTACAGTGCAGTATCAGTCTGGATATGTGTTATTTTCAGGGAGGAGTTGCAGGGTGGTTTCAGTGCACCATTTGGGGAGGAGGATTTCTAGTGAAGGCACCAAGCTTTAATCTAGAGATTCTATTGGAGGAGGCTATATTTCTTGCTAAATCATATCAACCACATCTTTCAATTTGTATTGTTGCAGTGAATCTTCAGCCCTAGGGCTTTGATTCATTTCTTTTATGTTCGTGTATTTCTGAAAACCCACATGGGTTCTTTCTTGGATGTTGTATAGAGCCTAGATATACACTTTTTGTATATTTTGATGCATATAATAGCCATCTATATTTTTTTTATTCATTTGTTGTAGCAGTTCACCTTATGAATACGTTGTAGTAGCCTTCTGCCATTTTCATAAAGTAGCAGCACCTCATTCTTGAGGGATTTTTCTATTGGAGTATTGTTGTATCTTGTTATATTATTTGTGGCCCATTATTTTATACGTATATTCTTTTTTTATCATGAGTGGAAAGACTCCATATTGGTCTCATATTTTTATGTGATGTTTTACACTGCTATTCCAGCATTTTTCCCTATATTCCTTCTTTTCCCATTGGGAATATTAAATTGGTGTCAGAGCATAATATTGGCTCAGCCTGTGCATCTTAAGCCAATATGTCATCAAAAAAATTATATCCTCTCACAGATAGAGAGAAGAGGTATCACAGAAGAAGAATTTTTTTTTTTTGACTATACAGGTGATAAAGAAGACAAGGGTAAAACCCCTTTATCAGAAGGATATGAGGAGAAGGAGTATCCAAAGCCACTTCTTCGAACTATGTAAGACATTGCTAGATAAATAAAGGATATGAGGATGGATAGATACAAGGAATCCCCTAAAGGATTTCTGCATGGTGAAGGCTCTGACATTTCTCATCGCTGGAGCGATCAACCAGTGAAGCAACAACAAGTTTCCCAATGCTCTACAATGCGTACATTCTTAGTAGTGGGAAATTAAGGTTTTCAAGAACAAGAAACTCTTGAAGAATATTTCATGGAGTATGAGTCTCAATATCAGAGATTCAAGGATCACTTGAGTTTTCAATAATTTTGTTAGATCAAGGACAACATGAGACCTAGGCATCATAATAGAGGTGAAGGATTCATTCAGAATCATCATTTACACCAAACTATGGGAATATTTTCTTACCCAACTTTGATGGGTCATCTAAATTCACTGCTAAATCATGGTTAGATAAGCTAGACATCTACTTCCAGTGGAACAAAGTACCAGAGATGGAGGCCATCAAGATAGCAACGCTGCACCTTGAAGGTGAGGCGCATGATTGGTGGTTTAATGACTTGTCTACATTGGGTCATGCCAATGTGACTGCATTTAGAGTTCACAAGGATGTTGGTGGAGAGGTTTGATCAGAGAGACCCAGAGGCACCTTTCATGGGGCTAGGAAAGCTCAAATAATTAGGTAATCTAGAAACTTATATTTATGAATTCTTAAAACTTTATATTATGGTTCTTGATTTATCTGCAGCAAGAAGGTTTTGTATGTCTATTGAGGGGTTAGTATAATTTCTTCATGGGTTGGTTAAATATACCAAGCCCCCTACCCTTCAAGATGCCATTTAAAGGGCTAAAGATCTAGAAGATGCCTTTCCAAAAGAAAGGGAAACATTTAATCAAAAGCCCACTTTTCCATCAAATGGAAAAGATGATAAGGCTCCTCTTTCAAAGGAGAGCCAAAAAAAAGTACCTCTCATTGATGATGTTTGAAGAGACTTGAGGAGAATGAAGCTTTATTTCACATGCCAAGAATCATGGGCACCCGAAGATAGATGTGAAGCAGGAAAGGCACACTACATAGAGGTACTCTGAGATGATGTGGAGGATGTTGTGAAACCAACTTCAAAAATAGAAGAAAAGAGATGTCAACGCCTTAGAAATAAGCCACTTCCAGGGGGAAACCTCCAATACATTACATGAATGAACAAATCTTGGATGATACAAATTACAAAACCTCCTTTCTATATAAAGGAGTCTGTGGGGCCACAATGTAATCTTATTGGGGCCACAATATAATCCTAGCCGACCTAACAATAATAATTTAAGGGCACAATAATAAAAATATGGGGGTTACAGGGGTACAATAATAACAATAAGGGGGTTACACTAACAAAAATAAGGGACTATACTAGTAATATAGGGACCTAACATGCCGCTCTTCTTCAAAAAAGTATTGTCCTCAATGCTTGAGTAGCTTTGGGTGCTTCTGCATAAAATTCTCATCCTCCCATGTGGAATCTTCAGTGTGTAAGTTCTTCAACATGATGAGATACTCTGAAATTGATCGATTTCGTAGTTTTCGAGTTCTTGTTTCTGTGACATCTTCAGGTTCCAATATGATTTTTCCTTCCTCATCAAGTTCTGGCAATATTGTTTGAACTGGAATATTTTCACCTATAACCTTATTTAAGCATGAAACATGGAAAACTGGATGCACTCGTGAAGAAGCAGGAAGCTCCAATTTGTATGCCATAGTACCAATCTGTTGCAACACCTTGTAAGGACCATAGTACTTTGGAAATAATTTATTATCCTTCTTAGCTTTCTTGAGGGGAATTTTTTTGTATGGTTGTAGCCGTAAAAATACCCAGTCTCCTACATCAAAGCTTCTCTCATTGCGATGTTGATCTGCCTGTTGTTTCATTCAATTTTGTGCCAAATTCAGGTTATCCTTTAAGAGCTGGAGAACTTCTTGTTGACTCTCGATGTGATCTTCCACTACTTGAACCTTCGAATTTTTTCTTAAAGATGATGTGATGAATGGTGGATGATATCCATAAATTTCCATAAATGGGGTCATTTTGTTGCAGTATGGAAGGAAGTGTTATACCACCATTCAATGAGAGGTAACTACTGGACCCATTGTGTTTGTTTATCAGATACAAAACAACGAAGATATCCTTGCAAACATTTATTTACTATCTTAGTTTGACCATCGAATTGAGGATGATAAGATGAGCTATGAGCTAATTGAGTACCCTAACAATAAAATAACTCCGTCCAAAAATTTCCAGTAAAAATGGGATCTCTGTCACTCACAATAACCCTTGGGTTTCCATGTAGCTTTTGAATTGTGTCCATAAATGTAGTAGCAATTGTACTTGCTTTAAATGGATGAGGTAATGCACAAAAGTGTGCATACTTGATAAGTCTATCAACTAACACCATGATGACACTCTTTCCTTCGGACTTAGTAAACCTGTGATAAAATCCCTTGAAATATCCTCCCAACGTTGTCTTGGAATGGATAAAGTTTGTAGAAGTTTGTAGAAGACCTAAGGTCTTAATTGTCTCAACTTTATTCTGCTGGTAAATCAAACATTCTGCCACAAAATTTTGAATATCATATTTAAGGCCATCCCAAAAAAAAAAAATTCTTCACCCTCTGGTAATTTTTTTTAAATCCTTAGTGTCCTCCTAAAGGATAAGTGTGCAATTCAAAAATAATCTTTTGTTTTAGTTGGGAATTATTACAAAGATATAAGCAATATTTTTACCATAAGGAATCATTTTTCCAACTAAATGTATCAGATGTACTAGGATCTTGCTACAACTTTTGAATGAGTGTCCACACTTCTTTTTCCTTCTTCCATTCATCCCTTGCTTTGGTTATCCAATCTGGTTGGATAATATAAATGGCACAAAGCAATGCTTCCACCTCTTAATTCTTTCTTGAGAGTGCATCTGCAAAAACATTTAGCTTCACCTTTTTGTATATTATTTCAAACTAATAACCCAACATCTTTGTGACCCATTTTTCTTGCTCTTCTGAAGATAGTCTTTGTTCCAAAAAGTGTTTAAGACTATCATGATCAGTTTTTACCTTGAAGTGTCTTCCCATTAGCTAAGTTCGCCATTTATTTAGTGCATGCAGTATTGCTAACATTTCTTTCTCATAAATAGCTTTCTGTAAATAATTTCCTTTGATTGGACAACTTTCAAAAGCGATGGGTCTTCCTTCTTGCATTAAAACAACCCCAATTCCATTTCATGAGGGATCACATTCCACAATAAATGTTTTTGCGAAGTCTGGCATAGCTAAGACCGGTGCTAGGCACATTGACTCTTTAAGATGTTCAAAGGCCTTAGTTGCTTCAGGAGTCCATGAAAATCTATCTTTCTTCAATAATGTTGTTAGAGGTGCTGTTATTCTCCCATAATTCTTAACAAGCTTGTGATAATACCCTGTTAACCCGAGAAATCCTCACAACTTCTTTATGGTTGTGGGGACTTTCCATTCTTTAATGGTTTTAATTTTGTTAGGGTCTACCCTAACACCCTCGTGAGATACAATATGACCCAGATATTCCACCTCTTGTACTCCAAAGAAACATTTGGATGTTTTTGCATATAATTGTTTCTCCTACAATAGTTTGAGCACCCTGTCAACATGTTGAACATGATCCTTCCAAGACCTATTGTAGATTAGTATATCATCAAAAAATACTAGCACGGATTTTCTAAGGAAGGGTTTGAAAATGGAATTCACCAAGCCTTGAAATGTGGAAGGTGCATTGGTCAGGCCAAAAGACACGATCAAAAATTCATAATGACCCTCATGAGTTCGAAATGTTGTTTTCGGAATATCTTTAGTCGTCATTCTAATTTGATGATATCCTGAATGAAGATCCAACTTGGTAAAATAAATTGCTCCACGTAATTCATCCAATAATTCATCAATCAGAGTAATGGGAAATTTATCTTTAATGGTGAGCTTATTGAGATCCCTATAATCCAGACACATGCGCCATGATCCATCCTTCTTATGTACCAATACTACAGGAGCAGAGGAAGAACTTTGACTAGGTTGAATTATACCAGCCTCTAACATTTCTGCAATCATACGTTCAATTTCGCTCTTTTGGACATAAAGATATCTATAAGGCTTAATGTTTGGAGGAAAAATTCCTGGAATCAAATGAATAGCATGATCATGATCACGAATAGGTGGGAGTCCTTTGGGAGTTTCAGAAACCTTGTAATCATTGTCCAAGACTTTTTGGAGATCTGCAGACATAGATGATTTTGAGGTTGGAACTTCTAGTGAGCATAATTGTGCAATTACGCCTCGTTTTTCTTTCTTTATAAGCTTTATCATGATATTAGAGCTTATTATCTTTCCCAAATTCCCTTCAATACCCCATAATTCGACTTCCTTTCCTTCTGAAAAAAAATTCAAGAAAAGTTCTTGAAAATTAAAAGCTATCGTCCCCAAAGATTGTAACCATTGTACTCCTAGTACAATATCAACACCTCCCATAGGAATGGAAAGCATTGGACTATTCAATATATATTCCCCCATGGTTAGCTTGATATTATGGAATTTTCCAAAGAAATTTATATTTCCTCCATTTGCAACCATCACTTGACATTCTGGTGCTGGGTATAGGAAACAATTCAATTCCTTGACTACCTTACAATGAATAAAATTATGGGTACTACCTGAATCAATCAACACTATTACCTTTTTCTTCTTGATATGTCCTTCTATCTTGAGAGTTTGAGGAGTGGTAACTCCTACCAATGCATTACACGATATGGTCAGGCTCATTTCTTCCTCTTCTTGGGTTGGTTCCTAGTGTATATCCTCTTCTTTTTCATTTTCTTCTTCCTCTTCACAATCTATGTAAAATAATTTCTTTTCTCATCACACTTATGACCTTTAATATATTTTCTATCACAATTGTAGCATATCCCTTGCTCTTTTTTCTTCAATTTTGTGGTGTCAACCGTAGGTTGTGGAAATCTAGGAGTAGCAAATATTTCCTCTTTATAGAAGTGAGTGGTAGGCTTCCTTGTCGCTTATAATTTTACATCTGCTTTTCCAACCCGAATGCCTTCTCCAATGAATCACGTTCCAAAACACAAAATTCTTGCTGGATGTTATCCTTTAAATTACATATGAAGAGATCAATTGCGGTTCTCCCGGAATATCGCTTACCCTTATATTCAATTTTTGGAAGTCCTCACGTTCCCCCACTAAACCCTTTTTGTTTGAGATTTATCAATTGGCTAAAGAAAGTGTTGCTCTTTGTATCCTCATAATGTGCTATCATTTCCTCCGTAAAAATTGACCAAGTGACATTTTTTTTACGGGAGAAAAGCCATCGATACCATACAAATGTATTTGTTCTAAATGTAAAGTTGCAATGCGTACCTTTTGTGTTTTTGCACATTATTGAGATCAAAATATTGCTCCATCTGTAGTATCCATGTTACAGGATCCTTTCCATCAAACTTCCTCATATCCATTTTTGGAATATGGTGGTTCTTCCCTCCAATATTAGAGTTTATGAAATCATAATTAACATTTATTTTGTTCTCATCATGAGTTTCCTCTATTATCTTTTCACCATTAGGAAACATTTCTTGTATCAACTTTGTCAAACCTTCCATGTCTACTTTTAAATCATTCTTCATGTTTTCCATCTTAGCTTCCATGTCATCCATCTTAGATTCCATGCCTTCCATGCCATCTATCTTAGCTTCCATGACATTCTTCAAACCATCCATCTTAGATTCCATGCCTTTCTTCAAACCATCCATCTTAGTTTCCACGCCTTTCAAAACTTCCATGTCATTTTTTGTTGCTCTTTGCAAAAGAGAAATTTGTTACACTTGCTCTTGTAAATTCGATATTTCATGTTGTCATTCTTCGTCTTCATGAGTCATAGTAGAGCCTTCTAAAGGCTTAATGGGTGTTCAATTCTTTTTAGGAGGCATTTTAGAACCCAATACTGAAATATATTCTACAATATGCCCTTGGAATCAATTCAACTTGATTCTTCAAACAAGACTTATGCAATTCGGAAAAACAAAAATACACACCTTTTACTTGCTTTTGAGGATCTCTCTATTGAAATTGACTGACCTCTATACTTGCAGATCCTCAATATCTGAAATTTAGCCCTGTATTATTCCTCTGAAGCTTCTTTAAAATGCCATAGGTTTGAATTGATTTGGATTCTTCAAGCCAAAGTTATCTTCAATCTCCCACAATCACCTAATTATGGACTGGTTTAGTAGAGTGAACTTGTACGACTTTCCAAGGAAACTATGATACAAGGACAAGAAAGCCTTCTAGGGGGCTGCTAAACAGACTACTGCTTTAAATCGTGGCCCATTTACCGGGAGGACCTCGACTCTTCCCTCAAGGGTTTGCAGTCTAAACGTATGGGAACCTAATTTTTCCTTAACTTGGAAAGGACCTGTCCATGGTACTTGGAACTTAGAATGTTTTCCCTTTTCTTCGTGAGCTTTATCCCATTTTAGGACCAGGTCTCCTACCTCGAAATTTTTATTCCCTGCGGATTTTCTATCAAACCATCTCTTGATTCGGCTTTGGTGGATGGTGAACTTTTCCCGGGTTTTTTGTATTTCCTCCTCCAATTTCAGTAGGGTGTCAATCCGAGTCTGCAAGGTAGGGCATGGGGTGCCATGGCATTCCTGGGACAGCTGAAGGGCAGGGAGAGATAAATGGGGAGGAAGAACAACTTCTTTTCCATACACGAGAAAATAAGGAGAGGTGCCTAGGGAGGACTTGGGCGTGACACGGTCAGCCCAAAGTGCATTGTGAAGGGCGTTGTGCTAGTTGCGCTGGTGGGACAGCAGGGTCTTCTTAATGATGTGGATCAGATTTTTATTAGTCGATTTAGCTAAACCATTTCCTTGGGGATAGTAGTTTGTAGAATTTTTAAGAACAATACCATTTTCCAGGGCAAAATCACATAATTTAAAAGATGAAAAGTAAGTTGCATTATCAAAAACCGAGGAAGTTGGAACGCCAAACCTGGTAATGATGGAATGAGTGACGAATTCTATTACCTCCTAATCATTGATTTGGCATAAAGGTGCTGCTTCGACCCACCTGGTGAAATAATCAGTAGCTGTAAGAATGTACCGGTGTTGCTTGGAAGAGTGAGGTATGATTTTGCCAATGATGTCCAAACCCCACTGTTGAAAAGGTTCTTCCACCACTACTGACAGTAAAGGGGCGGCTGGTCGCGCTTCTCGGTTTGCGAATTTCTGGCACTGAATGCACTTCCGGACATATGCATGCGCATCTCTAAAAAGGGTTGGCCAATAGTGTCTTGCGCGCATTATCTTATGGGCGGTGGTATCCCCGGCAAAATGACCTCCATCTGGTCCGTCGTGCAGCTCAATCAATATTTTCTATGCTTCATCATGTTCTAAGCAGCGTAACATGACCCCATCGTAATGTTTCTTGAAAAGATTCCCCTGGATCAGCTGGTAAGATGCAGCTTTGAGTCTTCTCGCGCGTTTCTGCCGGGTGGTTAGAGCGGGGTCAAGGGTACCCTGGGCTAAGTATCCTGAAATGTCAGAGTACCAAGAAGGGCTACTTTGCTGAGGCACGTGGTCACTCTGGTACATATCGATTTCTTGTTCCCAACACTCTTCTTCAACTCCATGGAAACTTGCAGCCTTCGCAGCCATTTGGCATAAACCTTGTCCTTTAACGGTGTGTGCTGGTTTAAACTCTAAATCATACTCTTGCATGCACACCACCCAGTTGCCTCGCCTCTCGCCTAGCTCCTGATGCACAAACAGTGAGCGGACAGCTGGGCGTGGAACGAAAACCATGACGTGGTTTTTCAAGATATAGGGCCTGAAATGCTTGACTACTTTGTAGACCGCATAGGCTTTCTTTTCAATTTCAGGGTAGTTCAATTCAGCTCCTTGTAAACCAGTACTCATGAAGGAAATGGGACACTCGTCATTGTTTCCGTCCTTCTGCGTGAGGACAGCTGAAAGTGATGAATCTGAAGCGAAAGTATACAGGATAAAGCCTCTGCTAAAATCTGGACTTTGAAGGGATGGCGCTTCAGCTATGGCCTGCTTGATTTTGTCGAAAGCCTCCTTCTCTGGTAGGTTCCATTTGAACACTGCATTCTTTTTTATCATCCCCTGCAAAGGCCTAACTATTTGGGCGAAATTCAATATGAACTTGCGGACAAAATTGATCTTCCCCAGGAAAGATTGCATTGCTTTCTTACTGCTCGGGGGGGAATCTGGGCAATAGATTTTGCCCGCTCTTGATCTACTACAATGCCTTACTTAGTTATAATGTGGCCCAGCAAGTTCCCTTTCGCCACAGCGAAAACACTCTTTTTCGGGTTGAGTGAAATCCCGTACTTCCTGCACCTCTCGAAGATTTGCTTGAGGTGGCGTAAATGATCGCCCCAGTGTTTTGAAAACACAGTGACATCGTCCAAATAGACTACCACGCTCTGCCCTATCAAACCATGGAAAGCTATATCCATGGCCCGTTGGAAAGTTGCCCCTGCGTTAATCAATCCGAAAGGCATGTGCCTGAAAGCGAATGTTCCCCATTTGGTCCGAAAGGTAGTTTTCAATCTGTCTGGTTCAGCTACCAGCACCTGGTTGTAACCAGAGAACCCATCCAACAAGGAGAACATCTCGGATCCAGACACAGCTTGCAATATTTGTTCCATAGGTGACACTGGGTAATTGTCTTTGTTTGAGGCTCGATTCAAATTTCGGAAATCCACACATAAGCAGATCTCACCAGAATTCTTCCATATCGGGACCAAATTTGATACCCATCTGGAGTGACGAACTTTGAAGATAATGCGTGCATCCAACAGCTTCTTGAGTTCTTTCAGAATCATCGGTTCCAAAGTAGGGTGTACTTTTCTGAGCTTCTGTTGGAACAGCTTCACATCTTCCTTCATGGGTATGATGTGCTGAATAATCCGAGTATCGTACGTATGTAAATCATCATATGTCCAAGCAAATACGTCTCGATACTTCCGAAATAGTTGGGTGAATGCCTGCGTCTCTTCGTCGGTACAATATTTCCCGAGGTTAATGAACTTTGGGTCCTCCTCTGATCCCAAATTCACTTGCCGATGTGCCAAAATGGAACTTTGTACCTTGGTATTTGGGGGGCCGCGGAATCGGCTTTGCAGGTCGAAGAGCTTTTCAAGTGACACTATCCCCTTGGGCATGGGGTTTTCCTTGCATCTGTCATGCTCTTCCTGCAAGGCTTGGTTGTGATCCACCTCATCAATTGCCGCATCTTTGAATACTTCAGTGTTGAGCATAAACTCCAATATCTATTGATCATCATAAAAAACGCGTAAATTAGTAATATTATTTGGCACGGAGGGTCTATATATAACTTCAATAGAAAAGCCGTCCCTCAAAGGGGTAAATCTAGCAGCAGCATTAGCTAGAGTATCAGCTGCTGCATTGTGCATTCTAAGAATAGATTTAATTCCAAAAGCATCGAAAGCATAAATAAGACACCATACCTCTTGCTGATAAGCTTTTAAATGCGAAGAAAAACAATGAATGGTATTGCATACCTGCCGAGTAATGATCTCGGAATCTCCAATAACTTGTAAGCACCTTACCTTTAAATCCAATGCCTTCTTGAGTCCGAGGATTAGAGCTTCATATTCAGCAGTATTGTTTGTGCACTGGAACTCAAGTCGACACGAGATCAAGAATTTGTTCTTTTGAGGGTCTAGCGAGATGCAGCCCGCGCCAGCTCTGTCATGGGTTTTGGAACCGTCATAGTACATGGTCCACATGTCATTTTCCGGCTCTTTTGGGGTCGAAGGTTGGGGCAGGACTTCAGCTTGGTGTGAGACGGGAGTGGCTTGGTCTTCTGTGACAAGTGTAAGTTCAGAATGGACCTCGGGGTCTACTGGAGACTGAGGAGGATGATAACATCCAAAAATGGCTTCCAAGAAGCACATGCCAAGCTCCTCCTGGGCAAAACTGATGGGTTCGTTAGTAGCGTCCAAATCAGTCACAATATATTTCATATATGGTTCGCTTTCGACCCTGATTTGGTTATTCCGACCCTTGTAAGGAAGCCATAGGTGGGACCAGTCGGTGGCAAAGTATCCTTGCAGCTTGCTGGACCAGTCTCTGCTAATTAACAGGCCGTAGGCTTCCGGAATGTCAACGACTACAATGTCAATACATTGGTGGACTCTAGAATCGGACGAAAGGCGGATGATGACGTTATTCAGTTCTCCTACAGCTGGCACCTGAGATCTGTCAAGTTGAATGATCCCCGCATCAGTTTTCTCCGGGCGGATGTTCAGCTTCTTACAAACGGATAGGGGCATGACGTTCGTGGACGCGCCGGAGTCAACTAGACAATTATGGACGTTGAAGTTAAAAATCTCAAAAGACAGGAGGAAAGGGGGAGTAGACCCCCTGGAATTTGCATTGATGGCGTTTACAATAGACTGAACACTTGGACTAGGCTGCGCGGACATGCTGCTCATAGGCTTAGAAGTTGAGGTATTGGCGAAGGCTTTAAGAATGAGTTCTCGTTGATTCGTGATGCGGGCAAGCTCGGTAGAGGAGATGTTAGCTCGGTTTTCTTCATGTCCTCTACAATTTTATACGTGGGAATCGCATTGAGGACAAAAGGCTGAGCAGGTGGTTGTGGGGGACCCAATTAGGAGCATGCTCTCCTCGATTTGCTCAGTGTTGTCATTATTAGGCTTCTTAGTAGCTTATGTTCATTCTCCGGGGGTGAATTTTCCTTAAGAAAGACATTTTCTTCTCCTCAAAGGGATGGTTCGGGGACCGGTCCTTTGCTCCTAAGGTTGTAGTTTCTTACGGGTGGGGCTTTAGGATTGTCTTCCATGTTGACATATCAAGACTGTGGTAAGATTTTTGTCCTCGTGGATAACATCAAATGCAAGAACACGAGGACCCTGGTTCTTCATCCGGGAAAATCCTCATCGTGGTCCGAAACATCATCCTCCCCCGCATCCCCCGGGGTTTTGATCGTCCGAGCCCCAGGTTTATCGTCGCAGCTATGCTGCCGTCAATCCATTATGGGCATGTTTTTCGAGTGGCGCACCCTTAGTGGAATGGACAATGATCTTTTCTCCTATCTCTTCCACGTTGAGAACTAGGTACCGGTTAGACGGTCGGTTGGTGTTGGGGTTTCTCTTCTCGAAAAGGGATTAGGTGCCTTGGCACTAGTCGTGGATTCAATACCCTTCCTCTTCGTGTCGGAGACTTCATTTTTTAATAGCTTGAGGGTCTTTGCTATACCTCTCAAAGTCAAAAGTGTCTTTATCCTTATACTCGTGGTTTTGTTCGTGGAGGACCCACCCTTTTTCGCAATTGGTTTGGCGGTCATCTCTCCCCTCATGATCGATATCTCCTATAGAAATCATGTCTCTTTCTACAATGAGGGTGGCCGCGTAGTTGGGCCGCAAGGGTGGG
Organism: Pinus albicaulis; assembly: GCA_034641835.2. Classification (NCBI taxonomy): domain Eukaryota; kingdom Viridiplantae; phylum Streptophyta; class Pinopsida; order Pinales; family Pinaceae; genus Pinus; species Pinus albicaulis. The sequence continues at coordinate 1,479,501,077 of CM076584.1, read as the reverse complement.
CCGAGCTTCACGTTTCACGAAAGACAACGATATCTCGGGGAGAGCGTTTTTTATAGTAGTCAATGGTATGGAGTTTATCCAGTGTCGTGTTAGGGGACAATTTTGTAAAGATGGTGGCAAAGTGTCGATTGAAGTCTCTAACCTCTCTTTCTATGCACTTACATGGTACTTAACTAGGTGAGGAGCATGGAAGGGTTGCTCACGAAAATTTCTCAGAATGCATGATGGAACTAGTCTCATGAGTGTGATGGAGGCACTTGGGAGGGAGCGGTACTGTGGTCGCTTTATTTTCAAGAGTATGTCGAGAAACGGTACGAAAAGCAACGTCATCTCGTCCGAACCCTCATGATTTACTGGAAATATAGAAACGCGTTTATATGATCCTCGCCAAAGTTCCCTTCTCAGGATCAAACTTGGGGAGATGCTTCTCGTGGTGCCTAGGGCAGTGTCGTGGAGGGGGCCCAAAAGATCTAATGGGGACCCGAGCTCATCCGTGCAAGTGGTTGCACTCTCCCTAGCCTCGCCGTGGTGTCCGAACTCTGTGCTCGGATTCACTCCTCGTACTCGACACCGATGCTTATCCCTCATGGCGAGAGTGTTCATCTTAATGTCTCTCGTGGTTGGCAATGTCTCTAAGAAATCCCCAATGGTGGACAAACGGCCTATTTTGGTTTGGGCGGTGGTGGTTGCGCACGGTGTTGTTGGCCCCGCCTCATCTCCTCTACCTCCAGCCTTGTGGCCTCTATGCCCCTCGGCCTTCCTTCCCCGCGGGCTCTGTTCTCTCGCCTCCCCCGCGTGGGGGGTATGCTCGGTTGCTGTTTGGTTGGGCTTGGTTGGGTCGAGGGTCGGGAAAGGTTCGATGGTACCAAATTCTTCCCTCGTCGCCCCCTTGGAGCTCGTGGATCAGTTCATCACCCTGGAACGATGGTGGCTAGGTCTTCAACCATGATATTTAGCAACCGTGTGTGGTACTCACCACGGCACCGTTACGAGTGATATTTCTTAGAGGGTCCTAGTATGGGTCAAGAAAATCATGATTGAGCATATCGCAAATCCCCGAAGAGATTGCGTGAAAGCTGAGGCACAAGGCTCTCACTGCATCCGGTAATTTCATAATATGGAGCCTCCTCCCCTCGAATATCTTCCAACGAGGAGGAATAGGATCATCATTTATGACCTCCCCCATGGGGAGTTTGTGATGGAATGTTGGTTTTATGCGCAGGCTCCCCATCATGCCCTCCTTCTCGCGCCAATTCTATTGACAAAAGGAAAAATTGTCCGGCCAACGATAGGGGATCTCCCGTTGAAAGTCCCAATTAGACCTTGAACCCATTTGGAATAGGATCTCGTCCGGTGTGGGTCCCGGCTACCTTTAAGTCACCTTCCCTTTGGTCTCAAAAGAACTTGATCGAACCTCGCGGATACACACTTACTCACATGATACAAAATACATGGTTGATGCATTAAACATGTATATAACACTTTATGCATAGAAAGACAAATAATAAAGCATACATGCCGAAGGAGGTGCTGTCAACAACACATCTTTGGGGTTATGCTTGTAGGCTATTCGACAACAAAAAGAAAAAGTTATTTGTAGGCGAGATGCCCCTGTAATTCATGAAAGATAAAATGAAATGCTAATAAACAAAGTCATTAACATCCATTAAGCAGTGCAATCGATGATGAACAGATTAACACAAATACAGAAAACCATAATGCATGAATGATTCCATTAGAGAGTGCAGTTTCATTAATCAAAAGATGTTTTTGAAACGCGATAGAAATACTCATAGTGTTCGCACAGCCGAAAACACATCGAGTCCAAAAGGAGTTTCAACAGGGTATTTGTATTCATATGCAAAAAGAGTGTGATCTTTCAATACAATGTCATAGCTCTTGTGTCCAAAAAAGAAAAATTCCTTTACATTTTCCTAGAGGGGTTTTTATATATCAAACTTGCCCTTTGAGCTCCCCGACTCTTCGCGTGCCCGCCGGCTTTGAGTTTCCCCGTGACTTGGGGAGAAAATTGCGACCCGCGACTCTGGGCCGGGTGAGTGCGACCTGCGACCCTGCGTGCGATGTGACTCGCGACCTATTGGGCAAGTGCGACATCGTGACCCACCGGCACCGAGTTATGAAGATGAGCGCGCAATTGAGAGGTTAGCGGCATCAATCTTCTTTCCTTTGAGGAAGCCTCACGCGACCGAGTATTCGCCGTTTATGGGAGAAACTAGGGGGACCTCCTCTCAACCGGCGCGATGCACTCTAGAGCATTTGGGACTAGAGTTTCTCTTTTGTGAGATCTCGATTTGAAAGGGAGGTGAGCTTGGTGTAAATCCATACTAGCGTGACAAGAAAATGGCCCGAGGTTTTCTCATGACGCTCGCAAGATCGTGGAGCGAAACAGCTTGCCTAATGGGCTGCGAAATGACCGGATCTCTTGATCTAACTAATCCCGGTGTTTTTGCCTCGTTCGTTGCCCCCAACGAAGGAATGTAGTGCGTGTGCATCGAGTCGATGCCGCGCGATTAGGTGTTCATAGGTAGAAATTACTTTGTCCAAATCCTTGGATAGCTTACCCTTTGACTCGCATTTTAATTCGGATTTGGACTTTGGCATCTTGCATACAAATCCAATCCTTCTTTGGAAAAATGCTCGGGGGCTCCGGGATACGCGTTCGTCCAATCCATCATCCGGTCCAAGGGCAGGTCGAGGCCTCTTCGGTTTTCTCGTGCTTCGCGCTAGTCTCTCGCTGTGCTCTTACCAATGGGGCGACTCGTTTGTTTTAATGTGAACATTTCCCCATACACTTGCCTCATGGTCGCCTCTAATGTGTCAGACCTCTTTTAGAATGGAAAGCGGAACTTCATTGATAGGAGGAGTTTTGCTTTGGAGTTGTTGAACCTCCTCTCCGAATGTCGTACTTTCCTATTCTACCCTTTACCCGCCGTTCGCCTTCTTACGCTCATTTTGTAGGGAAATGATCTCTCTACTCATTCTAGTCACATTTTCTTCGGGTCAGAGCCGACTCGTGGCAAACGATGCTATCATCACGTGATTGGTCCTAGTGTCAAGGACTATGTCTTTTTCGGTTGCGACCGTGGATGAAACAGACGGATTTTTTTGCGCTAGGGCACCTTCTTTTCTTGCCGAATTTTGAAAGAGAACTCGATCAAATGTGAGCCTCGGTGAGGTCGAAGACTTCCTCCTCTTGCCTCCGGGGGAACTACCACGGGGAGCCGAGGTTCGTGTACCGCTCGAGCGTACGTCAAGGAGAGACACCTCGATATCCTCCATCATTTCATCCTCTTCTTGTTTATTTTTTCTTTTCCTCCTCTTCCCTTTCGTTGCGCGTTCGGCTTCGGCCTTCTATGTTCTTTCCTTTTCCCCGAGCTCCGCTTCCACCGATTCTAATTCGGCCTTCCTTTTCCGGTCGGGCCATCGCAACTTGTCACTTCCACTTTGTCTAGCTCTTTCTTGAGTTCTATTCACTACCGCCTCGCGCCCTTTTTCTTTCTCCTTCTTGGCCTCCCTCGGCTTGCTTCTTCTTATGTTCTACCTTGAGTTCTACTTGCGCTTCTCCTCGTCCTCTTTCATTTTATTTTTCTCTCTCTTGCTAGGCTTTGGCCTCCATTTCTTCTGTTGAGAGAGGTACTTTTCCCTTTAGTGGTTCGAGGCTTCTTAGCTAGAGAGGAAGAAGCACCTCCTAATTCACAACCCCTTGCTTCCAAAGTTTGGTCATCCGGGTCTTCTTGGCCGTGAGTCCGTCCTAGGGCATATGTCACGTCCGTATTGTGCAGTCTGGGCCTCCTTTCATCCTCTCCGAGCGTTCGTATGGTGATAATTCCATTTGAATTTATCCTTCTTGCAATGTTCAGAACTATCCTCTCCAGAGTCGTATGTTCGATACTCTAAAGCCCTAAAGTGATAACTTTTTATCTCTTCTCCTCTGCCTACCTCTCGAAGCCTTTAACCGTGTATGCGCCAATAGTGAGGGGTAGAGCGGGCCACGGCTTCTTCTTGCCTCCGGACAGAACCCCGGAGAAACCCGACGACATTTGGAAAACATGCCTCCTATATGAGCACTTTGTCCGTAACAAAACGAGGCAAAGCATGTGGTGCCCCGAACGAGCCAAAGACTCTGATGATCGTATATTCAAGTGAAAGGGAACCAATGCATCACTTTGCCGAGCGTCTCCGATCGCTCGCCAAGACGTGCAGGAGGCGTCTTGGCCAAACGCTTCTGTATCGACGGGGGACGAATACTTGGGGAGATCGGCTCTATGTCTATTTTATACCGAGATTCCCAAAAACACCTTGGTTTGTAGATGAATGGCACAGGTCTGTTTGGGATCCCAATTATGTACCCATCCCTCAAAGTGCAATCTCGAATAGATGGCATCCAATAGATAAGAGGCCATATAAAATTTGGAAGGCATTCCTTCATCTGGCGCCAATGCCGAGGATAAAGTTGTGTGTATGGAGGTCATCAATATGTTTGCCTAGTTGAAACGGGTGCAATACACTGTGATGTACTCCATGATAGTTGCCCATGAGCTGTTGAAGGTAGTGGCATCTGGCCGCCCGTACAATCTGCAAAGCAGGGCAGCCACTAATTTATACACTTTCCCGAGGCTCGCCATTGGGTATTCTTGGTATTTCTTGACCTTAAACTTCTCAGGCTCCTCCTAACATTGCCTTATAGTGTCGACTACAGGAACTGCATGTGCAATGGCCCATTCTTCTGTGAAATATTCTTCCCGCTCTGGTAAAGAATAATAAACATGGGTGTCCGAGCCCTTTAGTGTTGCGAAAGCCTTGCCTTCACTATCTCTGATCACGAACTTCTTGGGATCTGTTTTCTGTATGATCCAATCCATCATCTCTGGGCATGGGAATATTGCCGGATGAGCACCTGTGAGATGGAGCTTGGACCTTTTAACATTTAAGTATATCTCCCGATCGGGGAGGTCTTCCGGGAATTCTGTTTTGGCGAACTCCTGGTACATGTGGTACCATCGCATGTTGTCCCCTTTGGCAAAGGTGCAAAGGGTATCTCTGTGTATCGACGGTGGGGACATTTGCATGTCCATCTCCGTATCTTCCACTGCCACGTGCTTGTCTTTCTTCCGGGACGCTGGTGGTCCCATATCGCTGGAATATGAGAGGCAGGTATACACTCCAAATCTGCTTCAAATTCACCTGTCATTTTCATGAAAGAATCCCAAGATAAGAAAGATGCCATGACGATACAAGAACAATTACAGTTTATCAATTACTTCAACTGTGACATAGGAAAAACTGAAAAAGTGGTCTACTGGGTCGCGGGGTCGCAGGTTGTAAGAAAATGACCAAGGTGCTACCTTGTGACCTTGCGATTAGGTCGCAGGGTTGCTGGGTCACGGATTTCGAAAAAATATGAAAATGCGACCTTGCGACCTTGCGACTGGGTCGCTGGGTCGCGGGGTCACAAATTTCGGAAAAATCGGAAATGCGACCTTGTGACCTTGCGACTGGGTCGCGAGTTCGCTAAGTCGCCGACTGAGGAAAATGGAAGGGATGCGACCCTGTGACCTTGCGACTAGGTCGCTGGGTCAGAGGGTCGCAAGTTTCGAGAAAACGGGAGAATGCGACCTTGTGACCTGGCGACTAGGTCGCGGGGTCGCAAGTTGCGCTAGGGCTTGCCGGGGGGTTTTGGGTGCGTGTGGCGTGGAGTGGTTTTCCATTTAACTGGACAAATACAAGGCTAAATGGGTCCAGACAGGGTCAAGGGATAGCTTTTGGAGTAGGGAAGAGGCCATGAGAGACTGGACAAGAAATTGTGATGAGTTGGGCAAATGTGGTGAAAACAGGAATCAGAAGGAAACCCTAAGTAAGAAATGCAAACAATCGCTAAGGCAAATGACAATTTAAAGGCTGGGGGATGCAGGGATTTGGAAAGAATAACAAAAAAAGGAAACAACAGGAGGAAAAATGGCAACTTACCTGGGAAAATCGCATGCCAATCGACCTGTCAGAGCCGTTTCTTTCTAATCGCTGCATATGAAAAATGCGGCCTAGCGACCTCCTTTATATAAAAAGGTCGCACGTACGAGAATTTAATGAGGTCGCAAGGTCACAATTCGGGTGATCCGAGAGGTATGCGACCTCGCGACCTTGCGACCTTGTGACCTTTGGGTCGCGGGGTCACGGTTTTCCAAAAAAATGAGGTTTGCGACCTAGCGACTTAGCCTTCTGGACTCCTTACTTAGTTTTCTTTAAGTTCAAGGGGCTCTGAAATTTTTTTTGAAGTGGGGTTTTTTCGGAGGGTGTTGTAGAGGCTACAACAAATGGCGATTCACGGGATGAACTCAGAGTCTCTGTCGATGGTTAGCCTTGGAGGGGGGAGGGAGGGGTCTTCGCTAGCTGTTCCTTTTACCTTAAAGTCAACACTGCCTAGCTTTTTCGCACCTTGCGAGGTTGCTCAGCCCGTTGGCTTGTTCGGGCGCTGGTTAACCAAATTTCATTTCTCCAGGTCTCCAGACCGAAAGGGTTGGAGAATTCTAGGCAACTACAGGGTCTGGTATGATTATTTTGTCCTCATCGTGTTGCTCCGCTACCAGCGAACCTCTCGGTCCCAGCGGAGTCACTGCCTAGGAATCGTGAACGTTGCTCCACTGCCAGTGAGCCTGGTCAGTACCCCGGCGGAGTCGTTACATCACCTCTTTGCACAGGAAGCCTTTCTCAATCCTTTACCATTTATTAGTGTGCTATTGCACTTATTTTGAATGTGCCTGAGGCACTTATTTAGATGTGCTCGTGGCACTTTATTTGAGATGGGAAATTTTGCCTGGGCGGATGAGGGATCCCGACTTATTTTTCTTGTAGAGAGGTTGTTCCTGGTCTGGTATGAGGACTTTGGTTTTTCCCAAATGCCTTGATGTAGCATGGAGTACCTCTTTTCCCTTCCGATCTAGTTACCACTGTATCACACTTTCTTTTGCATACACCCTCTCAAACTTGCGAGGTGGACTCCTTGCTTGATGGCTTGAGCTAGATCATATGCTGCCTTTAGGTGCCAGTAACAAGCCAAATTTTACCACCTTCGTGTCTATCGGAATGGCCTTCCATCAACATAGAACCTATTGCAGTGTGCCAATTGCGTGGCTCTGACAAGTCCTTCCGTTTTTAGATTTATTTATTTATTTATTTATTTTTTTTTGGACAAAAGGGACGAAAACAGAAACTATGGTACAAGGATAAGATAGCCCTCTAAGGGCTGTTAAGTGAAGTAATGTTTGAGGTCATTCCCGTTTACCGGGAGGACCTCGACTTTTCCCTCAAGAGTTTGCAGTCTAAACGTGTGGGAACCTAATTTCTCCTTAACTTGGAAAGGACCTGTCCACAATGCTTGGAACTTGGAATGTTTTCCTTTTTCTTCGTGAGCTTTATCCCATTTCAAGACCAAGTCTCCTACCTCAAAGTTTTTATCCCCTGCGGATTTTCTATCAAACCATCTCTTGATTCGGCTTTGGTGAATGGCGAACTTTTCCTGGGTTTTTTGTCTTTCTTCCTCCAACTTCAGTAGGGTGTCAATCCGAGTCTGCAAGGTAGGGCATGGGGTACCATGACATTCTTGGGATAGCTGAAGGGCAGGGAGAGATAAATGGGGAGGAAGAACAACTTCTTTTACATACACGAGAAAATATGGAGAGGTGCCTAGGGAGGACTTGGGCGTGACACGGTCGGCCCAAAGTGCATTGTGAAGGGCGTTGTGCCAGTTGCGCTGCTAGGACAATAGGGTCTTCTTAATGATGCGGATCAGATTTTTATTGGTTGACTCAGCTAAACCATTTCCTTGGGGATAGTAATTTTCACAATGTTTAATAACAATACCGTTTTCCAGAGCAAAATCATATAATTTAAAAGATGAAAAGTAAGTTGCATTATCAAAAACCAAGGAAGTCGAAACGCCAAAATTGGTGATGATGGAATGAGTGACGAATTATATTACCTCCTGATCATTGATTTGGAGTAAAGGTGCTGCTTCGACCCACCTGGTGAAATAATTAGTAGCTGTAAGAATATACCGGTGTTGCTTGGAAGAGTGAGGTATGATTTCGCCAATGACGTCCAAACCCCACTGTTGAAAGGGTTCTTCCACTACTACTGATAGTAAGGGGGCGGCTGGCCGCGCTTCTCAGTTTGCGAATTTCTAGCACTGGATGCACTTCCGGACATATGCATGCACATATCTGAAAAGGGTTGGCCAATAGTATCCTGCGCGCATTATCTTATGGGCGGTGGTGTCTCCGGAAAAATGACCTCTAGCTGGTCCGTCGTGCAGCTCCGTCAAGATTTTTTGCGCTTCATCATGTTCCAAACAGCGTAACATGACCCCATCGTAATGTTTCTTGAAAAGTTTCCCCTGGATCAGCTGGTAAGATGTAGCTTTGAGTCTTATCGCACGTTTCTGCCGGGCAGTTAGAGCGGGGTCTAGGGTACCCTGGGCTAAGTATCTTGAAATGCTAGAGTACCAAGAAGGGCTACTCTGCTAAGGCACGTGGTCACTCTGGTACATATCGATTTCTTGTTCCCAACACTCTTCTTCAACTCCATGGGAACTTGCAGCCTCCGCAGCCATCTGGCATAAACCTTGTCCTTTAACGGTGTGTGCTGGTTTAAAATCTAAATCATACTCTTGCAGGCATGCCACCTAGTTGCCTCGCCTCTCGCCTAGCTCCTGCTGCACAAATAGTGAGTGGACAGCTGGGTGTGGAACGAAAACCGTGATGTGGTTTTTCAAGATGTAGGGCCTGAAATGCTTGACTGCTTTGTAGACCGCATAGGCTTGCTTTTTGATTTCAGGGTAGTTCAATTCAGCTACTTGTAAACCAGTACTCATGAAGGAAATGGGCTGCTCGTCATTGTTGCCGTCCTTTTGCGTGAGGATAGCTGCAAGTGATGAATCTGAAGCGAAAGTATATAGGATAAAGCCTCTGCTAAAATCTGGACTTTGAAGGGATGGCGCTTCAGCTATGGCTTGCTTGATTTTGTCGAAAGCCTCCTTCTCTGGCAGGTTCCATTTGAACACCGCATTCTTTTTGATCATCCCCTACAAAGGCCTAACTATCTAGGCGAAATCCGATATGAACTTGCGGACAAAATTGATCTTCCCCAGGAAAGATTGCATTGCTTTCTTACTGCTCCGGGGGGGGGAATATGGGAAATATCTTTTGCCCGCTCTGGATCTACTACAATTCCTTGCTTAGTTATAATGTGGCCCAACAAGTTCCATTTTGCCACTGCAAAAACACTCTTCTTCGGGTTAAGTGAAATCCCGTACTTCCTGCACCTCTCGAAGATTTGTTTGAGGTGGCGTAAATGATCGCCGCGGTGTTTTGAAAACACGGTGATGTCGTCCAAATAGACTACCACGCTCTGCCCTATCAAACCACGGAAAGCTATATCCATGGCCCGTTGGAAAGTTGCCCCCGCGTTTATCAACCCAAAAGGCATGCGCCTGAAAGCGAACGTTCCCCATTTGGTACAAAAGGTAGTTTTCAATCTGTCCGGCTCAGCTACCATCACCTGGTTGTAACCAGAGAACCCATTCAATAAGGAGAACATCTCGGATCCAGACACAGCTTGCAATATTTGGTCCATAGGTGGCACCGGGTAATTGTCTTTGTTTGAGGCTCAATTTAGATTTCGTAAATCCACACATAAGCGGATCTCACCAGACTTCTTCCGTACCGGGACCAAATTTGATACCCATGTGGACTGACGAACTTTGAAGATAATGCGTGCATCCAATAGATATTTGAGTTCTTTTAGGATCATCGGTTCCAAAGTAGGGTGTACTTTTCTGAGCTTAAGTTGGAACGACTTCACACCTTCCTTCATGGGTATGACATGCTGAATAACCTGAGTATTGTACGTACATAAATAATTATACGTACAAGAAAATACATCTCGATACTTCCGAAATAGTTGGGTGAATGCCTGCGTCTCTTCGTCGGTACAATCTTTCCCGAGGTTAATGAACTTCGGGTTCTCCTCTGATCCCAAATTCACTTGCCGATGTGCCAAAATGGAACCTTGTACCTTGGTATTTGGGGGGCCGCGAAATCAGCTTTGCAGGTCGAAGAGATTTTCAAGTGACACTATCCCCTTGGGCATGGGGTTTTTCTTTGTGTTTGTCATGCTCTTCCTACAAGTCTTGGTCGTGATCCGCCTCATCAATTTCTGCATCTTTGAATACTTCAGTGTTGAGCATAAACTCCAATATCTATTGATCATCATCAAAAATGCGTAAATTAGTAATATTATTTGGCATGGAGGGTCTATATATAACTTCAATAGAAAATTTGTCCCTCAAAGGGGTAAATCTAGCAGTAGCATTAGCCAGAGTATCAGCTGCTGCATTGTGCATTCTAAGAACAGATTTAATTCCAAAAGCATCGAAAGAAGAAATAAGACACCATACCTCTTGCTGATAAGCTTTTAAATGCGGAGACAAACAATGAATGGTATTGCGTACCTGCCGAGTAATGATCTCGGAATCTCCAATAACTTATAAGCACCTTACCTTTAAATCCAATGCCTTCTTGAGTCCAAGGATTAGAGCTTCATATTCGGCAGTATTTTTTGTGCACTGGAACTCAAGCTGGCATGAGATCAAGAATTTTTCCTTTTGAGGGTCTAGCAAGATGCAGCCTGCGCCAGCTCCGTCATGGGTATTGGAACCGTCATAGTACAGGGTCCACATGTCACTCTCTAGCTCTTTTGGGGTCATAGGTTGGGGCAGGACTTCAGCTTGGTGAGGGACGGGAGTGGCTTGGTCTTCTACGACAAGTGTAAGTTCAGACTGGACCTCGGGGTCTACTGGAGACTGAGGAGGATGATAACATCCAAAAATGGCTTCCAAGAAGCACATGCCAAGCTCCTCTTGGGAAAAACTGATGGGTTCATTAGTAGCATCCAGATCAGTCACAGTATATTTCATATAAGGCTCACTTTCGACCTTGATTTGGTTATTTCGGCCCTTGTAAGGAAGGCACAGGTGGGACCAGTCGATGGCAAAGTATCCTTGCAGCTTGCTGGACAAATCCCTGCTGAGTAAAAGGTCGTAGGCTTCTGGAATGTCAACGACTATAATGTCAATACATTGGTGGACTCTAGAATCGGACGAAAGATGGATGATGACGTTATTCAGTTCTCCTATAGCTGGCACCAGAGATCTGTCAAGTTGAATGATCCTCGCGTCAGTTTTTTCCGGGCGGATGTTCAACTTCTTACAAACAGATAGGGGCATGACGTTTGTAGACGCGCCGGAGTCAACTAGATAGTTATGGACGTTGAAGTTGAAGATCTCAAAAGACAGGAGGAAAGGAGGAGTAGACCCCCTAGAATTTGCATTGATGGTGTTTACGATAGATTGAACACTTGGACTAGGCTGCGCGGACGTGTTGCTCACAGGCTTAGTAGTTGAGGTATTGACGAAGGCTTTAAGAATGAGTTGTTGTTGATTCATGATGTGGGCAAGCTCGTAGAGGGAGATGTTAGCTCTGGTTTTCTTCATGTCCTCTACAATGTTATACGTGGAATCACATTGAGGATAGGGCTTGGTAGTGGTTGTGGGGGACCCCATCGGGAGCTTGTTCTTCTGATTTGCTCGGGTGTTGTCATTGGTGGGCTTCTTAGGGGCAGCTTGTTGTTCATTCCCCGGGGGGAGAATTTTCCTTAAGAAAGCCCTTTTCTTCTCCTTAAAGGATGGTTCGGGGACCGGTCCTTTGCTCCTAAGGCTATAGTTTATTACGGGTGGGCCTTTAGGATTGTATTCCATGTTGATATCAGTGACGGTAAGATTGTTTTCCCCGCAGATAACGTCAAATGCAAGAACCGAGGACCCTGGTTCTTCATCCGAGGGAAAATCCTCATCATGGTCTGAAACATCATCCTCCCCTGCATCCCCTGGGGTTTGATCGTCCAGAAGCTGGTTTACTACTGCAGTCATGCTGCCAATCCATTGTGGGCATGTTTTTTCAGAGTGGGCAGCCTGGTGGAACGAACAGAAATTATCTTTTCCTATCTCTTCCACGTTGAGAATAGTGTTTGAGTTAGAAAGAGGTTGGCTAGTGTTGGGGTTGCTCTTTCTGAAAAAGGGCTTAGGGGCCTTGGCACTAGTCGTGGATTCATAACCCTTCCTCTTCAGGTCAGATATTTCATTTGTCAATATCTTGAGGGTGTTTGCTATACTCTCGGAGTCAAAAGCGTCTTTATCCTTATCTATGGTTTTTTTCGTGGAGGACTGACCCTTTTTCGCGATTGGTTTGTGGTCATCTCTCCCCTCGTGATCGATAGCTCCTATAGAAAGCATGTCTCTTTCTACAGTGAGGGCAGCTATGTAGTTGGCTGCAAGGGTGGGCCGAGCTTCGCGTTTCACGAAGACAGCGATATCCCTGTGGAGAGCTTTTGTATGGTAGTCAATGGTAATAGAGTCGTCCAGCGCTAGGTTAAGGGGAAAATTTTGCAGTATGGTGGCAAAGCGTTGATTGAAGTCTCTAACCTTCTCTTTCTTATGGCACTTAATGTTAATTAACTCGGTGAGGAGCATGGAAGGGGTTTTGTCCTCTGAAAATTTCTGCAAGAATGCGCGACGGAATTGGTCCCATGATGTGATGGAGGCACTTGGGAGGGATCGGTACCAGGTGGCCGCTTTGTTTTCAAGAGTATGCAGAAACAGACGGCAAGCAACGTCATCTGTCTGAACCCTCATGATTTGTAGGGAAAGATAGAAACTTCTTATATAATCCTCGGCCAAAGTGCCCTTCTCGGGATCAAACTTGGGGAGATGCTTCTCAGGGTGCCTAGGTAGGTCGTGGAGGGGGCCCAAAAGATCTAATGGGGACTAGGCCATCCAGGCAAGTGGTTGCACTCTCCTAGCCTGTTGGTGGTGTCTGAACTCATGTTCGGATTCAATCCCTGTACATGACACCAATGCTTCTCCCTCATGGCGAGAGTGTTCATCTTGATGTCTCTCATGGTTGGCAATGTCTCTAATAAATCCCCAATTGTGGACATGTGGCCTATTTGGGTTTGGGCGGCGGTGGTTGGCACGGTGTCCTTGGCCTTGGCCTCTATCTTCTCTACCTCCAGTCTCACGGCCTCTATTCCCCTCAACTTAATTCCTACGGGCTCTATTTCCCTCGCCTCCCCCAGGTGCGGGGTGTGCCTGGTTGTTGTTTGGTTGGGCTTGGTTGGGCTGAGGGTCGAGGAAAGGTTCAATGGTATCAAATTCTTCCTCGTCGCCCCCTTGGAGCTCGGGGATCGGTTCATCACCTTGAACAGCAGTGGCTAGGTCTTCAACCATGATATTCACCAACTGGGGTATGGTACTCACTAGGGCACCGTTGCAAGTGATATTTTCAGTAGGGGTCCTAGTATGGGTCAAGAAACTCATGATTGGGGCATATCGAAATTCCCTGATGAGATTGCAGGCAGCTGGGCACAAGGCTCTCAGATGTTCTCTAGTAATTTCATATTATGTAGCCTCCTCCCTTGGAATATCTTCCAATGGAGGAGGAATAGGATCGTCGTTTATGACCTCCCCATGGGGAGTTTGTGATGGAATGTTGGTTGTATGCTGGGAGGTTTCCATCATGCCCTCCTTCTAGCGCCAATTATGTTGAAGGGAAAAATTGTTCGGCCAATAGTAGGGGATCTCCCCAGTAGAAAGTTACAATTAGACCTTGAACCGTTTGGAATAGGGATCCCGTCCGGGGTGTGGGTCCGGCTACCGCTTAAGTCACCTTCCCTTTGGTCTCAAAAGAACTCGATCGAACCTGCGGACACACACTTATTCACATGATACAAGATACATGGTTGATGCATTAAACACGTATATAACATTATGCGTAGCAAGACAAATAAAGCATACACGCCGAAGGAGGTGTTGTCAACAACACATCTTTGGGGTTATGCTTGTAGGCTATTCTGACCACAAAAGAAACAGTTCTTTATGGCGAGATGCCCCTTTACTCCCTGAAAGATAAAACGAAATGCTAATAAACAAATTCATTAACATCCATTAAGCAAGCAATCAATCTGAACATCATTAACAAAAATACAGGAAACCATAATGTATGAATGATGCCATTAAAGAGTGCAGTTTCATTAATCAAAAGATGTTTTGAAACTGTATAGAAATACTCATAGTGTTCGCACAGCAAAACACATCAGATCCAAAGGGAGTTTCAACAGGTATTTGTATTCATATGCAAAAAGAGTGTTATCTTTCAATACAATGCTGTATAGCTCTTGAGTCCAAAAAATAAGATCCTTTACATTTTCCCTGGAGGGGGTTTTATAGATCAAAACTTGCCCTTTGGGCTTCCTGACTCTTCGCCTGTCCGCCAGTTGAGTTGCCCTGCGACCTACCGAGTAGTGCGACCTGCGACTTACTGGGCAGTGCGACCTGCGACTTACTGGGCAGTGCGACCCGCGACCTACTGCCACTGAGTTATGAAAATGAGCGCGCAATTGAGAGGTCAGGGGAATAAATATGCTTTCCTTTGAGGAAGTCTCGCCAGGTCTGATAATCTGCTTCTATGGGAGAAACTAGAGGGACCTCCTATTTCAACAGATGCATGCACTCCAGAGCATTTGGGACTAGAGTTTCCTTCTTTTGTGAGATCTGGTTTGAAAGAGAGGCGAGCTTGGTGTAAATCCATACTGGCGTGACAAGAAACTGGCCTAGGTTTTCTCTTGACGCTGCAAGATCAGGAGTGACAAAAACTTGCTTAATGGGCTGCAGAAATGACTGGATCTCTTGATCTAACTGATCCCAGGTTTTTGCCTCGTCCAGTGCCCCCAACGAAGGAATGTGGTGAAGGGTGTGCATCGAGTCGATGTCGCTGATTAGGTGTTCGTAGGCAGACATTAATTTGTCCAAATCCTTGGATAGCTTATCCTTGGACTGCATTTTCATTCAGATTTGGACTTTGGCATCTTGCGTATGAATCCAATCCTTCTTTGGAACATGCTTAGGGGCCTGGGGATACCGTGCTGTCCAGTCCATCATTCGGTCCAAGGTAGTCGAGGCCTCTTTCAGCTGCTCATGCTTCTGCTTAGTCTCTGCTTGCGCTCTTACCAATGAGGCGACTGTTTGTTTTATGGTGAAAATTTACCAATACACTTGCCTCATGGTCACCTCTAATGTGTCAAACTCCTTTAGAATGGCAAGCGAAACTTCATTAACAGGGGGAGTTTTTATTTGGAGTTGTTGAACCTCCTCTCTCAATTCCGCCCTTTCCTGTTCTGCCCTTTTTTCCCGCTGCTCTACTTCTTGTAGTCTATTTTGTAGAGAAATGATCTCTCTACTCATTCTAGTCACATTTTCTTCCATGGCCATAGCAAAAGCTATGCCAACCGATGCTATCATTACGGGATTAGTCCTGGTATCAAGGACTATGTCTTTTCTAGTTGCGACTGTGGATGCAGCGGAAGGATTTTGCGCTAGGCACCTTCTCTTCTCTTGTCGAATTTTGAAAGAGAACTGATCAAAGGTGAGCCTGGTGAGGTCTACGACCTCCTCCTCTTGCCCCTAGGGGGAACTTACATCAGAGAGTAGGGATCGTGTACCGCCCAGAGGTATGTCAAGGGGAGACATCTCGATATCCTCCAGAATTTCATCCTCTTCTTTTTTCTTTT
This sequence comes from Pinus albicaulis, assembly GCA_034641835.2. Taxonomy (NCBI): domain Eukaryota; kingdom Viridiplantae; phylum Streptophyta; class Pinopsida; order Pinales; family Pinaceae; genus Pinus; species Pinus albicaulis. The sequence continues at coordinate 1,479,485,381 of CM076584.1, read as the reverse complement.
TCTTTTCCTCTTCTTCCCTTTGTCTGCATTCGGCTTTAGCATTCTCATGTTCTTTCCTCTGCCTGAGCTCTGCTTCTGTTGCTGCTTCTAATTTAGCCTTCCTTTTCCTCTCAGCTACTGTGGCTTGCTCAGCTTCCACTTTGTCTAGCTCTTTCTTGAGTTCCTGTTCAGCTGCCGCCTCCGCTTCTTTTTTCTCTTTCTCCTTCTTGGCCTCCTCGGCCTGCTTCTTCTTTTGTTCTGCCCTTGAGCTATTCTTGCGCTTATCCTCGTCCTCTTTCATTTTCTTTTCTCCCTCTTGCTGGGCTTTGGCCTCCATTTCTTTCTGTTGGATAGAGGTACTTTGCCCTGTAGTGGTCCGAGGCTTCTTAGCTAGAGAGGAAGAAGCACCTCCTAATTCACGACCCCTTGCTTCCAAAGTTTGGTCATCCGGGTCTTCTTGGCCAGGGTCTGCCCCCGGGGCAAATTGTTTATATGCATTGTACCAGTTCCTCCTTTCATCCTCTCCTGGGCGTTCAGTATGCTGATAATTCCATTTGAATTTAGCCTTCTTGCAATGTTCAGGGACTATCCTCTCCGGGTCGTATGTTCGGTATTCTAAAGCCCTAAAGTGATAGCTCTTCATCTCTTCTCCCTTTGCCTCTACCTCTCTGAAGTCTTTAACTGTGTATGCGCTGGTAGTGAGGGGTAGAGCGGGCCACGGCTTCTTTTTACCTCTGGACAGGACCTTGGAGAAACCTGACGACATTTGGAAACAGACCTTCTGCATGAGCACTTTGTCTGTAACAAAACGAGGCAGAGCATGTGGTGCCCTGAACGAGCCAAAGACTCAGATGATTGTATATTCGGCGAAAGGGAACCAATGCGCCACTTTGCTAAGCGTCTCCATCGCTCGCCAAGACATGCAGGGAGCGTCTTGGCCGAACAGTTTTCTGTATAGAGCAGGGATGAACACTTGGGAGATCGGCTCTATGTCTGTTTTATACCGGGATTCCCAAAACACCTTGGTTTGCAGATGAATGGCACGGGTCTGTTTGGGATCCCAGTTATGTACCCATCCCTCAAAGTGTAATCTCGCACAGACGACATCCAATAGATAAGAGGTCATATAAAATTCGGAAGGCATTCCTTCATCTGGAGCCAATGCCGAGGATAAATTTGTGTGCATGGAGGTCATCAATATGTTTGCCCAGTTGAAACGGGTGCCATACACTGTGACATACTCCATGATAGTTTCCCATGAGCCATTGAAGGTAGTGGCATCTGGCTGCCCGTACAATTTGCAAAGTAGGGCAGCCACTAATTTATACACTTTCCTGAGGCTTGCCACTGGGTATTCCTGGTCTTTCTTGACCTTAAACTTCTCGGGCTCCTCCCACCATTGCCTTATAGTGTCGACTACAGGAACTGCATGAGCAATGGCCCATTCTTCTGTGAAATATTCTTCCTGTTCTGGCAAAGAATAATAAACATGGGCGTCTGAGCCTTTTAGTGTTGCGAAAGCCTTTCCTTCACTATCTCTGATCACGAACTTCTTGGGATCTGTTTTCTGTATGATCCAATCCATCATCTCTGGGCATGGGAATATTGCCGGATGAGCACCTGCGAGATGGAGATTGGACCTTTTAACATTTAAGTATATCTCCCGATCAGGGAGGTCTTCCGAGAATTTCGTTTTGGCGAACTCCTGATACACGTGGTACCATCGCATGTTGTCCCCTTTGGCAAAGGTGCAAAGGGTATCTCTGTATATCGGCAGTGGGTACATTTACATGTCTGTCTCCATATCTTCCACTGCCACGTGCTTGTATTTCTTCCGGAACGCTGGTGGTCCCATATCGATGGAATCTGAGAGGACAGGTATACACTCCAAGTCTGCTTCAAATTCACCTGTCATGTTCATGAAAGAATCCCAAGATAAGAAAGACGCCATGATGATACAAAAACAATTACAGTTTATCAATTACTTCACTGGGACACAGGCAAAACTGAATAAGTGGTCTCCTGGGTCGCGGGGTCGCAAGTTGTACAAAATGGCCAAGGCGCGACCTTGCGACCTGGCGACTAGGTCGTAGGGTCGCAGGGTCGCAAATTTCTGAAAAAATCGAAAATGTGACCTTGCGACCTTGCGATTGGGTCGCGGGGTCGCTAAGTCGCAGACTGAGGAAAATGGAAGGGATGCGACCTTGCGACCTTGCGACTAGGTCGCTGGGTCGCGGGGTCGCAAATTTCGAGAAACCGAGAGAATGCGACCTTGCGACCTGGCGACTAGGTCGCGGGGTCGCAGGTCGCGCTAGGGCTTGCCCGGGGGTTTTGGGCGCGTGCGGCTTGGAGTGGTTTTCCATTTAATTGTAAAAATGCAAGGCTAAATGGGTCCAGACAGAGTCAAGGGATAGCTTTTGGAGTAGGGAAGAGGCCATGAGAAGCTGGGCAAGAAATTGTGATGAGTTGGGGCAAGTGTGGTGAAAACTAGATTCAGAAAGAAACCCTAAGTAAGAAATGCAAACAATGGCTAAGGCAAATGACAATTTAAAGGCTGAAGGGTGCAGGGATTTGGCAAGAATAACCAAAAAGGAAACAACAGGAGGGAAAATGGCAACTTACCCGGGAAAATTGCACGCTAGTCGACCTGTCAGAGCCATTTCTTTCTATTCGCTGCATATGAAAAATGCGACCTAGCGACCTCCTTTATATAAAAAGGTCGCACGTGCGAGCATTTAATGAGGTCGCAAGGTCGCAATTCAGGTGATCAGAGAGATATGCGACCTCGCGACCTTGCGACCTTGCGACCTTGCGACCTCGGGGTCGCGGGGGTCACAAGGTCGCGGGGTCACATGACGCAGTCATCTGAGAGAGTTGCGACCTCGCGACCTTGTGACCTTGCGACCTCAGGGTCGTGGGGTCGCAAGGTCGCAGTTTTCTACAAATTCGGAAATTTGCGACTCAACGACTTAACCCTCCCAGCTCTTAACTTAACTTTCATTTGTGCTCAAGGGGCTCCAAAACTTTTAAAGTGGGGGTTTTTTGGAGGGTGTTGTAGAGGCCACAGTAGCCCTTCCTAATCGTCGTGGAGTTTTTTGTTGTTACTACTCCCTCGGGTAGGGGAAAGGAGTTCCTAGATTAGCTACCGTTTGTTGGGAGGATCCCCCTTGTCCCCGGTTACCTTGAAGATTCTTCAACTCAGGGAGGTCGGGACAGTGATGACTTTAATGGTCGTACTCACCACATATTGAACAAGAGTGGTTTGTCCGAAGATTTTCCCTCTTGTTATGCCTTTGGGGGTCACTTGGTTCCTGGTTTTGATTTCGGTTGGAGTTGCCTCCGACCTAAGATCGCGAAGGGCGTTCTTCATTATTGCCCCCCTGTCCAAGATTTCCTTTAGGCTTGTTTTTTCCTTTTTTCTTAGTCACGTTGGGAGGATAATTTTTATTCTCCTGATTGTATGGTTGGCATGGTTGAGCTTGGGAAGGTTTCACAAAGTTCACCTGTGCATTATTCTGCATAGGTGGGTTTTGTGCTAGGGACTGGGCATATTACGGTCCTTGTCCCTGGTTTATAAATGGCTGTTGGGGGGAAGCTCTTCCATCAGCATGTCTAGCTACATACTGGGTCCCCTGAGCTAGAGGATACAGACCTCCCTGCTGATGGAGATACGATGACGCCCTATTAGTCGCGTTTTTCGAAGGTGCATAATGACTTTGATAGCAAGGTTGCGATATGTCCTGGGTAGAATCATATGCATAACTAGGGTATGGCATGCTGCTTCTTAGGTGATTTTGGGTCAATGACCCAATAAAATCGTCTAAGGAGTCTAACGCACCTGGAAATTCTTTGTAAGTTTGCAGGCGCGAGGCGTTAGGTAGTATATTGTAAATATATCCTGACTGTGTATAGATCAGCTCGAGTTGTTGGGCCCTACTGATAGCGTCATCTTCGGATATGGTCTTTTGTTGCACCACATCCTTTGAAATATTTGCGGTGAGAGTTTTCAAGAACATGTATAACAGAACTCGATCGTCAAGTTTAGCTTTGCAAAAACTACGATGCCTCTGCCATTCGTGGAGATGGTTTGAGATATGGATGGCGGGTGTTTGCCTAAAGTGGGTCAGTAATTCCATTCGAGAATCGTGGTGGATGGGTAACTAAAAATAGGTCAGGAATGCAGTAGCAAGGGTGCTAAAGGTTCCATGTGTAGTAGATGGCTGCTCCACATACCATTTTGCGGCTATTCTAGTTAGGGTGCGTTGAAATAGTCTTATTCGAATAGTATCATCAATGATGTTGTTCAACGAATACCACAGGTGGAAAGTCATAACATGATTTCTGGGGTCTTCTGCTTGCTTCCCTTCGAACATTGGAATTTCTGAAGGGAGATTCATGGACATGGGAGGCCATGTAGGGTTGTGTGCAATGGGATTGTTTGTCAACTTAGTTAAATCTGGTAAATTTAACGAAGCTAAGAAAGGTGACTGAGAGTTTGTAGCCATTGCAACTCCTGAAAACACAATGTTCTGGTTAGGTATAGGGTTTGTCTGTGATGTGCCCTATTGTGATTTCACCTGACTTCCTGAATGGGTAGCACTCCTATGTCCCCTAAGGATTGTGGGAGGAGTGGTATGCGGTGACCTTGTGGGGGTGTTCACCGGTGTGGCGTTGGGTGACCAACAAGGGTTCCGAACTAATGATGCCCCAATAAAGGATGAACCAATATGAGTGGAAGTGCTCCATCTTTGATGCCTAAATGGAAAAAGACCTAGAACCCCTCCCGGTATTGGGGGGAGGTCAAAAAGGCATCTAGATCGACGAGGTCTCATTGGATCTGTTCCGGAATCATCTAGGTATGTTTTTGGGAAATTTTGAGAGGATAGAGATTACAATCAAAGAAAAAATCTGATCGCATACATAAAACAAAGAGAAAATAAAAGATAAATTTTCCCTTTAGATTAATCCTATGTGCCCAGTCAATAAAAAAAATATATGGCATTTTGTTGTTTTTTCGTATGTTACTCAAATCCTAGAAGACCTAAATCATCCTCACACGCTCAAATGTAACTGGGCCTTGAGAAGATATCTTTTGAATGTTGGGGCAACATCCTGAAAGAGCCGGCGATGCCTCAATTCAACCAAAGAAAATAAACCAAGGGAAGGGTAGAGGATCTAGTGCTTGCCTGCATCGTCACCTATAGGGAAGGATGGCCTAATTTTGGCCGCTAGGTACCGTCGTCCCACGTGAGCGTTCAAGTCTTGGGCTTCTTGGTAATTCAACTACCAATATCGAGTATTAGATTGGTTAGGTAGCCCTGAATAATACCGCATGCACTGGACCTAATCCTAGCCCCCTCTGAATTGGGTCTCTTCTGCGCTCAGGTTTTCTTTGCTATGGACGGATAGATGGATTTAAAAGTTCCCTAAACAGTCAAATTCTATGTTTTAGGATGTAAACTGACCAAGGCAGCTTATTGGATGCCTACCCCATTAGTCCTAACTTAAACTATAACTTCTCTTATGGCCCCTGTGGGGAGAGTTTAATGCGTTTAGTTAAGTTATTTTTAGGTGGCTTTGATTCAATTAAGGTGCGAGTGTGTGTGAGAAATAGGTGAACACGTGCATAGTTTGAACATGTGGATATGCGGTGATCCTTTTCAAAATCCCCTATTTAAACAAGGTTTGGTTATTCCTTGCCCAAAAGTAAAACATGTGGGGATGTGGGCCACTTACAATGCTTCCTAGTTAATCTAATTGATCAACTATAGGGAAATGGTGAATTATCAGTAGAGAGTGTTCATATGCTTGCCTAGGATCACCCATGGGTGCAAAGGTAGCAGAGATTACTTTCTCTTCTAAATATAATTCGATCCCAGTCCCGAATCCTAGTGCCAAAAATTGAACTAATATTAATGACTTTCAACTGGGAAAATGAAAAGAAAATGTTTGCTTATGGTGTGCCTTTGTGAAGCTACAGTAAGAATAGGATGAGGACCCAAGCTCACTGAAGCTTCGTGTGTGAAATAAAGTGAACAATCACAATGTTGTAAGATGCAGATATACGGTACACTATGTTTGGTTGTTCCTTTCACAAAATAAACAATGTGCGGATAATGGGCTGCTTACAACTTGTCCTATTTAAACAAAATGTTTGCTCTATAGGGAGATTGTAAAGTATCAAGAGAGAGAGTTCATAGCATACCCAGGGTCACCGTTAGGTGCAAGGGTGACATAGATACTTGCTTTCTTTTGGTATTTTAATCCTGGTACCGAAATCCTAATGCAAAAATTAAAACTCGATTTAATGCAAGAATTTGAAAAGTAATTAAAGATGTGTGGACTTGGACCATTTATTCTTTGTTAATTAACCTATGTGTGTCATATCTACTATCAATAATCAGCTTATTTAGATGACTTATGTGGATATGGGTCACGTTTCTTGTCTCCTAATTAAACTAGGTGAGTATATCATAGAAAACTAAAAATTAGAATGATGCACTAGCTACACTAAAGTTAAGCTAACACACATGTCTAACAGTCAAGAAATATCAATGCAATGTAAAGCCAATTCAAAAAGCACATACAAGAATAGAGTCATTAAAGCCAATTAGTTTTTCGAGATTTTTTTTCAGATAAATAAAAATAAGAATGATTAATTACATCAAAAAAATAAGTTTTAATGTTTAATTATATATTAAAAAATTATTATATAACAGTTTGATATATGTTTTGATTTTAATTTTAAAATTAAATTATTACTATACAAATATTTAATGTTAACTAATAATTCTAATTCTTTTAAAATAACATATTTAATGTTAATTAATAATTCTAATTCTTTTAAAATAAAAATGATGTTATTGATAATAATAATGATGTTATTATTATTTTTTTACATAATTGTTCATTTAAAATAAACACATGTTTAAAAGGCCCACAATTTTTTTAGGAAAGTAATGTGATGTGATTCCTGGCATATGTTGCATTTTGAAATAGGTAACAACTCTTATCTCATCATAGCATGTCAGTGTTATAATTATATTTTTTTTTGCATTCTGCGCAGCAGGAACCAAATGAACAAATCTTAGTTTCTGGTTCTTTTCAATTGTGATTATGTTTTTGGCAAAGTGAAATAAAGCAAGACTTACGTAAACTACAGATATTAATGAGAATCTGGTTATATAATTTGAACATATTATATCCAGTTATGTGATGTGGCAATACACCTTTATTTTTGTATTGTATAACTATGCATCGATTGGCGTGATTTTCATTTGATTTCATGGTGTACTCTTTTCTATGGAAGCAATGTTGTAGATGATGTCTTGCATACACTAGTCGTTATTTTTGAAATTAAGTCTAATATGGCACATTTTGTTTTAAGGAGATTTTATTCAAAACATCCAAAACTACATGTTTGTCATTGTGACAAAAAAATGATATAAAGGCCTTTCTCCACATATTGAACTCCAAACAATAGGATAACAATGTTGACAGAATACGATCTATTTAATGAAATAAAAAATTACAGTAAAACTTTTGCTATTTTTTTTTAAATATTAGCAATGATGTTCTAAAACATACTTAATCCAACTCTTTTATAGGGAATTGGCAGCAAAAAAGAAGTGCACATCACATCGCTCAACCAACATATTGTTGAGCATAGATGCCATTTTGGATTTTTAGTTTTTCAACCTCTTTAATTTCTTGCAATGATAATATGAATATGTGTTGTGCCTTATTTTCATAAAAAGTTCACATCACAGGGCTCAAGCAACATGCTTTGTGGGATTTTTACTTTTCCGAGCTTTATTTCCAATTTCTTGGTATGCTAATGTGTAATATGTTTGTGCATATATGCCTTGTCCCTAATTTTCATATTTGAAGGAAAATACAACAAACAAGAAGCTTCTATCACACGACTAAACTAATTTAAGTGTTCCTTTCTCTGATAGGATATTATCCATATCTCTATATTTCTCTTTCTATGTCTTCATATAAGTATGTGTATCTCTATATAAGAAAGAAACTATATATGTAATAATAGAAACTAAATAGTATATCTATCTTAAAAGGAACAAGATTATTCACAAATGAATGAATTATCTATTTGGTATGAACTTGATGATATGGAAGAAGAATCTAGTGTACACCATTCTATGGCCGAAGGAAGAATAGATAATCCAGAGTCTTCATGATCATGAACCATCTCATGAAGCACCTACAGTCGATAAGCTTGTCTTTAATTTAGATGCTTGACATAGTATAGTAGTCTTCAAAAACTACCAAGTAGATTTATTATTTATTTATTTTTATTTAGGATGTAATAATGATTTTTTTTATACTATTTTTTGAATTTAAACAATAAATTTAAAAAGACATTTTATACTAAAAATTTATAATGGAATAAATAAAATATACTTTAAATTAAAAAATTACAAATTGATAATCATATATTTTTTAAAAAATTATTTAAATAAAAAAAATTTAAAATAAAAAATTGAAAAAAAATTCATATACATTAATCAAAGTGAAAAAAATTAAAAAAAAACTTTAAAAAGTAGATTTAATAAATTTTTCAATAATAATAGAATGAAAAATAACCAATTAAAATAAATCTCTCTCACAATCATGAAAAAAATAAAATAAATAGTAAAATCTAACATTAAAATGTTTTAACAAAAATGACACATCAAATGCCCATTTTTTACACATGTCAATGACTTTCTCTGTCTTCTTTTTCTTTCGTCGTTAAATTGTAATCCTTAAACGAAAAAAATGGGTTCTGATTTTTAATGGAAAATGGCGTTCATAGCCTCCAGTGACAAATTGGTGTTTATCATATTTTTATAATTATTATTAAAAGACCCCGAATTCAATGACAAGTAAATCTTTAACAAGATTCCAATTTCTGAGATAAGACATTACATGGATTGCAATAATTATCAAATCTCTAAAATAATGGTCGAAGCAGTATGCTATTTTGACAAGAATTTCCATTTCTGGAATATATAATTATTGGAATATATAATGATAGGAAATAAATCTCTAAAGTAATGGTGGAATTCGTATGTTATTTTGGTCAAAATTACTATAACTAGAATATATAATGACAGGAAGGATATTTCCTCATTATATTTTTCACATATAAAGTTCTGATAGCATTTCTTAACCAGTTCACACTTAGATAAAATTATGAATGGTTTGTCATAGATTATCCAATATTCAACTTAATGGTGAAAATAGTATGCTATTTTGCCATTATTGGAATATATAAAGTTAGGAGAGACATTTCTTGGTTACATTTTCACATATAAAATTGGAATTTCATTTCTTAGACATAAACCTTAAATTTGTTTTTTTAAGAAAATAGAACATTTATAAAGAAAGCTTTAATAAAATAATTCTAGCCATAGACAGTGAAATAAAAAAGAAACAGACAAAAGAAAAGAGAGAAAACACTTATAAACTTACCAGCACTTCCCCTAGCCAGTAAAATATGATGAACTAAATCCTGCGTTCGCTCACCATGTCCAGAAAGCCTCACATCCTTCCAACCCTTCTCCTAAACCCTCTCTCTCAGCAATGGTTATTACATCCAGAAGTTATGAGGTTATAACATGGTAAAAACATGGGAAATTGAATTGCTGCAAGTGAGATTTTTGACAGATGGAGAGTTAATGGCTGCAGGTGAGATTTTTTGGCTGGCGGATGGAGGGTTAATGGCTGCAGGTGATATTTTTTGGCGTTTGGAGATTTAATGGCTGCAGATGAGATTTTCGACAGTTGGAGATTTAATGGCTGAAGGTGAGGAGGACGACAGGTATGGCATGGGTGGCATGGCATAGGCATGCCCATTAGTACTCTTAAGAGTATTAATGGGCAAATACACTGGGAAATATTGGTTGCCGAACCTAAGGCAGATGTTAGATTCTTTGAACAACTAACCTATCTACAGTCTATCTCAGATTTTAGATATTTCTTCTCAATCGAACTACATTAAAGATTTTTCAAGATATTTTGGCAGTTTGGGGTAGCAGTATGTCAAATCACAAGTGGAGACAAATGGAACTAATTCAAAAGCACTTAATTATTAGTAATCTCAAAGTCAAGGAAACAGTATCATATGAGATCCTTCTCGCTGAGGCTGGGATGTTTCAGTTGGAAGCTTCAGCAATCTTTCATTTGTTAAGCTATCTAAAAAAGGTGGAAAACATGGAGGCACATCATTGGCCCAAGTTGACTTGCATGGAGGAGCTAAAGCCCAGGAAGAAAACATGGAGGAAGCTAAATGAAAAATGGATGAGCAAATGGGGAATTAAGTGGCAAGATTGTCTTAATGCTAAAGAGGAGATAAAAAATTAAGTGGTTGAAAAATTCAGGACTGCCATGTGGGAAAAAAATATTGGCAGAAAAAAACTATATATCTTAAAAACTTCAACCAATCACAATCCCATGAAAAAAGACTTATTTGAGTGACAATCAAGGGAAAGGCTAAAATTTTACTAGCACAACTGAGGACCTGATCTCACCATATTAGGTGTGAGATAGGTAGATGGATAACTCCCAAGGAAGAATGGGAAGAAATAATTTGTAACTTATGCAGGCTAGGTGCAGTTGAAACTAAATGGCACTTTATCATGGAATGTCAGGCATATGAGGATATTCCTAATCAATTTGAAAGTGATTTAAAGGTGGAAAATTTGAGTATGCTGTTGGAAGAAGCAAGACTTCACAAAACAATGAATTTCTTGATCAAAATTCACAGCAAAAGAACTGCACTAGAGGGAAACTTGAGAATACTATGTCTTGTTTGACGTGGAATTTAGGTCCCTTAGACGATAGTGGGGGAACTCCTGAATGATGCAAACATTATAAATACAGTGAACCTTCTTCAGGAAAGCATAGAAGCAGCATAGAGAGACGAAAGGATTAGATTCAAAATTGAAAAATGAATGGAGAATCCCAATTTAACTTCCGTCCAGGACTTCGTGAACCATATTGTTATCGGAAGCTCACCCACATTTCCAATTTACCAGAACAATTTTGGGTTCGAGCGACCTATGTGTGCGAGAAGTGGAGGAGGTAACAAGTATGACGGGAAAATCACACTCTACCCTGGAAAGGAAGGGGGTGGGAGTGTGGACATGGAAATATGTCGTTGGTCTTTCACTATGAAAATGCTTAACTATGATGCTCAGTTTTTACTCCAAGATCTTAACAGTTGAGCTCATGAGAAAATTTCATGTGGAACAAAAATTTTCATGTGTCTTATATGCTTTAATTTTCCATTACTATAAATCTTTTTTAGTATGAAGGCATTGGGCCCTTTTATCTTGAGGTAATTTAGTGTGAGGGCATTGGGCCCGCTAAGCTATTGCAGTGACTTATTTTGACCTTAGGACTCATCTATGTTCAATATATTATCTACTGAATGCATGATGGGCTGAAAATTTTATTTCGTTAATGAGGAAACACTAAATTGGAGTAAATGGCATACTTGGCATTAATTAATTTTGGAAATCTATACTCTTATGTGGAAATCTGGATAAATTGGGCTGTTTGATTATGAGAATGCATGAGGCTCTACTGGAAGGGCCTGCCATATTTACCATAATGCATTACTGTTATAAAATATTCGAGATAACAACATACACTAATGCATTACTGGTATACCAAGATAACAACATTCATTAATATAATACATATGGTAGCATTGCCGATTTGTATCACAACAACATTTAGAATACTATTCATAATTTTATTTGAGTTTCCTTGTTATCATGTACGGTGTTTTTTAATTGTGATTTGAATGATGTTAATATTAAAAAAAATATTAATATTTGGTTTTTTTTGTGTTTTTTTGAAAATTCTTAACTTACATTATATATTTTATATAAAAATTACATGATGTTGCATAAAGAGATTATGCCAAAAAAGTGAGCATAAAAGCCACTTTACTTTACTGTTATGAATTCTACATAAATATATCTATAAAATAATATATAGATTTGATAATCTACACAAAAATATAAGAAAGGAAGTTTATCTATAATTTGTAATGCATCATGAAGCTGCTGCTATGGTTGTTTTGTCTCCTTCTTTCTTGACCCCATGGTTGTTGTCCCCTTCTTAAGTATCTTTCCATTCATTTATTGAATGATATCCATATAATTGTTGGTCTTTATGTGGGAATATTCCACCAATTTATTGGAATCAACCATTGTTTCCCTATAAGTGTCGCTATGATTATGCATATTAGGTTTTGAAAACTACACTCTTATTCAACTCATGCACGGAAAACACACTATAACCATTTGCATTGTTTCTTATTGGAATTATTCAAGATGCCTTAACATGTCTAGTTATTTTATAAGAATCTAAAAACATTTCATGAAAATTTTTTAATAAATAAAGTTATAAGATTTTTTTTGGTAGACTAGCATATCTATGTACTAAATATGTACAACAAAATTGCAAGCAATGGATACTACCAACATCTCTTGTAGGATTCTAACCCATATTTGGGTGCTCACGTGAAGATTATGGTTGAAAAGTAGCTATGGGGTCAATAGGAATGCACTCATGCATGAATTCACTTGTGTTTTAAATGTGCTTTTGTGGGCTAAAATTACGTGAAGGCAACTACATTTTTGTTAGCATTGAGTGACTTTGGAGTAAATTTGGGAAAGTAAATCAAGGATGGGTTAAAAAATCTAATGGAATAATATTCATTTGATTTTAGGTAAGTATTTGAATGTAATTTATTTCTTTTAAATTTCACAATTTTTTTAATTGGAAAAGAAACCTAAATTAAATTTTCACTTATTAAATTGCAGCATAATTAATATAGATCCTGGAGAAAATCCAAGCCTAACATCACCATAGGAATTCAGATCAAAACCCAACCGATAATCGACAAACATTAACATGGAAATTGATGTGGGTTTTAGGTCTCTTAAAACCCTTATACAAGACTTGAGAAATACCAAAGAGCCCTTTTAGTTGTCACTAGCCACTTCCCTAGACACAATTGTATCTTCAATTACAAATTCCCAAGGTAAATTAACTCATATTTCTGATTACATTGCCAAAATATTTGAATATTATAGGATGTGTCCAAATTAAAACCAAGATAGAGACATAAACATTTCAAAACAACAACTGATGGAATTTTTTATTCACCTAAGAACCCAATTACAATCATTGGTCACAAAGAGACACATTTATATTAATTGATGCACCTACCAAAAATTTATATAACAATGGATAAATAGGTTGCTGATGGTATTTGACAAACCTCCTTGCCTTAAGAAGTAAGGAGGTTCCTTTGTATTTCCTTAAGAAATTATGGATAGAGTTTATGTTAGGTCACCATGTCAGCCACTTCGACATTGGTGAATTACAGAGGGTTGATCATAGGTCAACACAGGATAGAGAAAATGCTAGGTGTTATAGGCTATTACAATATAGAGAAAATGCCAGGTATTACCTATTTCTAGATCCTCATCCTCCTAGGTCAAGGCCTAACTTGCTTATGCGACATCTTCCCATACCATAGGGCATTAAGAAAAATAGACATCCATATCCACCTTGACTCACAACTTAATGTAGCACAACAAAATTATCCCATCATGAGTGACCTATAGGCGATGTTGGTGGATATGTGGGGTCTTCAAGCCATGTAGCAGAGTCTAATTAGGAGAGGCCACTTGGAGCCTCATACGAGCTTCACAAATGCTTAAGATGTGGGTAAAATTTTAATGGGATGATAGAGGCTACTAGACATGAAGTTTCATGGAAGAAGTTAGTATGGTGAGCATCTCTATGTTCTTCATTGATACACACACACACACACATTATTATGTAATTTCTTTCCATAATTAATTATATGATGTTTTTAGTTGTTCCATTCGAATAGAATATCCTTGATTCTGATAGATGCATTTTTCAGAACTAATGCAGTAATAGTAACAACCTACTCATTTGGTGCACCACACACACATGTATTATGACGCGAGAAATTTATGAATTAAAAGGAACCCTCCTTGCAAAATTTGTGCTATGATTCCAATCCATGTTATAAACGCTTTAGTGTGAATGTGTTTTTTTTTGGGGTATAATTGTGCACTTCATTTAATGTTTTTATAGGTTGTGGTTTCATACAATGATGAACCATGTCCACATCTCATGGATATATAACCTCCTTCCTAGTTATCATATTTCAAGTTAAATCATGTTTAAATGTGAATTTCTTTTATCATATTTTGGTTGAATTTCATGTTGTTTTACTAATAAAGATAATGTAAATGTGTATTCATGCCGTCTTATTCATTTCTAGGTTGACAATTGTTTGGTGTGTGTTATACTCTTTGAAAGACTTATATGCACCATGAACAAAGGGGAGTTTTATATTAACCATGAATTTTATGCATGGTTTTTTGCATGATTTTTCACATGATGGTTTTGCCATTGGTTTTGTAGATCCGTTCAAAGAAACTACAATTATGTTCTAATCCAAGGTTAATGGATTGAGAGTTTATGAATGCTTCAACATCTACATAATGCATTGTAACATTGAAAGGAATATAATGAAAAATTAGTATAGTTTTCCCCATTTCGGGGTCAAGGAGAAAAATATGTGTATATTTTTTGTTCTCGCCATTGTATATTTTCTGTTTTTTAAGAATTTTTTTGTAGGTATTATTTGTATAGGCTTAAAAAATTCATTTGGTATCAGAGAATTTTTGGCTTCATTATGACACCTTTGCGGCTAAGGGATTTTTCTCAAGCATGCAATAAATCTTGTTACAGTGGGATATTTGCACGATCAATTCCTGTGGTGAAAAGAAATGGAGAATAGTGGAAAGATTGAGATTAAGAAATACAACGGTCAAAGTTTTGGAGGATATGTTGGTGGATAAAGATCATTGGATCATTGTGGATCCATGTACTAAACCAATGACAATGTTAATAGAAATCCATAAATCCACCCCATTGTCAAAATTTAATGTATTGTAATTTTCAGAGAAGGGAGCTATCTCATTGAACCATACCCTATAATAGACCATAGGGTTCCTCAACTTAGGAGATAGGGAATTAAACAAGTCAAGATCCAATGAGACCAATGAAACCCAAGATATTATCCTTAGGATTATTTTTAAACTATGTATTGCAACTCTCCCTATTTGTTTGAATAATTACTTTATGAGTCAAACTGGACTGGCTAACTTAATATAACTTATGCATATCCTAGATGGGATTTTTTTACTGATCGGTTCTTTTGACATTTTTATGCATGAATAGTTGTTAGTTAAAATAAGTATTATATGTTGAGTTGTTCATTCTACATATTCTCTATGATTAATTTATTCATGATGGTAGAATATCTTAATAACACATGGTATTTACATATGATGTTGTGTTAACATGTGGTTCCATTTATTTATGTCAATGATAAGGTATATTTTTTTTATAAATATATGACAGTATTTCATGATGTGATTACATGATGTAAGTGTGTGGAAGATTTATGATAAATTTTTTTATGATAACATGCATAAAAATTTGATGCTTTACTACGATAATGATATTGTGTTTTCATGAGGACAAGTGACAATTAGCATGTTAATTATTTTCTATGAGATGATAGTGTTATGTTTATGAATATGCATTGGTTACATGTTGTAAGGTGGTGATTGACAAGGAATCCACCAATGAGTCAATAAGGCCAATTCATTCAGTGATATCATAGGATCCCATACCTGCAAAGGAGAATATTTACAAAATAACACCTTAAGGGACTCAGACAAACTCAATCAATAAACCTATTATATTGGTCGTTTTTCCTTGTATAATTCTTGACGAGACATGGTACCATCATGAGAATCCCAGAGTGAAGAGGGTCGATTCATTCAATGATACCATAAGATCTCATACTTAAGTAAGAGAATATCTACAAAGTAACACTTTATGGGATGGGAACAAACTTAATTACCAATAAGCCTATGGGATTTTTGCAAGTTTTATGTATGATTCTCGTAGATTTTTTCTCATGTTGATTATCAAATAAGAAATGAATCAGGGATACTGTTGGTGTTGATTTTGTATTATGTTCCAATTGTTAGAATAATTGGGAATTATGGTGCTTAAATTTCAAGATATTTTCATGGGATTTACCTTAGAAGGAAAGGAAATTGAGCTTAAATTCATCCAAGGGAAACCATATAAAATGATAAGATCTAAAATCATGACAAAATTTCTAAAAAAGGACATCGTGGTGAAATTTCACAATTGTTTTCAAAATATTTTCAAACAACTATATCCTCTTATTTAATAGATCTCCAAAAAATCAACAAAAATTTCAAGTATTTCATTGATAAACCATTAGACGAATTTCATGGAGAAATTTTGCTTACTAAGTTGGATCTCCATTATATATATCATCAAATTAGAATGAGGTAAGAAGACAACACCAGAATAGCCTTTAGAACACATGAATGTCATTAGGAGTTTTTGGTTATACATTTGGATTTACTAGTGCACCTTCAACATTTCAAAGGCTATTGAATTCCATTTTCAAAACCTTTCTTAGAAAATTTTTGTTAATATTTTTTAATGACATAATAGAATATGGAAAATCTTGGGAAGAGAATGTAACAAGATGTTGACAAGATCTTAAAACTATTGGAAGAATAACAACTATATGCAAATCCTTCCAAATACACCTTTAGGGTTCAAGAAGTGGAAGATTTGGATCATATTGTATCCCATGAAGGTGTCAAAGTGGGCCCTAAACAAATAAAAGCTATGATGGAATGGGTAATCCCAAATACTTTGAATAAACTCAAAGGATGCTTAGGTTTGACAAGGTATAACTACAAGTTTGTCAAAAATTATGGTCAAATAGAAACACCCCTAACAAAATTGTTGAAGAAGGTACCATTTTCTTGGACTAAAGAAGCAACCAAATATTTTGAAATACTTTAATAGGTTATGTGTGTAACTCTTGTACTAGCCACACCTAAAAACAAAAAACATCATTATGGAGTGTGATTCCTTAAGCTGTGTAATTATTGCAATTTTTATGCAAGAAGGAAATACCCTTGAATTTAAAACTAGTGAATTTAAATGAACGAAATTACCTAGATGCATCTATGAAAAAAAAAATTGTCCATAATAATGTATGTAAGAAATTACATCCATGTGTAATAGGAAGACACTTCAAAGTAAAAAAAAATCATGACAGTTTGAAATATTTCTTGGAGAAAAAACTATATTTATAATAGCAACAAAAATGAGTTGCATAATTGATATGTTATGATCACCTAAAAATTATATACAAAAATAGAAAACAAAACATTGTGGTATATGCACTCTCAAGGAAAGATGAAGACAAGGAAAGTGTACCATGCACTATTTCCATTCCACA
This sequence comes from Pinus albicaulis, assembly GCA_034641835.2. Classification (NCBI taxonomy): domain Eukaryota; kingdom Viridiplantae; phylum Streptophyta; class Pinopsida; order Pinales; family Pinaceae; genus Pinus; species Pinus albicaulis. The sequence continues at coordinate 1,479,467,968 of CM076584.1, read as the reverse complement.
ATCAAACTAGGTGGAAGAAAAACGGACAAAATGAAAGAAAGATGAGAAGGTATACAAGACAATTTAGTAAATATAGGAGGATCATGATGCAATAGAAAAAATTATGTGGAAGAACGATTTTTTGTTATATCAAAATTGCTTACACTTATGTAAGAATTATCCTATAAGATAAAATTCGAGGGTTTTGGAAACATATCATTGTGGCGGCGTAGGAGGGCCTTCACAGTATTAATATGCAAAAGTTAAAATTTATTGTGGCAAAAAAAGACCTCTCTAAAGCTTATGAAAAATTTAGTTAGGTATACATTTGGATGATACTCACCCATCTCGAATTTGAGGTCTCATTCATTAACAGTGTAACAGTTTATGTGACATCTTCCATATTTGTGGTATTGATCAATTGTGTGGCCTCTCATTTTTTCGATGAACAAAGAGGATTGTGACAAGGTTTCCTCTTTCCTTAATTCTCTTCCTTTTGGCTGCAAAAGGTCTCAGTATGCTCTTGAGGAGGGGTGACCTCAAGGGTATCGAAGTGCAAATAATGTATTCATTTCATATTTTCCATTTGTGGATGATGTATTTATTTTCTGTGATGGTTTGAGGCAAGGCCTAAATGTTACTAAAGAATATCTTTCCCTATTTCTGAAATTCATCGGTATTCTTATTAATATTAAAAAATATACCCTCTCTCATTTTAGTATTTCAAGAGGTAAGGTCGGGAGGGAATTGAGTGTTTTCCCTTGTGTTGTAAAATATTTTCAGGAGAATCTAAAATATCTTGGCGTCTATTTAAAACCTAATTCATACAGGAACACATATTGGAGATGGCTAGTAACCAATATTGAGAAAATAATTAAATGTTGGAGTTTCAATGGCTTTCACGTGTTGGAAAATTGGTTTTGATCAAGTTAATGCTTGAAGCCATTCCAGACTACTTGATGACTCTCATATGTGTTCCAAAAGGGATTATTGAAACCATTCAGAAAATTTGTGGAAGGTTCTTGTGGGATGGATCCAAATATGAATTGGTATTTCCTTGTGTTCGTTGGGACAATATTTCCCTTCCCAAAGGCTGTGGTGGTTGGGGTTGGAATGATCTCAAGATATTTTCCAAAGCATTGGCAACAAAGGTAGGATAGAGAATCTTTTCCACCAATAACCTATGAACTCTAGTGGCTTACAGGAAGTACATATTTCCCATCTCACTTGATGAATGGATTAGATTACTATATAAGTGTCTCTCGAACCCATCCATTATATGGAAAGTTGTCACTGCATATTTTGAGGTAGTTGGAAATGGACTTGCATGGAATATTGGAAACAAAGATAGAATTAGGGTTGGCCTTCACCCCTAGGAAGATTGTTATGGGAAAATCCCTATGGAGATGGTTCAACATCTAAATTATCATAGGATAATCTTTCTGAGCCACATTGCAGATGAGGTAGGACCACTATATGGTCATAGGACAGGAAGTTTGTGACTCAATTAAATTTAGAGGATGATTTTTCTGCCCTTTGGGCCAGTTATAATAACTCCCTTAAACCATTTTGTTCTATAATTAGGGACAAGGAAGACACTCTCTATTGTATCCATTCCCCCTGACACACCGTTGACGCTGCGATCAACACCCTCCAAAATTTTTCCTACACATGAATTTTGGAGCCTATTGAGGATCTAATGATCTGTGATTCCATAGTCATTTCATGATTGATTAATGTTATGCTAAGCGTTTAAGTCTTATTCCTAGTTTCTAAATGTCAAAGTCACTTGTTCACACATGTTCAGTCTGTAATAAGTTCGTGAGCGCATTATTTTACAGTGTTTGAACAAGCAAAGCATAGTCCATCAAGATAATTCATGTGCAATGTTCAACCTATGTTGACATTCAGTGCACACTTTCATTGAGAGTCTCTCACTTTTGGTCACGAATGTACTTCTATTTAGGTGAGTTTTTCCAACTGTTGCGTTTGCGCACCTTCAGTTTTGAAAGTGTCACTTTCATGTTGTAAGTGTCACTTTCATGTTTATAACTTCTTCTTTCACATTTTTTCACTTTAATAAGTGTTTTTTTCATGTTAACTTCGCTCTAGCATGTGTCGCTTTCAATGTTGTTCGCATTTGAAAGTGTCACTTACACTTTTCTCTTATTGTCGCAAGTGTCGTCTTTTGGGTATGGGAAGTGTCATACATTGTAAATGTAGAGTTGTGGTGGAAGATCTCGATGGATCCCAACAAATTGGTGGACTATCTCCACATCAATACCAACAATATTTTATATGGAGATCATTTAATAAAGGAATGGTGAGATGTTGAGGAAGGGAACAAGAATGATGGGAGTTAGAAAGAAGGGGACAAAAGAAGAAAGGCAGTGATGGTGGGGATAAGAAGGAAAATGGTGGGGATAGGAAGGATGTTGGAGAAAACAAAAAAGGAAGAGGGGAAAATGAAAAAATGGAAACTATGAATGCAAAGGTGATGGTGAAAACAAGAAGGTGAAGGTAAGAAAAAATAAGCCCATATTTATAGGTATGTGTTAAGTATGTTCATGCTCGTCAACTCTTTAGTGTTGAAAACCCAAATACCTACTATATAGTGTAAGTCTCTTAAAGTGATATTAGTAGAGATGTGGTTTAAGCAAACATAAATCCTTGGAGCACTAAATTATTGTGATTAGATAATAATATGATCTTATCAATCCTACCAAAATCAGTGCATCGATAGAGAATAACTCTTTAGCAAGAATGTAGGCTAGATAGTATATTACAAAATTAGGTACTTAGCAACAATTTGAATGGTGGAAGAAAATTATTTTCTTCTTTGTAGTGTATTTCCCTAAAATTTGAAGAGAAGATAGTGACTTTTCAAGGAGGATGTATGCTTGTCCAATTTTTCATCTGCACTTATTTTTCATGTAGTAGAATGACATATTTTCATAGAAATGCATGCTCTTAAAATAGTATGTCCATTCCATTTAAGTGGAATAGATAAGAAATAAATATATGTTTGCAACCTGTTACTTTATATACAACTCCTTATAATTATTTAATAAAATTCACATTCAATTTTCTGTATTACACTCTTATCAAGGATTAATTGAAACTCCTTAAAAAAAATGATTACAATGCCAATGCACCACCCTATAACTATGTGGGTAATACCCAATTAACACAATAACAATACATATGACACAATAACATAAATATTAAACAACATAGAAAAACATCAACAAAATGTAAAACAAATATAACAATGACAATTTTCTTTTTAATACTTATAACATTACAAACATGACACGATAACATTTTGACTATTACACAAACCTCTATGAAAAACACAATACATGCCAACCACATAAACCTAAAATAAGATTGTGAATATTGTTCTAATACAAGTAAACAATGTTAGGATCATGAATTGTATTATATTAATGTATGTTGTTATGTGATTTAATAACATTTTGGTAGAGATGGTAGGCCCTTCTAAAGCCTTTAAAACATTTTCTTAATCAAACAACCCACTTTATCCATAAATTTTAACATAGATATATACAGATTTTTAAATAGTTACATTTTATACTATATTTTTTTAGGTTTTTGAGATATATTTTCTAGTTAAATTTATTTAAAATTTAATAAAAATTAAATTTGAAAGGTAAATTTCATCAATTTTATATAAATTCTACAAATTTTAAATGTTATAAAAAAAATTTCAAAACATAAAAACTCTACCAATTTCAAATTTCAAGTGTTATAAGAAATTTTCAAAACATAAATTTATTTATACATTAAAAAATAAATTTAATAAGAAAACCTAATTCTTCCAACCACATTTTGATAAAAACTCCAAACACATAAACTCGAAACTCGAGAATATAATAGTAAATTACCGCCTTCCAAAAATAACTAGGACCAAATACCTTACTTTAATCTAATGTTGCACTTCCTACTAAATGGAATAAGATTTTCAACCAGTCATGCATTCCGCGGAACATAGATGAGTACTATTGGAAGGTCAAAATAAGTCATTACAATAACTTAGAGCGTGATATCAAGGGTTGAGTGCCCTCACACTAAAGTTTTCGGGGATATGGAAAAACAAAGCATAGCCACATGAAATTTTATGTTCCATAGCAAATATGCTCAACTGTTAAGATCTTGGAGCAAAAACTGAGCATCAGAGTTAATTTTTTGCAGAACGGGAGACCAAAGGCATATCTCCATGTCCACACTCCCAGCCCCTTCCCTTCCGGGGAAGAGTGTGACTTTGCCGTCATACTTGTTGCCGCCGCCACTTCTTACACACATCGGTGGCCCGAATCCGAAATCGCTCTCGTAAACTGGAAATCTGGGTGAGCTTCCGATAACAATATGGTTCACGAACCCGGAAGGAAGACCAATCGTCATGGCCGAAAGGGTAGAAATAAACGAGCACTTTTTCACATACCGAATGTAATTGATCTCTCCTTAGCCGAAGATCAAATGGAGAAAGGGGGAAATGCTTTGCTGCGTTGGATTTGCGTGTAAATGACCGGCGATGGACCACCGTGCTTAGATCGCCCATGGAGAATAAGTTTTCTACCTACGAAGAAAAATTATAGTTTCCGGAGTTGCCAAAGCAGAATTATAGCCAATGTTCGAACAGTCCAGGTTTTATCGTCTACGTTCCTCCTCTCGACTCACCCCGATGTACCCCGTATTCAACGAATTACTTTAGCTTTTGGTGGGTTATCTAATTCACACACGACAACAACCAAATCCATAAAAGACAAATAAAATAAATCGTAGAGGGGTAGAATTAAAAGAACCAAATTTCAGATCCACCCATCCATCTAACTCTGGATCTATCATGCCAAATCCCTTGAGGTGCAAGCCTTCTTTTTGTAGTGTATAATTTGAGAAAGGCTTGCACCTCAAGGGATTTGATCCCTCTCGGTGCATGATAGATCCGGAGTTAGATGGATCTAGGCTGGTTCCAGTTGAGGGAAAAAATTTCACATTTTTAGATGATCATAATGATGTATATTTTTTAGATGTACATTATACTTTGAAATTTACATAATTATAAATACAAATAGTAACAAATGATATGAATGTAACAATGTTTAGTGATCAAAAAAATGGAATAATTTAATTATTGAATAAAAAATATAATGAGGATGTCATTCAAACGTGATATGAAAAAAATTCTTGAAAAAAACATAAATTACTTGGTATTTATTCTTAATCTCTCTTCTTCTTCTTTTCTCCTTACAACACTGGCGCAATTTGCCATTTTTTCATATCGATCGTATGAAAAAGGAGGTTGAAATCGAAGACCATCCAAAGATTTAACTCGAGATATCGCTGTAAAAGTGAGACCTTGACGCTCTATCCTTCCAATATCAATAGTTGCCTTCTCTAATGTCAATCCTTGAGACTTATGAATAGTTAATCCCCAAGCAAGTCTCAATGGAATTTGTCTACTATGACCTCTTTCAATAGGTATAATAGGAACAGTATGAGTGAATAGTTCATCCCATGGAACTCCAACATAGTTATCAAATTTTACTAAAACATATGTTGGAGGATTAGGAGGAAATGTTCCAGGATTGTACACAATATCTTGAACTACTCCAAGGGCACCATTGACAAGTCCTGCATTAGTCCATAAATTAGAAGTAAGCATAACCCTAGCTCCAACAGCAAGAAGGAGCTCATTATCCAAATTTTCCTCATCTGCTTCAATGGTGTGGTTTGTATTTGATCTTGTAGCAACACTATGCGCAACAGGTTCATTTAGCGATATCAAACAATGCTTATTGTGATTGTTCACATCATCATTTGTTGCAAACAAATGTATAGCCTTATTAAATGATTCTTTTGTTGAAGCGTCCAAATTAGAATCTATTCGTGTCATTAGTAATTTCCAGTCTTCATTTGTTGGAATGGCATCTCTAATGTTCAATAATAGATGACGAAAACATCTTTGATCATTGCTATTCCCATCTTGCCTGAATACTATATCAAGAGTTACAACAGTTGTGAATAAATTCCATAATTCTTTTGCACGACCTTCACCTGCATATGCAGGTCTATCCATAACAGGAGGTAGTTGTCCCAAATCACCAACCAATATAATTGATATACCTCCGAATGGGACGTCTCTATTATGAGGAAAAGCTTGACGAAGTCGAGCATCAATTTGTGTCAACAAATTTCTCCCTATAAAACTCATCTCATCAATAAGTATGTACTTAATATGTTTCATCTCCTCTTGTAAGGTAAGCAAACTTGACCCTTGTAAATCAGTGAAGTTTCTTATTGGTATATAAAGAGTAGAGTGTATTGTCGATGCAGATATGTTGAATGCCGCAACACCGGTAGGCGCCAAAAGAAGCAATGGGCTCTTATTGGGAAGAGATTCAATTTCAAGTATTTGTTTAATAACAGCAATCAAGTAAGACTTTCTAGTACCTGCTGTCCCTTGGATAATCATATACAAAGATTGATTTCCATCTCCATTGTGATGTTCACGAACTATATTACATGCTATTTTCTGTTTCTCCCCTAAACTTTCAAATGAATATTTTTTTAAAGATTTAGTAGTAACAATTGCATTCACATTCTTCTTATCAGAAATGAATTTCACTGCACGTATCGATGTCTCTTCATCAACAAAGCTAGAGCTCCAATTTTTCATAACATCACGATCCCTAAATCCAATCATGTCAAATTCACTGGCATGTATAAACTTATTCTTATACAATCCAGAAATAATCTCCCACTCATGTTGCTTAGGATCATTATGTTGTACATGTAAAACATCTGCATCCTCATCTGGACATTGAGTTGTATCCCTCAAAGGTATTGGATTACGATCAATATGCCAAGGATTATAGGAAAAAGTTTCCCAGTTTTGTATGATGTCATCATATGTAGCTCCAATATCTGTATGAAAATCACGAAAGGGCTTGTACAATACCAACTCAGACCAACAAAACTCCACAAACCTATCATTTTCGCGAGGAGGAATTGAATTAAACTTCGGAAAGACTCGTACAATGGCTTCATTATTTCGCGGTAACCATTTCTCATCATGGCGGCGTTTGTCATATGACCAGGATCTAGCAGCTTCAATCAATGAAAGGTGCTCCATATTGACAGGTCTCTTTGTGTATGCATCAATAAGAGAATTATCATTATGTTCATTTTGTGCATCAACTGTGACATGTTTGAAAACCTTTATCCCAACATTTAGAACAATGAATCTACGACTACATTCAGAAAGAGGGAGCTCCAAAAGCATATGGCATGTTTCTTGTGCTCCTATATCCCTATCAACGATAGTCTCACACAATAATGTTCTATATGCACGTGTTGCTGGTTCATTTGGATTTTGAATTGAAGAAATACGCATCAACATATCATGGAAGCTCTCTGACCCTTTTTCTGCTTTGGCTGCATATTTCGCTATGTAGTTAATCACAACATGTTTAGAAAGAACAGGTTTCCAATCCATATTTCCACGCCACATCATCAATGTTTCACGATTATGTGTATTTAATCTATCATCATTTCGTCTAGGTTCATATATTTTTTCTCCACTCTCATCAACATAAAGTCTTGACGTTTTGCATAGCTCCCATGGTGCCTTATATCTACACACCAATTTTCCATGCTTCTTTCGAAGGCATGATTTCTCATTACACGTAATGTGGCGTTCAACACAATTGAGAAGTTCTTCATAGTCCATCATTGGATCAGACTGAAATATTTGTTCAGTGTTCTTTATGCAAGGGTGATCATCGTCCTTTCGTTGAATAGGGATCTGCATTTTTTGACGTTCATTGCGTGGATTGAATGCATGGACAGATCTATCAAAGTATTCTTTTGCAAATCTAACTTGAGTAGGGTCATTCCAATTCAATTTGTCCATATTGGGAGCATCTTTTAGCCAAAGAAAACCATGCACATGTGAAGATCCACGATGTTGCCATTCATAACGACACCAAAAATCTGTAGCATGATGGAATTTTGAAAAAATCTCATCTCGAAACAATGTATGTCTCAAATGCACATAACTTGCTACAATGTGAGGATTATCAATCACATTTTGGCGTCTCCATTTCCTTGCTTCAATTGGATCTGCAGGAGAGGTACCAGGCATCAAGATATGCAAATCAGGCCATGGCATATCTGCTACACTTAGTGTGAAGAATATTGTAGGAGTCCCAATTTGTTGAACCAAGTCACATAATTCAGCACGACATTTGGTCCAATATGAACGTGTACCTCTTAAAACATGTCCAAATCTCATCAATCTATCTGCAATTTTAGAGTTGGGAAGATTTTGTAAATGCTCTCGTAACTCATCAACTGTTGTAGGTAGTTCCGTCATATTTTTTTTAACAAAAACTGCAGAATATGCTTGAGCACGATGTCTCATGATAATATTAAGTAAAAAGTATCTAAATCGAGGATGTCTCCCAAATCTATTATCACGAAATCGGAGGAGATGTTTTGCATACTCATGAAGATGAACATTTCTTAGTCGTGGTTGCAACCAATCAGCTTCTCCTCTAGGAAACAATGTTGGAAATGCCATATCAAATAACCCTTCAGTATTATACTCGTTTATCGGAGGTGAACCAATTGTAGGCCAATTAATGGCATTTCTAGTTTCATCATCTTGTTGGTTTACTTCTCCATTAGGATTATCTGCCCATGCTCGAATAAGTTCAATTTCCCTAGGTGCATTTGGAGGCCTCGCAGCAAAGGAAGTTGTGTCATAATCTTCTAAAGAATCTTCATGGATTGGACCTCCTTCCAACATTGCAAAGTCCATGTCATTATCCATGTCTGGTAGTATAATAGAATTAATCATATGTGACACATTCGTTGTTTTTTCTGGTAAGTCTTCCACATCACGCATATCAATTTCTACATCTTTATAATATGGATCATTTTGAATCTTATAGATTAATGCATCTAGTACCTTTTTCTTTCTCACAGTGAAATCATAACTTGATCCTTGCTGACCTTTTTTTCGTACAACTATCATTAAATCTAATTCCTTAATATGCCGAGGTAATTTCTTGGCAACATCTTTAACATCTTGAGGAAAACTGATTGTATGCCCCCTATATTTGTATTGGCCACCTATTGAATGCATTACTTGCAAAATTGGACTCGCTCGTGCTATTAACATTTCCTCAACTTGTGTAAGACTTCCAAGGATCAAAGGCTGCAACCCAGGATTCATATGATTTTGTGATGAAAATCTATGCCTATTACCCTCCCTTTTACATCTTGTGCACATTGGACCTGTTTTAGTGGTCACCACTTGAATTCCTGGATATGACTCCTCACACACATGGCACATTTGAGGATGACCTAATTTATCAATTCTTTCACGAAATCTTTTATGTGCAGTAAATTCATCTTCGTCTGAAACCGCTGGTACATAGGACATCATTTCATATTCATCATCACCTTTCTCCATTTGTTGATGCATTTGAAGATTCATATCTGTAGGAGAAAGAGGTTCAATTATTGACCTTACATCATTCATATCTCTTAATTGTCTTCTCCGATGTGATCTTACTTGTTCTCTATTTTGACTTCTTTGTTCTTCTTTTTCATCCTCATTCATTCGTTCAAATTTCAATCTTTTTCTTTTAGAATTCTTTCTTCGTTCTTCTTCCCTTTCATCCTCATTATGCCTTTCTCTTTTTAGCCTTTTACTTTCACGATCCTTCCTTCGTTTTTCTTCCCTTTGCTCATCAGTCATTTGTTGCCTTCGCAATCTTTGTTGCTCATTTTTTTGTATCCTCTTCAAATCTTTTTCCGTTTCAATTAGTTCATTCATATGATTTACTCCTTGTCTTCTAACCCTTTGTCTTTGTACACTTCTCATTTCTTCAATGTTGTTATTCTTCACTTCCTCATTACTAGTAGTCATGATATTATATTCCTGTAAAAAAAAAAAAAAAAACATAACAATTAACAACTATTTGCTTTTTTTTTCTATAAAATATAAAATATATATATATATATAATTATATTATTTTAATTTCTATAACACATTAAAAACTAAAAATAATTAATAAAACATGACAAAATAATTACACATTAAAAACTAAAAATAACCCTCGTGACCTAATTATAAAATATAATTATTTTATAATTATAATATAATTATAAAAGAATAAAATATAATTATATTATTTTAATTTCTATAACACATCAAAAAATATGAAGATGTCAAAGATATGCGAACATTCTTCATGTGGTGACCTAAAGTCAGACCAGAATCAAAATCGAGAATCACAATGAACACTATGGAAATCACAATAGAGTAAACAACGCGTCTTATGTTCAATTAGCAGTTAGCAGAATGTATCACAGAAGAAAAGGGGCATGCATGTCCGGGAATGCATGATTATATTACGTAACTTGGGAAAACGAATCTCATTAGTCTTTTGTTTGTTACTCTAATTGTCAACCCTATCAAGCCTATGTTCAAGGCATGCCTGCTGTTTGATCGAGTTAATTGACCAGAGAATCATTGTGATTATGTCATAGCTCGCCACGCAGAAACCCACTTTCACAAGTATTTGAACTTCATGGAAGTTGTCATGTTCCTTCAATAGGTGGGAACCGGAGGATGGGTGATTGAAGAAATTATAAAAGGAGAGACGATTCGGATGACATTCAAATATATTATATGATTGCTTGGTGCTGAAATTAGATTTCCCGCTACCAATTTTCTTGTGTGCAAAGCAGCGAAGTAAAAGAAAAGCCTGAAACTGTGATCACCAGCGGCTCTGAGTGCATTATCATCTAGTGTTTAAGCCTGAAACTGTGATCACCAGCGGCTCTGAGTGCATTATTTTTACAGACGAATCGGCCAACCGAAATATTATTTACAGAATAATATTTGGTGGACTTTATTACTCCGGAATATTATTTACAGACGAATTATGGGATGTAATAGATCATATGCCAACCAAAATTTTTAATGAATATTTGCCATCAGAATTTATTACATTACATTTGCGCACTTGCAATTGAAATATAAATACAATTTAAGATTACTTACGTGTAACTCCCCAGCTCAAAATTAACCAACGCAACTCAGAAAGAATACGAATCCAGTTAATTTGAATTATATCGAACGAACAATCCCGAGCTCAAACTTAACCAACGCAACTCAGAAAGAATACGAATACAGTTAATCTGAATTATATCGAACGAACCAAATCAATTAGTTTGTTATTTGATTCGTAGCGGTTTATTTATTTATATGGCTAATGATTATTATTTAATTTTTTTTTAAATCGACAATATTTTTCTTAAGCCGACCATATTTATATTAAATTAAATTATTTAAAATTTAATTTTTGGCTTCCGACATACTTAAACATGGTCATCTTGGAAATTTTGTAGAATCGCCTCTAAAACAACTAAAAGAAATTAATTATAATATAATTAATAAACTATAAAATGTTAAAAATGAAATGAAAGTGTGTAATTATTTTTTCTAATAAATTATTTAAGAATTAGTATAAAACCGATTTTTTTTTTAATTGGTCAATAAAGATATGTAGTAGTAATAAAATCTTTTACAAAATATTGATATCAATATGTAAATTTAACTAAAAAAATTGTAAAAGATAAATATAAATAATAAAGAAAAATCTTTTACAAAATATTGATATCAATATGTAAATTTAAAAAATAAATAAATAAATAAAATCATAAATATAAATAATAAAGAAAATCTCATCAAACTCATATCATTGAATTCTGTGTTAATTTATTATAATGAAATTAATAACAAAAATTTCTTATGGGTAGCTCAAGTTGTTGAAGCCCTGCTGCCAACAACGTTGTCTTGATGGGTAGCCCAAGTGGTTGAAGCCCCCCTTGCTAAGTCTTCAAGCCACTATCATGAGGTGTGGGTTCAATCCTCCTTGGGTCCATCAAAATCAGGCTCCGTCTATTGAGTTGGTTGGGTGTGTAACCCCTTCGCTGAATGGTTCAATCCTCCTTGGGTCCATCACAATCAAGAAATATCTATTGATCCCCTTTGCTCTACTCCCAATTGGTCTAGTCTTTATCGTTAAAGCACACACCTATTGAGCCAGTTGGGTGTGTAGCCCTTTTGCTCTACTCCCAATTGGTCCAGTCTCTTTCGTTAAAGCACATTTTCTATTGAGAGGCCAATGGTTCAATTATAATGACATCCTCAGATTGAGGCAACATGAAGTGATCCTCATGGGTGAATCTCCTTGGTACAATAAATAAATCAATCAAATTCTAAAATTAAAAGAGACATATAGTAAAAGATATCACATATTTTTTGTTTTAAGTATATGATTTGATTTCTTAACTTTTTATCTTGAGATTATTCGACTATTTTATGTGATATGGTGGTGATGTTAATTTAATTTATAAAAAAATAGTATGGACAAAAATATTTTATTTTTAAAATAAAACATTAATAAATGGTATAATCATAATGTAATTTAACAAATGGTGGTTGGATTGTCATTGTCATTCTTATTCTATTTTATGTGATTTAGTGGTGATGTTAATATAATTTATAAAATTAGTGTTGAAAAAAAATATTTGTATCTTAAAAATAAAACATTAGTAAGTGGTATAATGATAAGTTAGTTTAAGAAATGGTGATTGGATTGTAATGTCATTTTCATCTCTTTTTTCTTTTTTAAATGGAAATGATTGAATTTGTATTAATAATAAAAAAATAGTTGAATTCATATTTTAAGAAAAGATTATATTTATATCTAATACTATTAGTTTCAAGTTTCAAATACATCAAAATTATAAAATTCCTAATAGTATATAAACTTGACAAAATTGACTTAATAATCTATAGACTTTAAAAATATATTTGTAAAAGGAATAACGAAAAAATTAACTAGTTCCAATGTCCTTGTCTCTTACTTCTACTTCCTTCTCTACATTTTCCTTCACTAGGGTGCTTGTCCATCCACTTGATCCGTGTGACTTTGCACCTAGATATCCATCTTTGGCTTATTTAAGGTTCCAAATATCAAAAAAATCCATGAAAATGTTTTCACCATGCTCTCAATTGAATGTTAAATCAAAAATCAACAAAATTCATGAATTTCTTGCTCCATAATATAAGGTAATATGTTTATTTTACTAAAGAATAATTTCCATGCAATCATGTGAAAATGATGGTGGTGTCTCATCAAAATAAACCTTGTATTATCGGAGAATATGTAACAATTGCATTTGAACTAAAAGATGATTGTAACTAATTATTCATTATTACTTGCAATGACATTTAAATGACGTCGTGGTGATGGACCAAGTTGAACAATTTTAAAATGATGCATATGTAAATATTTATTTGATAATTAAAAATGTTGAGCAATCGATTTACAATGTGAGCATAGATACATATTATGACACCACAAGTGGGAACTAGTACTCTATGCTAAAATTTAAATTCAAAATTTGTTTACCTTATTTTCCCACCATCCCATAATTCATCAAATGAAGAAATGGGTATTTGAAGAAACCACCTGCTGCAATTATGGAAGATAAGTGGTGGTTTTGAAGTACTCTCAAAATTCTGTTGCATATACTAAAAGGGGGGTGGGGGGAGTGAATCAATGTTTCTTTCATTTGTTATATTATGTCAGTTAATATTTTTATCACAAATTAAACTAAAACACAAGAAAGTTCCTTGTCCCTTTAACTGCATAAAGTTCTGCCAGTTCATGATAGCTTTTTACATATGAGCTAATGGATAAAATTGTCATTTAATAGCAGCAATAAAATCTGACCATGATAGAATAATCTTACCATGTTTCTTGATTTCCTCCTGTGTCTTGGCTTCCCACCAAACAAGTGTTGCATCTTCCATTCTTAAAAGAAGCTAATTGAATTTTTGTATCATCATCTTGAAGGTTATGTATTCTTAAATATACCTCCAATTGTCGAATCCAATTATCTAGCTTGTCTGCATTTACTTCACCATTAAACATTAGCAATTCGAACTTAACATCAAGTTTTAATAAGGATATTTACCAGTGCTCTTGGACTTGTGTGGCTGATGTACTGAAGAAGAGGAAGAAGATGATGATTATGATGATGAGGGTGAATATGGTGGATCTCCATTGCCTCCATTTCTTCCATTTCCATTCTTTGACTTGTATTCATCATGTTGACCTCCTGAAGATCCTTATCCTCCCTTTTGTAGTTTAGATCCTTCTCCTTCCAGTCTCTCATTCCTTTCTTGATAAAGAATTATAACCGTCTCAGTCATGTCAAGAAATGCTTTCTTAAACACTCTTTCTTCTTCCTTAGGGTCAACTTCTTCATGAATTTATCCTTCCTTATGAGACATGCTTAATGGAGATTTTGCTTCTTTAGGAGGTGAACTAGGTGGTGGAGATTGTGGCAATCTTGTTATCCTTTGCTTTGGCTCCTTTTGAGACCCTCCCGCTTCCACTAGTTTCCCTTCTTCCCTTTTGAGCTTGAGCCTTTTAAGCATCTAAAACTTGCAAACATTTAAACAATTCTTTGCACTAAACAACACCAGAGAAAAACTATAACTTTGATACCGTTTGATCTTAAATGACTGTACTAGTTTTGTTGTGCTAAGGGGTCTTTCAGTTTTAAAAACATGTGCATAATTGATTCATTAGTTTGCATAAGGATTAAGGAGTTTTTCCATGAATTATAGATGAACTTTAGTGAATTAGAAGCATAAAATAAGTCTAAATAACACTAAAAAATAGTGTAAAATAGAGAAATAAATCACCACATGGACATTACACAATAGACATGATGAAGCAGTTCACCCCTTCTGGGCAACATCTGCTGGTCTAGCTCCCAATGGCTTGTCCATCTTACATTATGCTAAAAATTTTGCTATTACATGTAGTTATAGTGCTCTAATGGTTTTTTTTATTTGCACCAATGGCTTCATAATGCTCCAATTAGTCAAGAATGACCCTTCATTTACTCAGAATGGTCAAAAATTGAGCTTCCTACTCTTTTTCCCAATATCTCCTAGGAAAAGCCCAATAAATGTGAAGAACTCTAGTTAACTCGAGTTAAATTAGGGCTGACCGCAAAATTTGATGCACCATTATCCGATCTGCCAATAAAGCGATGCATTAAACGTTATTGTTAGGGCGGTGGCCACATGCATACCCCCAACCGTTAAGTGGCTTGACAGTTAGCAGAAACAACGAAATACAATATCGGAGTTTCATTAAACATACATATGTTCACAATCAAACAATGCTTACATTTGAAACAGATTACACATAGCCTTAAACAGATTACATACACGCGGAATAGGGTTCTTAGATCCCACAACACGCAACCAATCACAACACATCGAAAATCACTTGCCCGCAAGTTTAACTTGGTACCGATAACGCTAAAACCATAATTTATGCGATATGTGCTCGTGCGCAATGCCGACACGTGGCTCCCCTCATCGCATTGCATATTTCAACTTTACCACATCACAACCAATTTGACATATCTTGCAAACTCTTAGCTTCTAAATATTGTGATTTGCAAAATCGCTTTTCTGGATGTTGTAATCTTTGTCGTTAGCTTGTTTCTCGATCCGACGATCCACGTTATATCTCCACCTTCTCACTTCGCATCGCAGTTTAAACAATTTAACTTGAAAAACTCTATAACGGTAAACTTTGTTCTATGCAATGTGAATTTTTTCTCAACTGCGATGAGATCTCTCCCGTTGATCTCCCACTGCTGCTTCTGCAATCTAATCACCACCGTTCAACCCTCTTTGTTGATTGGATCATGGTCAGTCGTTCCACTTGCAACATTTCCACGGCTGTGCAATCCTTGATTCTATATTCAAAGTTCAAGACTCCATGACAACAACCAATTCAGATCCCACTCTGCTGGTCGATCCGGTTCTGAACCTGTTTTCCATTTTGAACCCAATCATGTAACTTGAATTTTGAGCAAAATTTATGAACTCCTGATCAAAGTTGACATGGCAACGGGAGATTGTGCTAAATATTCCATGATGTTGTAGTTGTGAGCCGCTTTTGAGTGGTGTCCCACTCTCCTTTTTGGACCCTTAGCCATCTTTGGCAGGGGTTCAATAGGAATTTTGGATATAGTCAACGGTGTGTTAGGTGCACTTGTGCTAGCCCCTGATGAGTTGGTGTTTGGGGGGCATCATAGTTTGGATTCCTTGTCTGAAAGAAAATTTCTTCGCCAGTGATATAGATTTCGTGGTTGTTGTTCCCATAATCATTTAGGGGTGGTTTTTGCTGTTGGGTATTAACCACTCCTTGGTGGGGGAAGGGATCTTGCATTACAATGGTTTTCTGTGTAGGTCCCCCTTGTCCATGGTTACCTTGAAGTTTCTTTAGCTTAGCTTGGAGTTCGGTATAGTGATGATTGTAATGGCCATACTCACTGCAAATAGCACAAGAATGGTTTGTTCACAGACTGGTCCTCTTGTTCTACCCTTGGGAGTTGTTTATCTCCTGGTTTCGATTTCGATTGGGGTTACCCCCAACCTGAGATCATGGAGGGCATTGTTGGTTACTGCCCCCCTATCCAAAATCTCCCTTTTGTTTATTTTTAGGCTTTTTCCTTGTAGAATTAAGAGGATTACTACAATTCTCCTAGTCATAATACAGGCGTGGATGAGCCTGATAAGGTTGCACGAAGTTCACCGACACATTGTTTTTCGATGGTGGGTTTTGTGCTGGGGAAGGGGAATATTTGGGTTCCTGTCCCTAGTTGGTATATGGTTGCTAGGGGAAACTCTTCTGTCAGCATTAATAATTTCATACTAGGTCCCTTGCGAGAGAGGGTACAATCCTTCCTGTTGATGGTGGTATGGCGACACCCTATTGGTCATATTTTGTAGAGGTGCAGAGTGATTCTGGTGGTAGCTAGGTTGTGTGATGTTCTAGTTAGAATCGTATGAGTAACCTCGGTACTGGATAATTCTGCCTAGGTGACCTTGGGTTAAAGACCTGATCAATCCATTTGCAGTATTAGATGCGTTTGGTAATTCTTTGTAAGTTTTTTGGTGCGGGGTGTTAGGCAAGATGTTGTAAATGTATCCTGACTGGGTGTATATAATTTTGGGTTGCTGGGCTTTACTAATGATGTCCTCCTCAGAGGTAGGTCCTTGGGTTTCCACATATTTTGAAATCTATGTTGTGAGAGTCTTCAAAAATAGGTCCAGTAAAGCTCTATCATCGAGTTTGGCTTTGCAAAAAATTCGATGTCGCCGCCATTCATGGAGATGGTCTAAGATATGGACAGCTAGTGTTTGCATAGATTGAGTTAGTAACTCCATCCCTGAATCATGGTGGATGGGTAACTGAAAATATGTGAGGAACTCAATAGCGAGGGCGCTAAAGGTTCCATGCGAAGAAGAAGGCTACTCCACATACCGTTTCGCGGCAAGTCTATTTAAGGTGCGTTTAAACAGTCTTAGTTGAATAGTATCATCAATAATACTATTGGACGAACACCATAGGTGGAAACTCATTATATGATTACCAGGGTCTTTTGCTTGCTTCCCTTCAAATTTTGGAATGTCTGAAGGGAGCTTCGTGGGCATGGTGGCCCAATTGGGGTTGTGCGCAATGGGATCATTAGTTAGATTTGACATATATGGGAGGTTTAATGATGCTAGAAAAGGTAATTGAGTATTGAGTGCCATTGTGTGCCGTGGAAACACAGGAATCTGGGGGTGGTTGTGTATGGGGGTTCTTGGGGGATATTACCCTATGATGTACCATGTTGTGTGTTCTGCTAACTCCTGGGAGGGGTAGTGCTCCTATGCCCTCTGGGGTTTATGGGAGGAGTTGTTTGTGGTGACCCTGTGGGGTTTTCCATAGGTGTCGCATTGGCTAACGCTTCGAGGTTTCCAAATAAATATTCCATGATAAAGGATGAACCAATAAGGGTGGTTGTATGTCGTCTTTGACACCTTAATGGAGAAAAATCTGGCACTCCTCCCTCTAACGGGGGGAGGTACAAAAATTTCTAGATCAACGAGGTCCCAGTCGATCCGTTATGGTGTCGACTCGGTTTACTTTTGGAAATATTTTTTAGTTTTCTAAGAGGAGAGAGATTATTATTAAAGAAAATGTGAACACATACATAAAATTGAAAAATAAAAGGTAAGTTTCTCCTTTAGATTAATTCTATGTGATCAGGCAAGCAAAAAAATATGGTTTTGTTTGTTTTGCGTATGATACTCAAAAAACCTAGAAAGAAATAATCATCCTCAGACTCTCAAATGTAGTTGGGCCAAGTTCTAAGATATATTTTGATGGGTATCGGGGTTAACATCCCGAAAGAACTGGTGATGCCTTCCATAAGTCGAAGAATCAACCAAGGTAAAGGTATGAGGATCTAGTGTTGCCTACACCATCACCTATAGGGATCTAGTGGATGCCCTAGATTTGGCCACTAAAGTACCATCGTCCCACGTGATCATTTGAGTCTTGATCTTCTTGGTATTCAGCTACCATTAACGAGCACTAGATGGGTCAGGTAGCCCCAAATAGTACCGCACGCACTGGGCCTAAGCTTAACCCCCTATGAAACGAGTCTTTTTAGTGCTCGGGAATTCTGTTCTGTTGGCGGATAGAAGGATTTTAAGTTGCCTAAATAGTCAACATCTATGTTTCAAAATGTAGAATGACCATGGTGGCTTATTGGATGCCTACCCCCAATGGTCCTAACCTAAACTATAATTTATTGTGGCCCCTGTGGGGAGAATTTAGGGAGTTCAATTAGTGGTTAGTTTTAGAGAGTCTTAATTTGCTTAAGGTGTGCCTTGGTGAAGCGACAGTAAGAAGAGGACCAAGGTCCTAATTTACTGAAGCTTCGTGCATGCTTTCAATTGTACAATCACAAAGTTATAAGAAAAGGATATGCGATGATCCATTACACTCCTTCTCTAATTACACTATGTGTGATTATTCCTTTCAGAAAATAAACAATGTGTGGATAATGGACCGCTTACACTTTTTCCTAGTTAGACTAAGTTTTGCACTATGGGGAGATGGAAAACTATCTTATGAAAGCTTTCATATGCGTACCCAGGCTCATTGAGAGGTGCAAGGTTGGCAGAGATTACTTGCCTTCTTTTCGATACTTTGGTCCTTGTCTCGAATCCTAATGAAAAATTTCGAACTAAACTTATGCACAACATTTGAACAAACAAAAAAATAGCTAAATATTTGTGGATGTGTGGGCCACTTACTTTCTGCTAATTAATCCTATGTGTTTGGTGTCTATTATCAACAACTAGTTCATTCAGATAACATGTGTGTATTAAAAGCCACTTACTCACCCCTACTTAAACTATGTGTGCTTTGTGATGATAATAAAATAAAATTAAACAGCCTAATTGCTAAGCTAAAGTTCAACAAAAAATGTCCTAACTAGTCAAGAAACGCCAGAACACAGGGATGGAAAATTTATTATGGGTTTCCAACCACTTTACAATTGCTAAAAATGATGAAACACAGTGAAAACAATGCTCACTGGTTTTTGCGCAGCTTATTTTTGCACAGGATTGCTATTTGTGTGTCTTTCTGGACTTAACGTGCGCGGATTTGTAGTGTCCAAAAATTCTTCCTCCTCTGAGATAAATATCTCACTGAGGGTGAATGAGAAATACTGAAGGGAAGAAAAAATGGTCCTAAAACAAGTCTAGGAAGGAGAGAGGTCCTGCAAACAACAATCACTAGCTTAAAAAGAAGAAAGAAGTCGAGTCACCATTCCTGTTGTAGTGCATTTGGCACATGGGCGGACGAAATGCATTGTGCTTGGTAGGGGAGGTTTCTTTCCTACAAGCAATTAATAGGTCAATTGGTTTGTTATATTGTTAATGGAACAACATAACATGTAGTAAACTAAGTAAATAGAATTTCATGCTCCAATAGAGAAGAAACAAGAAACAACATATACAAATACAATAACAAGCACAATCGATTCAAACACACTAACAATCCAAATGGAAAACTCTTCCCCTTTCATTAGTTGCTGATGGTGTAAGAGATAGGACGCTAAAATACTTGCAATGAATCTTTAGAGCTATGGAGCTCTAATATTCAAGGCAATGAGGGCTCTTCCCTTTAAGCTTCTTGCAAGCCTCTCTCTATCCTTGATGGATGGTAGAATAATATACACTTCGTGAATTTCTTCTCTTGGATTGAGGTGTTGGATGGCCAACAGCTGAATCCTTCCACTCCTTGCTACTTGGACAACACAATGCTAGTTTTCTCTCAATCAATTTGGCCAGCATAACAATTTTTTCTCTATTCTTCTTCTCATGGTGGTATTTTACAGGAAAAATTCAAATTTTCCTCCCTCTCTTGGTACAATTGTGGATGTTGATACAAGAGTGGGAGGTTGATTCCATTATGTGCTACACTTGAGGCCTCAAGGTGGCTCTAAGGAGGCTGTACCTAGTTGGATTGAGTGGGGAATCTCCTTCTTCAAGTGTTCCAAGTGGTCTCTGATGGTAACCTTCTACCATACCCAGGATCATGCAACTATTTGAGGGATAGCCGCGAAGATATTTTCTACTATCGAAGAAAAGGCCACGCGGATCACTTAGGGTCATTGTTTTCTATGCACTAATTGATAAATTTTCCTTCTTGACCTTAGGAAAAGTTAAATTTTTCAGATTCTGTAATGTCTCTCTTCCATGTAAATCCTTATCTGTACCTTCTACTTGACATTTCCTGATGTCTTTTGCTTTTACGATTTTCCAGTGATGACAGGTGTCTCCATGAACCTTGACACCAAACCCACTGCATACATTATATCAGGCCTAGTTGCGGTCAAATACACTAGGATTCCCACGATAATTTTGTATAATGTCGGATTGAAATTGCTACTACCATCTTCATTTCTCAACTTCAACCCCATGACAATTCAAGATGGTGTTGGCTTGTTGTTCTTCATATTGAACCGCTCTAAAAGGTCCGCAAAATAATTTTCTTGAGATATAAAAATGCCCAAAAAATATCCTAATAACCCCGAGTCAGTCATTTCAAACTCACTATTCATGACTGCTTTGGAATCAACGATGAGAAAACCATCACTCCCTATAAAAATCAAATCATCTACATACAAAACGACAACAAGAAGCTTACCGTCACTTTCTTTGATGTAAAGAGTAGGTTCACCGTTGCATTTGTCGAACCCATTTTCCATCAAGTAAGCATCTATCCTACTATACCATGCACGTGGTGCTTGCTTCAGCCCATAGAGAGATTTCTGCAACCTAAACACCTTGCCTTCTTGGCCTTCTACCTCATAACCAAGTGGTTGTGCAACATATACCTCCTCTTTCAACACTCCATTCAAGAATGTTGATTTAATGTCCATTTGATACACTTTCCATTTACGTTGCACGACAATTTACAACACTGTAGACACTGTCTCCATCCTCGTGACTTCCACGAATGTCTCTGCATAATCTCTTCCATTTTTCTTCTTGTATCGTTTTACAATTAGCGTTGCTTTATGCCTTTTAATCTTGCCTTCAATGTTGCCCTTGGTCTTATAGACCCACATCACTCTAATGACTTATTTTCCTTGCGGAAGGTCCATTAACTCCCATGTGTTGTTCTTTTCTATTGCATTTCTTCATCCAATGTTGAAACCCATTTCTCTTCTTTGACTGCATATTCAAAGTGTATTAGGTTATCTACATGACAAAATAATGCAAATAGAGAATTCAAACAAGCATTGCTATCAACTTCATCTTGCTCATAAATTTCATTTAAATTTCTGAATTTTGGTCTTCGTAAGCTTGCTGAAGATGGGCTTGACATGTCACTTGGTGTTGCGCTTGAAGTAGATGGAGTTGCAGATCTTTGTGGTCTGCTTGGAGAAGCACTTGCTTGGTTGCGCAACATTGTCCTATTATTTGTTTGTGGTGTCACATGTTTACTTCTTTTTTGAGCTTGTGTAGGTGGAGGAGGAGTCACCATTGAGGAATTATTTGCTATGGTCACTTCCTCTTTGTCTTCATGTGACATACATGTCTTCACATTGACTGTATTCTCTAAAATTCTATCCCATGCTTCCTCTTCTATGAACTGAACATCTCTTTTTATTATGACTTTCTTGGCTGATGGATTATAGAGCTTGTATGCCTTGGATTCATCATTGTATCCAAAAAATATACATTTATCCCCCTTGCTTTCCAACTTCTTCCTCAACTCATCTAGGACATGTGCATACGCGACACATCCAAACACTCATGTGAGTGACATTATGCTTTCTTCCACTCCATGTCTCTTCAGGAATTATATTCATAACACTTTCGGTTGGACACCTATTAATGATATATGTTGCACAAGTGACAGTTTTAACCTAATAATCATTTGGAAAATGATTTTCCTTCAACATACTCCTTATTATTTCCATAATGGTCATATTTTTTCTTTCCGCAACACCATTTTGCTGAGGTGTATACCTTGTTGTAAATTTCTTGTGAATTCCATGCTCCATGCAAAAATGTAGAAAGTCATTTGTGATGTATTCACCACCTCTGTCAGTCGTCAACACTTTTAAGTAGTGTCCACTTTGCTTCTCAACAAGAACTTTGTAGTGGCAGAAGCGGTCAAACACTTCATTTTTCTGTTTTACGAAGTAGACCCATGTCTTCCTTGTGTAGTCATCTATGAAGGTCAAAATATAATGGTTGCCCCCAATTGATGGTGTTTTCATTGGTCCACATAAATTTGAGTGGACAATATCCAAAGGTTAATTTTCCCTTATTGACTTTCCTATTGGAAATGATTCTCTATGTTGTTTGCCCAAGATGCATCCTTCACATAGGTTGTCTGGTTTTTCTATGAGTGGAAATACCTTCACCATGCATTTCCTATGCAACAAATTCAAACCTCTGAAGTTGAGATGACCAAATCTCAAATGCCATAACCAATTTTCATCTTTAATTTTTGCTTGAAAATTTTCTTGTGTGACAGCTGCTACATTTCTTTCATCCTTTTGTGAATTCATTGATAGTTGTGCTTGAACACCTTCTTCCTTCATAAATGATTTTAGCTTGAGAGGAAAAATTCTATTGTTTGTCATATGAACTTTTCCAATCAGATGTCTACTTGGAGGCTTATCCAAAATTGTGCACACATCATTCTTGAGAAATACATTGTAACCCTTTTGCATGACTTGTCCAGTGCTTATGAGGTTATGTTTCAAACCAAGGACAAAACGAACATCTGAAATGTATTTCTTCTCCCCCTTCTTTGTTAGAATGTCTACACTTCATTTTCCCATGACGAAGACTTTGCTATCAGTCCCTAATGTCACTTAAGATTTCACAATCTCATGTAAATTGGAAAAAATTTCTATGTTCCCTGTCATGTGGTTGCTACACCTTGAATCTAGAAACATACATCTCCATTTTTTTCTTGTGCTACATTACAAGCTAAAAACATGCTATCATGGTTATGATTTTCCTTTATGAAATTTTCACTTGGTTTGATACTTATGCCATATTTCTTCTTTTTACATTCATTCGCATAATGACCATAATTCTTACAATAATGACATTGAACTTGAGATTTAACATACCTCTAAACTTGTGCTTTATTTTGGCTTGGGCCTTGGCTTGAATTTTGATTGCTGCCCCTTCCACTTGAGTTTGAAGGGTTGCTTCTTCCACCTCTATGTGGAATTATGCCTCTTCCTCTATAATTTGTTCTTCCTCGACCTCTACCATGACAAAATGAAACTTGTGTCTTGAATACATGCTCCAATGATGAGTTTTTTTCTCTGTTCAACCTATGCTCATGAGACATCAGTGATGCATGAAGCTCATCCACTGAAAACTGTGAGAGATATATTGTATCTTCTATGGCCACTATGATGGCATCAAATCTTGCTGGTAGACTTCTCAAAACTTTCTCAGCTATTCTCCTTTCCTCAAGTGTCTCACCATGAGACCTATTTGAGTAACCAACCCAATTACATGTGTAAAAAATGAGTCTACATTCTTAGAATATTTCATAAAAATTATCTCAAATTCTCTTCTCAGCATTTGTAGTTTTGTTGTCTTCACCTTTGCCATGCCTTGGTAGGTTGTTTGTAGGGTATCCCATGCTTGCTTGGACTTCGTTGCTACTACAATCCTTGAGAATATAATTTCATGAATTTCTTGAAAGATGTAGAAGAGGGCTTTGGAGTCCTTCTTCCTATTATCTCTCAACGCATCCTTTTTTTCTTGTGACAATGCATTGTATTTGGATGTCGTTCTCCACCAATTCCCAAATGTCTTGAAAAGAAAACAAAGCCTTCATTGTAATAGCCCAATAGTTGTAATTGCTTCCATTAAAATGATGTATTTGTGGATTAGTAAAGCTTGTGCTTGTTGCTGCCATTTTCACCATGTAAAAAAAACTTTCTTACTGTGTAAAAGCTTTCTCACTGCTAGTGAATATTCTAAAAAATTTCAGAACTCCTTTTAATTCCTCAGTAAAAACACTTGCTGTAATAAAACTTTAAACCTTCTCTGATACCATGTTATAATTTTAAGACACAGGAAAATATTTTCCTCTACACATGGAAAGATGGTAATCTAGACCTAAATATTTTCCTCTACACATGGAAAGATGGTAATCTAGACCTAAGCGAGACCAGACAGTTGCGAAAATCAAATCATGAAGGCCTTCCTTTTAATAAAGTGTGGCAGAGATTAAAATAACAACTATAGTGGAGCAAATATAATCAAATAATTTTAAAATTAAATCATGAAGGTCTTCCTTTTAATACAGTGTGGAAGAGATTAAAATAGCAATTATTGTGGAGCAAATATAATCAAATAATTTTACTCACCGTGAAACAGAGTAAAAAAACGTTGTTGCGGTAAAACTCATACGAAATTTTCACAACCAAATCAGTACTAACAATAATTTGTATTATGATTCAAAAACACAACAAACACCAGCAAAACAAATTTTCTTACAAAGATTTACATTCACCAGGTTGGGAAATTAAATTTGTTTAAGGATTTTCTCCTCCTTGTCTTTCCATATTTACATCCGCCACATTACATGAGACTTCACTATGATTATTAATTCAAAACATATATATCTAACACATTAATTCATGACAGACAAAATTTAATACACATGATGGGTGAACATGACATTCTGAACTTTACAGAGGTTGCGTGAAGTAAATAACACTTGCTGAATAAATGTTTTCCCATAAGCTTTTAATAACCATGCATAAAATTTCTATTTGACTTTAATAGTTTAATCTGTTGTGGAATGGGTTATGTATTTCTGTTCATAACTTCATTTATGTGATGTCCTTCCCTGCAAAGTAAATCTACAACCTGCAAAACATTTAATGAGGTATGGTTGATGTCAAAGAATTAAACGTGGTGGTTGAGATTAATTTTCCAACAAGAAATCACCTCAGCAAGAATTATAGCACCAACCGCACACAACACAGCAATCATGCTCACCTTCTCCAACCAAAGCTCTCACTTGCTCTGATACAACCAAAGCTCTCACTTGCTCTGATACCAACAAGAAAATAGAAAAAAAAAAACTTCACGATCAAATGCTCACAACCTCTCTCATTACAACCTCTCAACATTCTAATACATATATATATCTAAAACATAAGTAAGTGAATCAAAATCAACAAACATATAACTAAGCCTAAATAATGGCTTTACCTAATTTCTTCATTATTATGCCAATATTAAGTATGGGAGTTGTCTTTAGTGCGACTTTTTGGAGTTTCGGGTGCCTAAATCCGGTCAGAAAAAAAATTGAGTTAAAATTTTGATTTATGTTATTTAAATTGGTTTTGTACTATATATATGGATTGACACCCTAGAAACCACTTCAGGGCCTTAGTTGTGCAAGGCTACCCATCAAACTTCTATTTTCAATAATTCACCGAATTTAGAGAATGGAAATAGGAAAAAACTACGGTAAAAGACTTCAAAAAGTTGCACTATAGACTCGTTAAGTATGTTCCTCCTCCTTAACTCATTAGTGATGAAAACCCAAATCCTTACTCTATAATGTAACTCTCTTAAACTCAGCTCATTAGTGTTGAAAATCCAAATCCCTGAGTCTATAACACAACTCTCTTAAGTATTATTGATAGATAGATTTGTGTTCTAAGAAAACATAAATCTTTGGGGCACTAAAAAGTTGTGATTAGATAATTAGATGATTTGATTAAGCCTATCAAAATCAATGCATTGATAGAGAATAAATCTTTAGGAAGAATGTAGTCTAGGTAGTATATTTTAGGTACTTAGAAGCAACAAAATTAGGTACTTAGCAGAATTTGAATTGTGGAAGAAAATTGTTTTCTTCTTTGGTATAATGTCTTTCTCTGAACATTGGAAAAAAAATAATGAGTTTTCAAGAGAGAATGTACGCTTTCCCAATTGTTTACCTACAATTATGTTTTCATATAATAACATCATATATTTTTATAAAGATATATCCTTTTGGTAATATGCCCATTCCATTTTAAAGTGGGAATAAATAAATAAAAACTGTATTCTAAAAATATATGTTCATTCAGCTCCCCTGTGTAAGTGCCGATAAAGTTTATCAGAACACGCAAGCGACGGCGTACCTTGGAAATATCCAAAATCCGAGATAGACCGTAGCTAGGTCAGTTGTTCAAAGAATCTGACTAAAATAATCTAAAGAGAACTAGATCCCCATGTGCCGATAAAGTTTATCAGAACACGCAAGCGACGGCGTACCTTGGAAATATCCATAATCCGAGATAGAGAATCCGTTGTTCAAAGAATCTGACATCCATTCTAAGGTTGAACGAATCATTTTGCTTTTGGTGGGTCCCTGCTTTGCGTGGCTCTCCAAAAGTCCAGTGCCGGATTTATTTTAATTCATCGTAAACGAGTGAAATTAGCAACTAATATATTCTAATATAATTGTAAATATTTCTAAAAAAATAAGTTATTAATTAACTGAAAAAATAAATTAATGATTTCATTTGTTTAATTTTTTAATTAAATTTATTATATATCTTATAATCTGAAAAATATTTTTATAAAAAATAAATATTATCTTTTACAATTTTATAAAAAATCTCAAAATATTAACTTTTTGGAATTTTATAAAAGAAAATTAAAATATTAAATTTTATAATTTTATAAATATATATAAATTATATTTAAATATTTTATGTAATATTTACAAAATTATTTAAAAAAAAAAGTAATCACAGTTGAAGTCCCATTGTTTTTATAATGGGATTTTAAGCGTAAGAGTATTCAGCTATTCAAATTTTACTAATAAGAATTAATTTTAAAATAATTCGTTTATAGGTGACATTATATTGATTTTTGGATCAATTAAGTTTGTTGACTTTTTAGTTTATTGATAAATTAATGTGTTTGATTAAATTTAAAGAATATACTTTATTGAATTATTATTCATGATATTAAAAAAAAATTAGTTGGTTTTAGTGAGAATTTTTGAAAGTTTTTCAATGGATTTTATTGAAATCATAAGTTTGATAGGTAACTCTGTATAGTTCTAGGGGTTTTTGAGGGTGTTGAGTCCATTTATACAATAAAAAAAACAGTTTAAATAACACAAATCAAGATTTCATCTCAATTTTTTCGTCCAAAAAATAATTATTGATAACTTTGTAGACCATTTTCCAGTATATAAATTTTTTTATTGTGAACCATTATCATCAATATGGGGAAGAAATGTGATTAATTATAAATTTGATGTCATGTCATAAATGTGGTTAACTAAAGATATTGATTTAATAAAAAATATTAATTAAAGATATTTATTTAACAAAATGGAAGTTGTTAATTAAATATATTGATATAATAAAGAAATATAAATTGGTGTATGAGATCTCCTTATTTGTAGGACATGAGACCCATTTTTCCATAGTTATTTGACTGCAAGTCTAGGAATGCATACATACTCTACCCCTTTGATTTTGAACTTGTGACTTTTTAGGAGGAAACACATGCTCTTAACCATTAGACCCACTCATATTGTATATTTAAAAAAATAATAATAATTAAAAAAATTGTAAATAAAAGAAATTTATTTCATAAACAAATATATATTACATAAATTTAAAAAAAAAAAAAAAATAGAAAAAACTTTTTTATTAAAAAAAAAAATTCTAAAAAAAATAAATAAATAAATAAAATTATTAAAAATATAATAATATTAAAACAAAAAGATAATTATTGTAATTTAAAAAGAGAATAAAGATAAAAGGAAAAGGCAAAAGAAAAAAAATAGAAAATATGAAAAAAACAATTTATTCAAACAATTATAAAGTGTAAAAAAATGTAAATTATTTTATGTATTAAGAAAAACCAGTAATTTATTTCAATATATATAAAATATAAATAAATGAAAATTGCTTTATAGAAAATTTGAAAATAAATTAAAAATTGTAATATATATATAAGAAATATATATATATAAATGAAAATGTATATTAAAAAAAATATTTAAAGAAAAAAAATTGTTGGACTAATAAACATTAAAAAAACGTAATCAATAAAAAAAAATGATATGATAAATGGAAAATGAGAGCTTTTGGAATTGGAAAAAACAAAAAAAAATGGAAAAGGAAAGTTGTGGTCGCAAGAAATTGTTGTTTTTGCGTTGTTGGAAGATGGTTGTTTCTGTGTTGTTGGAACATGGCTCTGGCTCTTGTAACGTTTTAACATATAAGCATTTTACTTTACAATAAAGACATTAAAAAACACTACTTTTACTTATATTCCAAACAAAGGTAATTATATATAATTATATAAATTTACCAAATAACAATATATTGTTAAGAGTTTATTTAACAATTATTTTATCTAATATATTTCAATATATTAATACTTGGGTTTGTGGTGAAAATTTTGTGGTGAATTTCTCGATTAATACTTGGGTATACTGGGGTATACTGTGAATTTTTTCCATTAATACTTGGGTCTGTGGTGAAAATTTTGCGGTAAATTTTCTCGATTAATACTTGGGTCTGCGGTGATTTCACTTGAGGTATGTTGTCCGGTTTGCACACTTTCCTTATCTTTGTTGAATATCAGGTGCACACTTTCCGTATATTTTTCTAATAAATATCTACTCATATATTCTCAAGTATGAATAATTCACCACAGCTACCAAATATTACCAAAGGTAGACCTAGCATAGTTACTCTACAGAGCTTTTATGAGTATATAGAGTCTTTAGAGTAACATAGAGAAGAAAGAGAAGTCAAGCTACAAACCTAGTTAGAAGCCATGCTGGAAAACAAATTCACATCTCTTGAAGACAAAATCCAAAAACAAATAGAAAATAAAATAGAACTATTGGAGAATAAAATGGAGGCAATGGAGACCAGATTGCAATCATAGAAAAACAAAACCAAGATACGAACCCAACATCCGAGAAAAGAGATGTTGATAATATAAAGAGTCTTAAAATGAAGGACATGATTAAAGAACTAGAAGAAAATGTTAACAACAGTCTCACCCTAAATAGTGGGGTAGGTAAATTAGATATCAAACCAATTAACAATGAAATGAAAAAATTGATTGAATTAGACCATGAGTGTAACAAAAGGGCCTTGAACCTTATAATTTTCGGTTTGAAAGAGGAGGTAGATGAGGATACTTTAGCCATAGGCCAAACAAAATTACATAATAGATTACAAATTGAAACCACGTGTCTCACAGAAGCAACAAGGTTAGGGAAATTAACTGAGAATAAAAGAAGGCTGATCCGAATAAAGGTGAGCTCTACTAACCATAAGTATGACATACTTAGTAAAATCTCAAGTCTAAAAGGAACGAGAATATTTGTAAATGAAGATCTCATTCTAGAAGATCAAGTAGAATTAAGAAAGGAGGTTCAATGTAAAAGAAGCTAGGAAGGAAGGAAAATGGGCAATAATTAGAAATAGAAAAGTCGTTATTCGAGATAGAAACAAAAAAGATAGTAATAAATAGCAATTCAACATGCTATGAATTCTTTCTTGGAACTGTCAGAGCCTTCCATGGAACAAAAGCCCCAAGCTAAGTTGGATCTCAAATGATGTTGATATTATATTGCTTGTTGAAACTTGGGAGCATGAAGAATCTAAGGTCCCCAACATTGATGGCTTTGCACTATGGTCTACCTAGAACAAGCGATCCTCTCGTAGAGGCATTGGGGCCATAGCTTGTTACATTAAGAAGAACATCTCCCCCCATGCTAGGATTTATAAAAGCGACCCTTACAACCAAAATAGTTGGATTGAGATTACTGACATTAATAATAAAAAAACCTACATAGCAATCTATTATTTTCCCCTCATTAATTCTAACTTCTATAAGAAAAAGAATCTAGATAAAAATAGTCCTTACAATGGTTTAGAGAATGATATTTCTAGCCTAAGGAATGAAGGTAATATCCTTTTAATGGGTGACTTTAATGCTTGAACTTCAAGAAACCAAGCTATTCTTCTAAGCAATCATTCCAACCCCAATCCTCTTTGGTTAGACGAATACATTACTCTAGTTAGCCAATACAAAAGGAGCTCTGAAGACCTCGGGGATAATTTGTTTGGGTCGGAGCTAGTCAAGCTCTGTAGTGTTCAGGATCTCATAATTTGCAACGGTCTAAAGCAGTGGCCTAATTCTAGCCAGATGACCTACATCCATGGGCTTGGAAGTAGCGTGGTAGACTATGTTATTTCTGATCTCTCTTTATACAACGAAATAATAAATTTTGACATCTTAGACGACCACGAGCCTGACTCTGATCATGGGCCTTTACTCATAACTGTCAATTTTTCCATGCATAAAGATCCCAATTGAAGATAATCCTTATAGTCAAAAGAACTTAATCTTTGATAGAAATAAAAACGATCTCTTTCTAAATGAATTAAAAATTAATTTGCCTCCTTTATCTAGTATAGACAACATAGATGGCCTCTATCATAATTTTACTACAACCCTCTCATATTCTATTAACAAGTTCTCAATTGAAGTCTCAAGTAATAAAAGAAATAGAAAAACAAACCCATGTTATGACAAAGATTGTAAAAGTGTGAGGAAAGAAATTAACGACACTGTTGATGAATCTCTCAAAATTGACAAGATAAAAATCTACAAAGCCCTAACCAAAAGGAAAAAAAGGAAATATATTTGTAAAAGACAAGAGAATCTCTTACACCTCTCTAAGGTGGCTCCTAAGAAATTCTGGAGGCAGATTCTAACTAGGAAAACTAAAGATAATAATAAAATTGCTTTACACGACTGGAATTCCTATCTTAAAAAGCTTTATGAATCTCCAAATGCTAGGGATTTTGAAACCCTGCTCACAATGAAAGAAGTTTTCTCATTAGAAGACATTCATTTTGGGGTTAAACGCCTGGAAAATGGGAAAGCTAAAGACATTGAAGGTTACCAGGCGGAAATCTTCAAAATTGGAGGTCTTGTCCTCATCCCCCACATCCACAAGATTTTCAACCAAGCGGTCAAGCAAGGGTTCCCTAAACCTTGGACTCAGAGCCTCATTATCCCTATTTTTAAAAGTGGGGATACAAATAACCCCTCTAATTATCGAACAATTATGATCAACCCTCTCTTAGCCAAGTTATATGGTATTATTTTGGAAAAGAAGTTGAGCATTTGGCTTAAAAGTGAAGGTAAGCGGGCTAAAGGCCAAGCGGGTTTTAGAAGGCAACACTCAACAACGGACCACCTCGTTACGCTTAGGATCATTGTGGAGGAATGCCGCAATGATAAATCCAATCTCTTATGTTGCTTTGTGGACTTTAGAAAGGCTTTCGATATGGTTCCTAGAAACAACCTATGGAATAGATTAGAAGAGCTAAATGTTCCTTTTGAACTAAGAGCGGCCGCTATAAGGTTATATGAGAATGTAATTGCCAAGTTAAAGAGCAATGAGGGGTGGTCGAAAGATATTAAGTGTAATATCGGAGTTAAACAAGGTTTCCCCCTCTCCCCTACCCTATTTGGCATTTACATTGACAAGCTAGAAGGTTGTTTAGAGGAAGCAGGATGTGCTGGCATGATCTTAGCTGGGATAGTCATCATCCTTCTTCTCTATGCTGATGATATTGTTCTTCTCGCAAGGTGCCCATCTGATCTTGATAAGCAACTTAGACTTCTTAAGGATTTATGCTCTACCATGGGTATGTCTGTTAACACTGACAAAACAAAAGTTATGATTATCAAATCCAAGAAGGACACTTACGCTAATTTTATGTATGACAATAGTAACCTGGAGGAAGTGTCTTCTTACAAGTACCTAGGAATTGATATTCATCACAAACTCAACTGGAACTATAACATTCAGAAAAGGATTAATGGGGGGTGGAAAGCTTATTTTGGTCTTGAAAATAATTGTAAAATGACAAACCTCGTAATGTGGGATAGAAAGAAGTTCCTCTTTGAAAATTTAGTCACTCCTGTTATCTTATATGGATGTGAGGTTTGGGGTTGCAGCATCTCTAGATAATCCTGGAGAAAGATTGAGCAAATCCAAAAGCGTTTTATAACTTATAACCTTAAAATTAAAAGCAATACACCCTATCCTATTCTCCTTATAGAAATGGGTCTTTCCCCTATCGAGAGCCTAGCTATGACTAGGCTTCTGTTGTACAAGCACAAGCTCAATAACATAGGAGACCATAGACTTCCTAAGCTAGCTTTAAATTCTAGCCAAAACCACCTAAGGCTTAAACGAGGTTGGTATAAAGACACCAGGGCCTGGTTAAACCATTGGGAGATCGACGAGAATGTTTCATTGCAAAACATTAATAACATTAAAAAATTGTTACTTCTAAGTTCAAAGAAAAAATGTGGTGTGAGAAAGATCTAGCAGCTAAAAGAAAATTAAGATATTATAAGGAGGTCATCAACCCCACCCTAGAAGATCAAAATTATCTCTCTATTTTAACTAGCTCAAAGAAGAAAATTAATATATTAGATTAGAATGAACTCTCATGGGCTCCATAGTGAAACGGTCGTTGGGCGATTCCCAAACACCCATGGAGTTAAGAAAAAGGGGATCTGCCATCTACGACGAGATATGAATCATCGAGGATGAAACTCACTTCCTTTGAGAGTGCCTAGCGTACAACCATGTTAGAGTTCAAGTTCATAATCTTTGTTGCAATGCTGATCTTCCTAGCCTTTTAAGATGTCAAAATTATAGTGAGCTCGGGAGGCTTCTCTCCAAGATTTTTGAGCATAGGAATAAATCTTAATTAAAACTAAATAAATCTTTTATTTAGGTCCGATAGACCAAAGATTGGTCTCAGTGGACATTAACCATCATCATCATCATCATCAATAATTAACTTGGAAATTAACAAAGTGCACGTCATACCATAACTTTAGATTTTAACTATATTATCTTTTTATAGAACTTTGTTATCATTTAAATGTTTGACATTTGGTGGCATCGAACATTGTTATCATTTAAGTGTTTGACATTTGGTTTGATCTAAGCCATTGGTGTTTCTTTGAAGTGTTTCTTTAAATATACAACTACCTCTTATCATTTAAGTGTTTGAAATTTGGTTTGATCTTTGTCGTTTGTGTTTCTTTGAAATGTTTCTTTAAATCTACAACTACGATGAAGGTGGCATCAAATTTTGTTATAATTTAAGTGTTTTACATTTGGTTTGATCTGCGCCATTGGTATTTCTTTGAAATGTCTCTTTAAATTTACAACTATGATGAAGGTGGGGATGGTTAGGTGTAAATTTATGTAGATGTTCTATGCTTGATGCAACACTTTTACTACGGCAATCACATAAACGGTCCCGAAAAGTAAAATGTTGATACAACATACGAAGAGGATCGCAGAGGTGAGAGCTAGAAACAAAAAAATGTGGTGGTGCGTTACGACGGTCGGTATTTGGATGTTAAGCACGGCAAAGTCTCCTTAGTCAGCAATCCGGCATGTGTCTGTGACCCTCAAAACATTCCTTGGTTAACCCAAAGTCAACTCTAGAAAAGTCAACGTTGTCCCGGAAAAAGTCGACTCGGGAAGCAGCAATAAAGTCAACGCAACTCGGACTTTGGTCAACCTTTTGACCTCGATTCTTGTGTGCCAATGTGTACGGCCTTCCAAAATCAAGAAAGTCTCCACCAATTTTCGGCCCTTTTGGACCATGCGTTGACCAAAGTCAATGTTGGTCAAACTAGCGATGAAACCCTAGTTGCGGTGTTTGCGCTAAGAATTCGATCAAACCCTAGCTGCGATGATCTCTTTCCCATGTGTGGAGCTTGGTGCCTCCAAGGAGCTTGTACTAAATCGAAGAGGAAATGATGTGTGTTGAGATAGGTGAAATGATCTCCAACGTTATTTGTATATATCCATCATTAAGGTGTGTGACACATCTGCGGGGGTGTAAAACCTTAAGGCCGACCCGCATATTTAGAGGTATTAAAAATAAATTCAAAATAAATGTTACACTCATCATATTAAGATCAATTTTATATCGATCTTACACCTCTCACGAAAGGAGGAACCAAATAAAAATATTGGTATCTTCATGCGAGCATCACAACATGGAGTTTGGACCTAGTTGTCCAATTTTAACACTCCCTCTCAACTAGGGAGAACTCCATCCACACGTAACGAACAAACATCATGTGTCATCCCACCATAAATTGCTTTGATGGTCTCTTTATTTCAAAACGAAGTGGGTCGATCACGAAGACATCATTCCCTAGCTACTTGATTGACCGAGTGCAGAAACCTCTATCGGACTCACAAGAGAGTCTCATGCCAATCCGAAGTCAATAGGAGGTACGAAACCTTACTTGAACTCATCTAAAGTCATATATACTAACCCAAATTTAGTCTCACTAACCTGAAGTCGGTTGGAAGTGCGAAACCTCACATGGACTCGAAAAGAGTCACATACCAACCGAGAAGTTGGTTTATACGACCCAAAGTCGGTAGGAGGTTCGAAACCTCACATGGACTCAGAGTCACATACCAACGCGAAGTTGGTTTTATCGACCAGTAAGTAGGAGGTCGAAACCTCGCTTGGACTCAAGAGAGTCATATATATAACCGAAGTTAGTCTCCGCGACCACGAAGTTAGTTGCGGTCCGAAACACTCATGGACTCAAAGAGTCACAAACCAACCCGAAGTTGGTTTTTATCGACCGGTCGGTATGAGGTCCGAAACCTCACATGGACTCAAAGAGTCACATACCAACCCGAAGTTGGTTTATCGACCTGAGAAGTCGGTAGGAGGTCTAAAACCTCACTGGACGATCCCCGAGCCAGTGGTTGGACACGTGTCATCCTAGATAGAAAGTACGGCAATATCTGATGCGCCCATCGGTCTTTGCTACTAGTCTCTAGCTTTTCCCACCTCATTGGAAAAATGAGAGAGTACTTCCCATGGTGCGGAACTCAAATGGGTAGGATGCATACGGGGGCACAAATAATGAGAGCGAACCAACTCCAATCATCACGGTGGGGCCCAAGCACCAACGAGGTTCGACGAGCCTATTTTTGTGGTTTCTTATAGCTCCCGAGAAGCTATCCCCAAAGCCCCCACGAGGCTCCCCGAGCTCATCATCAAATATGACCCTTAGAAGGGGTCATTCCATGATTCCAAGATTCTCACGGAAAGGTTAGGAACATGACCTTCCCGAGGCATAGTGAGAATATCCGCGACCTACTCATCGGTTCTATGATCGAGCCTTAAGGCACCTTGTTGTACCATATCCAGAGATGAAGTGAACAACCATCAGCATGCTTGGATATATGGAAATGAACATGGGATCATGAAAATAATTCTCTGGTTATCCACAGAGATAACGGTGGCATCTAACACATATAGAATAGCTCAGGAGAGCTTTTGCAACAGTGACTTCACGACGGAGCCCTTACATGTTACAATTTATTCAATCTCAACGGTGCTCAAGACTCACGGAAACCGAGTTTCTGCTTGAAGCGGATCTCGTGTGGAGTAGCATTCGGATGTGCTCTTGCGATCCACCCACCCTTTTGCCCGGCCCAATCGGTATTAGTATAACCAAGGGTGTCATTATGCGAGACGTATCTCAACCCGAGGTCTATCGTGCCCCGGAGAGATATCTCAAAGGTTTCTTGGCACCAACGCGGTGAATGTTATGATCAACCATGTGTTGACTCAAAGTGTTCACTACAAAACATACGTCCGGATGGGTGTTCACTAAGAACATCGGGGCCCCTACGAGTTGACGATACTTATTAGGATTTTGTCGTACGGGCCTAGCATTGCTACCACTCAACTTCTTGGTGAGCTCCATCGGTGTCGACATAGACTTGTAGTCCACCATACCAAATCTTTCCCGGAAGCTTCACAATGTATTTTCCTTGAAAGGAAAATCTCGCTGGAGCTCTGCGGACCTCCGGAGCTGGGAAGTAGTGCATGGAGTCTAAGTCCTTGATCTTGAACTCAACGGTGAGCTCCCTCTTGCAGCGATGAATGAGAGGGTCAACACTGTCGGGGAAGAGGTCATCCACATACAACACGAGGATGAAAGGCTTTCCCTTGACAACCTTGAAGTAAAGGTTCGGTCAGCGTGCACTTGGTGAAGCTGACTTCATCAAGTAGCTATCTATCCTCTCATACCAAGCTTTGGGTGCTTGCTTCAGCCCATGAGGGCTTTATTCAACTGCAAACATGGGTGTCCGTCCTAGACTTCGAACCCCGAGAGGTTGCTCCACCTTATACCTCTTCCTTTATCTTTCCCATGCAGAAATGCGGTCTTCACATCTATCGATGAAGACTCCATCCTTGCGCATGTATGAGGACTATAATAGATCGAATGGTGGTATACTCATCACGGGGAAAATATGTCATCATAATGTACTTCCTTTTGAGGCAAGCCACGGGCATTGAATCTTGCCTTCAAATTTTCAGCACTTCCATCAGATCCATGCTTGATCTTGTAGAGCCACTTCGAGGTGACAACTACTTTTTCCTTTGGTCTTGGAACCACATCCCAAACATCCATTCTTCATATTGGACTCAAACTCTCTTTGTGCATAGCATCTCTTCCAGGACTTGATGCTTTACGGCTTCCTCAAAGGATCCGGAGCTCATATTGTAGAATAGTACTCATGGTTGCTAGATACCATTGGTATCTACTCGGATTCTTGCTTTCACGGAATGACCCCCTTAGGAAGGCGGCATGTCCCTACGGCATCCTCGAGTATCCACGAGCCATGATGGTCTCTTTCCCATTGAAGGAGGTGGATCAATCGGATCCATTTGGTCCTTCAACATCGAGGCATCGTTTCATCCTTCGGTTCCTCTTGATTTCCGAGGCCTTGCTTCATTATCTTCCCTCGGATCTCGTAAGATTAACTACTTTCCTCGGAAATTATCTTCGTCGAAAGGTGACATCGTGGCATATCTCCACTTTCCTTTGACGAGACACATAGAATCTATGAGCCTTGAAGGAAGTTTCATTGTAACCTAAAAAATTGTGGTCTCCTCTTGATGTTAGCTCCTCTACAAAAGTTCTTGAACTCATTCATCTCATATTTAGTGCCATCATCTATCGTCGGATAGCATCTAACATCTATTCCCTCTGGTGGACTTCCTCCGGCAGTAGCTTCTTGGGCGCTCTTCTTCCACATGCGCACCTTTCCATCGGTGAATGCCCTGAAAACCTTTGTCTTCCATGGGCGATCTAGACACGAGGTTCTTCTTCAAATTAGGTACATAAAGTACATCCTATAAGTGGAGGACTTGACCTTGAACAGTGGAGGGTCATAGTCCTTTGTCCTTTCCACGGGATATGTGGCATTATCTCAAAGGATAATTTCAGTTATTATCCTTCTCAACCATATCAAAAAGTTCTTCTTTGAACCCGGTGGTGTGCCTTGAAGCACCACTATCTATCAACTTGAGACATCATAATGTCGAGTGGAGATGCACCGAGAGAGGGAAGATACAAGAATGAATTCATTTCTTTCCTTGACAACATTTGAGTCCTCATACCTAGAATTTCTTGACCTTTTGAAAGATTCAGTCATTTCCATCGGAGAGACCTTCCTCTTTCCACGGAACTGTTGTTCCTTTGATTGCCATCCCTCGGTTGTTGTTGTTTTCATCACCATTGGGAGAATCCTTCTTGAAAGGACATTCTCTAGCATAGTGACAGGCCTATGACAAGTGAAGCACTTGCCCTTCTTTCATTGAGCCCCTAATTTTCCTTTTTCTTTGGGCCACCAAAGTTCTCCTCTAGGAGTCAGTAGTGTATACGACATTCCCTTCATTTCCATACTCCTTCATTCTTGATTCTTCTTGAACGCATCTTGACGGTACTTCATCAAAGTCGGGTATCACGTTATTATTTAGAATGGTAGTCTTGAACACATGCCATTCGGATGAGGAAGCCCTCCAAGTGTGGTGAGTACCATCTCTCGATCGGCTATTGTCTCCCAATAGCTGTGATTATTCATGATTTCGATCGAAACCGAAAGTATGATTGGACGGAGGACTCATCCATTGCCTTTCTTCATGTTCTTCAATTGATTTTTGAAGAATAGTACTTGATTCACATTGTTGGCCTTGAACATGAAGATCAATTTATCATACATCTCTTTGGATGTACCCAACTTAGAGATGTAGGCCACCGAGGCTTTATGAATGGTTCCACGATCATCAACTTTTGCTTTGATCTCCCCCTTGTATGTTGTGTTTGGCGGCAACGATGGCAGTGGATGGAGGTTCTTGGATTTTACCACCGCACATAGTCCATGACATCTTGGTCTTCCAATTTGAGATCCAATACCATTTTCCAAGCATGGAAATTATCTTCCCGATCAATTGTCATCCTCCTTGAAGCCATAACTTGTGGAACCCATTATCCTCTCCGATGATTGCTACAAATAAGGGCTTCTATTCACCTCGGCTACGATACCATGTAAATTTATGTAGATGTTCTATGCTTGATGTAACTTTAATTTTTACTACAACAATCACATGATCAAGTAAAATGTTTTGATAGAACATACCGAGAGGATCTATAGAAGACAAACCGAAGCTTGGAGAAAAATGTGGTGATGCGTTACGGCGGTTAGCGAGGATGCTTCAACTTGACAGAATCTCCTTGGTCGACCAATCCGGCGGGTGTCTGTGACCCTCCAAAACATTCACGAGTCGGCCCAAAGTCAACCCCCGAGAAAAAGTCACGCGCGTCGAGAAAAATTCAACACGGGGTAGCGACAATAAAGTCAACGCAACTCGACGTTGACCTTTTGACCTCGGTTCTTGTCTTGATGTGTACGGCCTTCCAAAATCAAAGTCTCCACCAATTTTGACCATTTTGGACCATGCGTTGACCAAAGTCAACGGTCAAACTAGAGTGAAACCCTAGGTTGCGATGAGCTACAATAAATTCGGTCAAACCCTAGCTATAGTATTCGTCCTCTTTCCCACGTGTAGGCAATTTTCCTCCGGAGGGAGCTCGTACTAAGTCGGAAGGAAATTATGTGTGTTGAGATGAAGTGAAATGAACTCCAACGTTATTTGTATATATATATCCATCATTGAGGTGTGTGACACATTTAGGATGTAAAACCTTGAGCCGACTTACACATCTTCATTTTGAGCATCACAACATGGAGTTTGGACCTAGTTGTAATTTAACATTAGGGTAATACCCTACTCCTAAAATTTTTTCTTCAGAGGAGACAACAACATCCCATTATATGCAGCTGCTTGACAAAGCCACATATACACGGTAACTCATGACTTCATAGGGGTAAGGGCATCCGAGAGACCATGGAAAGATCCTAAATCAAGATCTGAGTCTCAAACAATATTAACTCATGACTTTCATCTCGGATCCCTCGATTCATTTTTCTCTAAATCCCAAAAGGTGCCGAGTTTTGAACCTTTGGCTTTGATACCATATGTATACCATTAACTTCACGGGGAAATGTAAGGAGTTAAATTTTTTTTATACAAGTTACTCATCATTACATAGAATGTTTAACGATTCACGGTGTAATTTTATGAATAAGAATAGTAAACTCCTTGTATAACAGCACTCACTAGGTATGTGTGTACTATATGATGTAACCATCCATTCATCTCATTACTCATATAGTCATCACATAATTGCCAAGAAGGAAATCAACCCCATCATCTGGACACAATAATCAATCACATCATTTAACACCAATATGCCAAACTGGCCAGGTATTAGCTTGACAAATGTTTAATTTTATTATTAAGCATCATGAGGTGTTCGACCCATCACTCGATAACTTATAAGGAGACCATCCTTATCCATCGTTTTATAAATCTTACAAGAAAATATACAAATATCTAGCTTTAAGCCATTCAATCAATATGATACCATTTACCCTCTAGTCTTCATATCTTAGAGGATCTTCACATCTTGGTGGCATGCATGTACCTACAATGGACCATCACACATTGGACCTTCCTACAAACTCGCACTCATCTGCATGAACCTTGTCAACTACCACCGGGACCAGCATAATATTCCTTCGTACATGTCACCATCATTCCTTTGCTATGATGCCTTCAACATAAAATGATGTCAAGATTCATAAGTATTAATCAATCACTATAGTAGTTTCTCCATCTACTCATGTGTAATCATGACAAGCAAGTAAAGTACCTTGTCATTCTTTCTTTAATAACACATACCTCATATGTGCTAGTTATAGGTCATCACAATAACTAATGCTTACGTCGCCTAAGCACACATTCTGCAAGCCAATGGCTACATCTCCCAATTTTTCTTTAAAATATTTGTTACATCAATGGTCTTTCTATGCATCTGATTTACATACATTTAATAAAAATAGCTAATCCTTAAGCTATTACCTTTAGTGCACGAAATGCAAGTTAACATAATGATTGTCTCTTCCATGCATGCGGGTATCTGATTCAAAAAGACTCTCCCTAAAGTGCTTACTGTGAAGCATAACCTCCTTCACGAGTCTTCCCAAAGAAAATCTCAATGCTAGTGAGCATGTAAACATATGTAAAAATACACAATTAAGAATATAAATATATGTCTCATCTTCAAGATTATACTAATAATCATATTCAATGTAGTTTTAATACTACAAACTATCTTTCTACATACAATTTTTTCAATAGAAGTTAATACATAGGTTGCATGCATACATGACCTTGTTCCAAAAGAACTAACATAACTAACATATTAGTTTTGATATCATAAATGTACTCACATATTTTCCTAATTAGTAGGATAGCTCAACATTTCTTTATATGCAAAGAACATGCTTCTATAACATAATGGCTATTCTTTGTGCATGCAAGAGAGATAGCTCTTCCTTTATTGTGGGAGCACATATTCC
Source organism: Pinus albicaulis (assembly GCA_034641835.2). Lineage (NCBI taxonomy): Eukaryota > Viridiplantae > Streptophyta > Pinopsida > Pinales > Pinaceae > Pinus > Pinus albicaulis. The sequence goes on along the minus strand of CM076584.1, from coordinate 1,479,426,533 downwards.
CTTCTTAATTTCTATCATCATGAAGCTATTTCCTTAAAAAGTCAACATAATAGTAATCTTTAAGACATTTGGACTACTTTACTAATTACTACAGGATATTTCACTACTCTCCATTCTTATTTAACAAAACATATAGAATTATTTCTCAAAAAGGGGTTAATATAACTTAGTTACTTTATGTAGATTCCTCATGCACAAATCTTAGGGAACCGTAACAAAGTTACTTAATCTTTTATACACCTAAGATACAATCTTTTCAAGAAATCCATAACTCATATTCTTTTTCTAGGAATATAGCACCAAATGTGTTCCTTCCAAGGAATCGAAAAATATATATTAGTATTTTCTTCACGAGAAAGATAAATAAAATTATGCATGTCTTATGCAAAGACATTTTTAACTTTTTCAAGAAATAGTCCTTTTAACATTTCATAACGTACCCAGCATTGCAGTTATTATATATGTAATAATATTTATTACATATGTATCGATAAAATATATATCTTTACTTATGTAATCATATTTATTACATATGTATCAATAAAATATATCTTTACATACCTTAACCTTTAACATATGCAATCTTAAGATATCTGATAGTAAAAATACATTAAGAACCATACATCTTTAAGAAACTATTAGAAAGGTAAAAGCATGCATCCAAATACGCACACATCCAAATACTAGGATAAGAGCATGCAAATTATCAAAATATACGCAATAGAAGCATGCATATTCTATTTTTCTTACATATACGAAATTATATAAATATTTATATGTTACGCCCCATATGACATGGCCAATATTTTGAAATAATCAAATCAGAAATAAACAAAAAGAAATTACTTATCTTTACTTTCACCGTTACTATTCTTGAGCATCCTAAATCGACTCTCTCTATTTCACGGTCGATGCAAGAAATAATATACGCGGGGGCGATTTGGAGAAAATTTTGTTGGGCGGTGAGTACCTTCATTGCAAAAAAACTCGATTGGTGCGGCACTCAGTAGCGAGGAAAAGTGAGCTCTACTTGCCTTGCCCAAACTCTTCACAAGAAGTGAAATCCTCTAAAGGATTCAACCTCTCGTTCCTCCTCATTTCTTGGTGTTTCCATATTAAAATGCCCTCCGCTTCACGAGGCGCTAGCCTTGCGGTGATATACGTTATTTTCCTTTTCATACAACCGTTCCCGAGGACTTCGTATAATTACAAGAGCCTTATGCTACAACCATGAATATATGGTAATCATTGGGATACCAATAAATCAATCGTACCCCCTCAAACTCCCGTAGATAAGGAATCCGTTTACTTCTAATTGTTTCTTGATTTTCTTGAAACAACGGTTTTGTAAATATGGTAAAACTAAGTTTACGTGGGTGTTACTACTCCACCCTTAAGAGAACACCATCTCGGTGTGCTTATCTCCTTTGAAATTTAAACTTATACTCATGATATAATAATATAAACAACCCAAAGGGGTTCCTTCCCCTTGGCAATGAAACACTTTCGTTTCCTTAAATGTCATTATTTAAAACAATAATGTTTTTATCTATATTCATAAACATGTATAGCGGAAAGAATATTTCATTTTTCATTTCTAACGCTTGCTTATTCCTTAATCGGCTTACCAATTACTATTGAAAGAAATGATGGCTTTTGCATAGCTCTCATAGAATGGTTGAACACCCATCAACACTTCACAGAAAGAACTGTGATATATGACTAACAATTCAATCACATTAGTCACATAGTTTTCCAAAATAGAAAATATTTAGCTTCTCAAACATTATTGCAATATCCATGAGATGTTTTAATCAAGTACTTCCATAAGTACTCGAGAGAGAACCAATCCTCTCATCAATGCATCATGTGCACACTATCTTAGCTCTGCTAAGACATTCAAACAAATTAGTAATAATATAAATGAACTTATACATTCGGTACTTCATTTTCCAAGCACTAAGCTCTTTATACTTATACGGAAATTTAATCTTTCCAAGTTGTGGTCCTCCCAACCATCAAGTGACAATTACTTCCTCCACTTGCCCCCTAGCTCCGAGAATCTGGACGTGTCACGGAGTAGCAGTGGATTTAACACGCGTGACATCGGCATGTGAGCCCGGTCACCCTTTCCCAGAAAAGCACGGAAGAGAAATTCGGGACAGTGGGTCCAATTCTCCAATTTCAGTCATACTCAGATGTTTTTGGCTTTACAAGGGTTGTTGGAAGCTATTTCAAGCCCAGGTCCCGACCGGCCTAGAAAATACTCTCCCTTTTACCAATTTCACGAATGCCTACTCCTCCCTGAAGAGTCCGACTTATCTCGAGAGGAGTAGGTAACTATCTTTACCTGGCTTGTCCCCAACTACTTCTATTCTTGGAAAAAAATTTACCATCGGCTTAGAAAGATTTTCTTTCATTAATTAATTTCAACAAGTTTGTCTTTAGCTAGTTAATACTAGTTAGCTACTGAAAGGTATCTGTCCCCCACAGAGTAACATACATGTGTTGTACATTAAAGCACTTGATACTTTAACGTTCTTGTTGCAATCCACTTTGCCATGTTTGCGATGTTTTATTTTCACATATTTTACATTTCCCGCTTAAGCTACTCATGCTTACAATAAGAAACAATGTTAATCGCAAATATGTATTTCTCAAGCACATATTATCTTATGCAAACATTTAAATTCTCATAATGTTACGTTCCAACGGAGAACGTGACATACGAAGTAATTATCATAATCACTTGTTCACAACTTTCAAATAGCTTTAGTCAAAATCGATTCGTGCATATAACTTCCATTAGTTATTCATTCATAACTAGTCAATAGTTTTAATGCCCATGACGACTCATGCAAACACTAGTCAGTCAACTAGTCATTTTAGTTAAGTGTCACAACTTGACCTATTAAGAGGTTTTATTCAATTTAATTTTAACACTATATCTCATCTTATATAAAGTTTTTCCTCATCTTTTTCATTCATGCATTAGTTTCACACACCATCACTATACACATTCATCTTTTTAAAGTAGTGCATGGTAACTTAGAAGTACATGCAAAAACAATTGCTTCTTTTCAAGCTCAAATGAAAAGTAACTATTTTCTTTCATGCTTTTATACTTTATTTCCTAAAGAAATAAGGCATTATACACATATTAACCTCGTATGCATATTCTTATCCGGAAAAAGTATATTATAATAGCATGTATTGTTTAAGAACTCTCTTAAATGGAAGCTAATCTCAAGCAATGCCATATGTATGTAACAATTCATTTTTTAAAGGAATCAACATGCATATGCATGAGCTTCTTAAAATAAAATAAAATAAAATACTTATCTTTATTTCATTTGAAGGAACTATCTCCTTACATGAGTACTCATCCCCATCGGGAAATTCACATTGCTCCTCTACAACAATGTTTTCTTTTAGCAACATCAACAAGATTTTATAGCATGATTAGATAAAAACTTAATCAATAAATAATCAATCTTTGAGTGATCTTTTAACACCTATTCATGTGCATATATGAGATGTGAATACAATGTCACAACGTGATTTCTTCTAACATCTCTACATTAATGTGAGTAACTAATTATCAATTCATGTTACTCCCACATTATTATGACATTTTCACATGTATCTATTCGGGAAATTCCTTTAATGGAAAATGACACAATGTGCATTCGCTTTACTTAAACTTTAAAAAAAGAACCACCACTTCAGCTTTTTTTTGCCTTTGGAGCATGCAAATATAATGGTAACACATTAGATGTTGTTCCTATGCATACCATGCATAAAGATTCTAATATTAATTTCCCGAGCAATTACTTATCATAATCGGAAGTAGGCAAATTCATGATTCCTCTTCAAGGATACATATACTTAATAGTTATGCAAAACATGGTTTTCTTTTCCATAAAACTAATGGAATAAAACATATGAATACATACGTTATTCTTGAAATATTATACCCACATTAACCATGTATATATTTTAAAGGAACCAAAACATTACTTTAGTTTTTGTACATGTAATTCATATTCTTTGCCAAAGAATCTTTTTCTAAAGTATGATAACAAAACATGTTATCATTTCCACATATAGACTTATGTTCTTTCGATGAAATCTAATACAACTATTTCAGCCAAAGAACCTTGTTCCTCTATGATTCTACATGCAAGTTTCTCATGCTTTGCTTCTAGGAATTTACCTTGATAGCCTCTTTTATGCATAACAAACTATGCAACACTAACAAGGTTAACTTAACCTTTAATATACCTAAATCAGAAATTGACATAATCCATCTAGCAATGCGGTATATTCGAGTTATTCTCTTTTGCTTTATATTTATTTTCAAGAAAAGAACTTGGATTCCTTATTATTTAACACACAAGTACGAAATCCTTTTAAAATAAATCAATCTTCTTATCTTTTCTTAAATAAGATATATATATAAAGGCAAGCAAGTTTACTTATTTGTGTTTACTCACGCTCACACCTTTCAAGATACATACTAGTAATCTTTACAAGAACTCTCACATGGATTTTTCTCGTAAAAACTAGCATAGTAGTTTGGTCTTTTACCATGGTATATATTTCTAAATGATTATCATATTAGCAATGCTTTCTTGCTTTCAAAAGAACTAGCACAATCTTGCATATTAAGTAAAACCACATTTTACTCTATATTTTTCTCTTTTAGTTACGGAATTCTACATACGAGATTTTATTTTCAAGATAGACATATTTCTCTCAAGAAGGATCAAATGTATATTAGTTAACTTTTCAAGCACACACATGGTTCTTTTCAGAAAACAAAATTCCCGACTCCTTTCAGAAACTTCAATACAACAATAGAAGTTTTACGCACCCGCGGAAAAATACATATCCCTTTTAAGAAACTCTAACTCAACGATTATTTACTTTGTAAGAAATGTATTTTCCATAAATACAACTAACTATTGTTTCAAGAAAAGAAAAGATAATACTTGTCTCTTGAAACTCTTTATTCAACCCGGATTACGATGCCTTCCTTCATATAAGCGCATTTCATCTCGGATCCCTCAATTCATTTTCGCTAAATCCCAAGATTGCAGTTTTTGAACCTTTAGCTTTGATACCACTTGCCTTACATTAACTTCACGGGGAAATGCTGAGAGTTAAATTTTTTTTATAAAAGTTACTCATCATTACATAGAATGTTTAACAGTTCACAATGTAACTTTTAGAAATAAGAATAGTAAACTCCTTAACCCTTAACAACCTCCATTACAATATATTAACTTAATACTATATGATGTAACCATCCATTCATCTCATTACTCATATAGTCATCACATAATTGCCATTATGAACATCATAACAAGAAAGAAATCAACCTCATCATCTGGACACAATAACCAATCACATCATTGGACACCAATATACCCTGGAAACCCCGTAGGGTGAAAACCAACAAACTTTTAATTTTATTATTAAACGCTCGTGAGGGTGTTCAGCCCATCACTCAATGGCTTATAAGGGAGACCATCCCTTATCCATCGTTTATAAATCTTACAAGAAAATATACAAATATCTAGCTTTAAGCCATTCAATCAATATGATACCATTTACCCTCTGGTCTTCATATCTTCAGATCTTCACATCTTGGTGGCATGGATGTACCTACAATGGACCATCGCACATTGGACCTTCCTGCAACTCGCACTCATCTGCATGAAAATTAGTCATTTACCTGCCACTAGGACAAGCATAATTTTTCCTTTGTACATGACAAGCATAATATTCCTTTGTACATGTCGCCATCATTCCCTGCTATGATGCCTTCAACATAAAATGATGTCAAGATTCATAAAGTATAAATCAATCACTATAGTAGTTTCTCCATCTACTCTTGTGTAATCATGACAAGCAAGTAAAGTACCTTGTCATTCTCTCTTTAATAACACATACCTCATATGTACTGGTTATAGGTCATCACAATAACTAATGCTTACGTCGCATAAGCACACATTCCTGCAAGACAATGGTTACATCTCCCAAGTTTTCTTTGAAATAAACTGATACATCAGCTAAGATATTTATGCATGTGATTTACATACATTTAATAAAAATAGCTAACCCTTAAGCTATTACCTTTAGTGCATGGAATGCAAGATAACATAACAATTGTCTCTTCCATGCATGCAAATGCATACTGATTCCAAAAGACTCTCCCTAAAGGAGTGCTTACACAACGAAGCACATAACCTCCTTCACGAGTCTTCCCAAAGAAAATCTCAATGCTAGTGAGCATGTAAACATATGTAAAAATACGCAGTCAAGAATATAAATATATGTCTCATTTTCAAGATTATACTAATAATCATATTCAATGTAGTTTTAATACTACAAGCTATCTTTCTACATACAAAAATGTATATAATAAAAGCTAATACATATGTTGCATGCTTATGCATGATCTTCCTCCAAAAGAACTAACATAACTAACATATTATTTTTGATATCATAAAGGTACTCACATGAGTAAGATATCTCAACATTTCTTTATACATGCAAAGAACATGCCTTTATAACATAATGGCTATTCTTTGTGCATGCAAGAGAGATAGCTCTTCCTTTACTGTAGGAAACACATATTCCCTTCTTAGACTTCTATCATCATGAAATACTATTTTCATGTAAAAAGATTAACATAATAGTAATCTTTAAGACAACTTGGATTCTTTTTACAAAAACTTCTTAGAATACTACCACTCTAAACTATTATTTCCATGTAATGATATACATGATTATTTCTCAAAAAGAGGTTAATATAACTTAGTTACTTTATGTAGTTCCTCATGCACAAAACTTAGGGAACCATAACAAAGTTACTTAATCTTTTATACACCTAAGATGCAACCTTTCCAAGAAATCCATAACTCATATTCCTTTTTCCAGGAATATAGCACCAAATGTGTTCCTTCCAAGGAATCAAGAAAATAGATATTAGTATTTTCTTCATGAGAAAGATAAATAAAATTATGCATGTCTTATGCAAAGACATTTTTAACTTTTTCAAGAAATAGTCCTTTTAACATTTCATAATTATGTGTCTTGTGCAAAGACATTTTTAACTTTTTCCAAAAATAGTCCTTTTAACATTTTAGCAATACCTTTGTTCTGGTTAATTACTTATCATATTTATGACATATGTATAAATTAAAATATATCTTAACTTATGTAATCATATTTATTACATATGTATGAGTAAAATATATCTTTACATACCTTAACCTTTAACATATGCAATCTTAAGATATAAAATGGTAAAAATACATTTACTTATGTAATCATATTTATTACACATATGTATCGGTAAAATATATCTTTACATACCTTAGCCTTTAACATATGCAATCTTGAATATACAATGGTAAAAATACATTTACTTATGTAATCATATTTATTACATATGTATGAGTAAAATATATCTTTACATACCTTAACCTTTAACATATGCAATCTTAAGGTATACAATGGTAAAAATACATTAAGAACCATACATCTTTAAGAAACTATTAGAAAGGTAAAAGCATGCATCCAAATACGCATGCATCCAAATGCTAGGATAAGAGCATGCAAAATATCTACAATAGAAGCATGCATATTCTATTTTTCTTGCATATACAAAATTATATAAATATTTATATATTTCTGCCCATATAAACATGGCCAATATTTTGAAAATAATCAAATCCAGAAATAAACAAACAAAAATTACTTATCTTTATTTTGACCGTTACTATTGCTAAGCATCCTAAATCGACTCTCTCTATTTCACGGTGAGTCAGCAAGAAATAATATATGCAGGGCAGACTTGGAGAAAATTTTGCTGGGCTGTGAGTACCTTCATTACAAAAAAACTCGATTGCTGTAGCGCTCAATGGCAAGGAAAGCTGAGCTCATACTGCCTTGCCCACACCTCTTCACAAAGAGTAGAGTATAACGTTATTTTCTTTTCATACAACCATTCCAGGAACTTCGTATAATTAGACTGCCGCTAAGCACCCATGCTTCTCTACAGCCATGAATATATGGTAATCATTGGGATGCATACCAATAAATCAATCGTACCCCCTCAAACTCCCCGTAGATAAGGAATCCGTTTTACTTCTAAGCATTTCTTGGTTTCTTGAAACAACGATTTTGTAAAATATGGTAAAAACTAAGTTTACGTGGGTACATTAAAAAAAAAATTGGATTTATTCCTTTGCTAATTTGTATGGCCTATGACTCCTTTGTTGGGTATTAACTTAGTATTACCTTTGTTGGGTATTACCTTTGGATACAAAATTGAATGTGCGATTGGATCAATGATTATATTTGGTACTTACAAATTATTTTTTTGTTCGAAAATTATTTCGTTGTGAACCCTTCTACAAAGTCATTTTGTAAGTCTTGGAGTTATTTGTATTGGGGAGCGATTTTTTAAATATATTGGAGAAATGTAGTCAACGAAAATATGGATGGGTTTGCTAAAACATGTACTTAACGATATGGATTCACATTTTTAATATGCACCGGTGTTCACATGGTTTGGAAGAGGATGGAACTTCTTCACGAGGACGTGCCACGGCCAGGGATGTTATCTTCTATAAGGAAGATTTTTCCACCTATATTTGGACCAAGATTATGATGATTACTTTGCATATGGTTACACTATCTATTGGTTGGATCTTAAAGAAAAGATTGGGGTTTAGAACATCTTATTTTTGACATACGATGTATGGCGGTAGGATTATACAAGAACCAACTTGTTTGTATTGTTAATAATGGTAATACCTATGTTTGGTCACTTAGAAATTAGAAAATTTTGAATTTGGTCAACCTTCCAATGAACAAAGCTTGGAATATTTTGAAGATGATTGAGGTTTAGATGGAGGTAGCTTAATACTATCTCTATGGATATGGTGTAGTGAAAATTCAACACCCATTTTTGATTTATTTATTTCAAATAATGGGTCCCTTTCCATGAATTTTGGCTAAATCACCCATTTACTATTTTCCTTGGTTACCTCCCTTACAATTTTGCCAAATTTTCATTTTCTCCAAATTTATATTTTAATTATTTCATTGAGTTCAATTTTTCACAAGCTTCCATTGACTCTTGTTTCATATTCTTTGGTTACACGGTTTATAAAATGATACTTCACAAAGTTAGATGATTTTTACCGCTTGTCATATATATAAAAATACACAAGCATATATTATTTTAATTTTTAGTAATTAATTGTAAATATATATTTTTTTAATTTGTTTATTAATTTATAGACCCACCGCAACCGAGAACCAATATAAATATTATAAATATAGGTAATTGTAGTTCTTGGAAGACCCACTCCTACATGGGCTCCAATTCACCTTATACCTCCCACACTCAACCATTTCTTTCCTTTATTCTATATCGGAACCTCGAGACCTTTGAATATCGTAACACCTCTTTTAAAATCTGCAAGCGTTCAAAAACATTGATACTCAGGATGTCATGAAACGTCGATATCCTTCATCTTTGATGGGTTGGTTACAAAACACTTTATATTAAAGTTTGTTACATTAGGATGATTCATGTATCGGACCTTGTGAACATATCTGTATAACCTCATAACCTTTTGACATAACCTTCAATATCAAAAAAAAAAATGTGATGTCCTATGTGTTTGATTGACCTGGAGCATTTTTTTTTTCATAAAACATACGTGCATATTTATTACGATGGATTACGATATGATGTGGTTCTCTCTCCTTCGATATACCTTATGCCTCCATGTGGCTCTCATTCTCTCTTCGTCGATTTCCTCTCCCCTCTAATCAACTCCATATCGGGACCTCGAACTTTTTGATATCGGAGGCATTTGAAAAAAATTACGATATATCACTTTACGATACCCAAATGGCAACACCTTGATGTACCTCGAAACATTTTTAAACCTCGGAACTTGTTTTAATAATTTCGATATCCAATGGCTTCATTCCTCCGATCTCCGATATTTCACTATATCTCTGAAGTTCTCATATCCATTTTTCCTAAAAGTTTGATAACTCTACCTCATGCTTCCAAATACTCTTCATACATCGGACCTCGGTATTTTGTTCCATTGCAAATTCATTTTAAAACCTCAGGTAATATCACTTAATCTGCGAGGCTCAATGTCCCTCCGACACTTGATTATAATGTGATGATTTGTATATTAAAATTTGTGAGTTTGTTAAGACATATAGGATTTGTTTCATATTAGCTATGAAATTGTGTGAATATACTATTATTATAATGTTAAATAATATAATTTATTAATATAATATTTAATAATTTAAAAATATTATTTTTAATTAATATTTTTATTTTTCAAATAATTTAATTCATATGAAAGAATTATGTTTGATTTTGTAATTAATTTAAACTTTTTTTAGTTTGTGATTTAATTTAATGTTTTTAAATATAATGTATGTTAAATTAATTTAACAAATTGTAATTAATTAGCAATTAATTAGTTTTAGTTTTACATTTAATTAAATTAGATTTTCTAACTTTTAGTTGAGGCATGACATTTTCTACAATTTCGATTATTTTAGAACCTCATCTTTGGAGATGCATATCTTGATATTACTCGGCAAAATAAGACCACAGTAGCTCATTCAAAATATAGGACGAGAGAAGGATAATTTGAGATGGTTAATTTTATAAAATATCTTCATTTGATAACCCATAAATCCAGTGGAAAGAAAAGTGGCAATTTGAAACAAAATTATTTTTTATGTTGATTTGGACAAATTTTATTAGCTTTGGAATTCCTCCTCAACTTGTTCTCAAAATAAAATCGGACACAAAGCAAAAGCAATCACATATTGAATTATGTTTGAATTTTAATTTATTTTTCTTTTTAACAATTTGTTGAGGAATGGCTTTTTGTTTTCCTATTTTGATCATGGATTGGTTTTAATTTCTAAATTTCAATTGGTTGTGGCGAGGAGAGAAGTTGAGGAGTGAGGAACAAAATATTTGATCAATATAATTGTTCGAGAAAGAAAGGAAATAAATTTTTGGCCATGATTTATTGGAGCAAATTTATTCTCCAACGATTCTTTCATTTTAATTCTCTTTTGTAATTATAAATGGGGATTTTGTTGAATGGAGAAAGGGGTTCTAGATTTGAAACTTGGGGAGAAATTCTGCGAAGAGAGGGATTTTTGCTGGCACTAATGCGAGGGGCAATAGTTTTGTGAGGTATCAATGCGGACCAAATTGCGAGAGATTAAAAGAGATGTATTTCAACTCTAAAAATTTCATGCGATCATGAAATATTTTGATAATTTCATGTACTCAAAGCTTTGATCAGATGTTTAATTTATTGTACACTATTGTTGGATGTTAGTAGTCGTATTTATGACTGCGATTAATAAAATTTGTGGCAATTCTTGATTCCAAATAAGTATGTATTTTTGAGCTTTTGCATTATTGTGAATTCATTTAAATATATGCTTGTTTTTAATCATTTGAAGGCTATCTTTGATGATGGATCTAATTTTTATCAAGTTAGAGTGTAATTCAAATAGATTAACATAAAATGCCCCATTGGTGTTTAGAAAATTCATGTAAAGTTTATTTTGGTTTTAATAATGGTTGTTTATGAAAAAGTATTTCCATAATATAAATATATATATAGTTTGAATTCACTTTATTTGAATTTGGATGTGCGTGCATAGATATGATGACTATTCATCATATAGTTGAATGCATATATTTTCTTGAATTAGTATTAGGCTTGGAACTATTTCTTGGCTTATGACTTCATTTTTATTATAATTCAAATATGGTCCATGTTGTATCTTAAGAGAAAATCTCTCGGTTGTGAAAGGAATAAGTGCTTAAGACATTTTAAAAGTGTTTCATGGAAATAATTTTATCACGAGATCTCGATTCTATCCCACTTGAAACTAGTTTTCTAAAACCCTTATTGATCGAATATAATAAAATATTTCACAATGCCATTGGTGAACAATGCTCGAATGGAAAAAGAAGAAGCTGAGAAACTCAAAACAATGATCTAAACACATAATCTATTACTTTTAAGTTTCATAGGAAATCCATGGAGACGAGGGGAAACTCAAAATAACATGTTTATAAACACGGAATCTATTACTTTAAAGTTTCATAGATAATTTGTGAAGGGAGAAGAGATGGATTGCAAGAGCACTTATTAAGGCTATTTAAATCTGCCCACAAACATAAATCGGAGACTAGTTACTTCATTACTTCACTTCATTCAAGGAAGAAACCATATAAAATGTAAAAAGACACACAAATCACCATCAACGATTTGCGGAAACTTTAGCTGCTTCTTTCATTCACCCATCGAAAAAGAAGAACAAAATGTAGTCCCCAAGAGGTCAAGGAACTTAGAACCAACTTCTTCTCTCTCTTTCTCCCCTCCCTAAATACAAACAAAAGCATTTTGTAACTTCTTGACCTTCTTGAAACTCTAGGCTTTCAGCTGATGAAAGCTACTTATTACATTACTATCGAGGACACCATTGTGGCTTTGATCTTAACGAAAATAAAATAACACTTGGCATATAATCCTTTTGTTGAATGCGATTTGTACATTGATGTGTCTCCTTACGTTTCGGCTGTGATCTCTGTGATGCATAAATGCATCTCCACCCGACTCTGTATGCTTTTTCATTTCGAATCACCATCATGTCATTTGCTACCCGGCTTTGCCTCTTCTGCTGCGTGCTACATTCACCTTCTCTCCTTTTCTGCGTCGGAGTCACATACACAGTCCTTTCTGTGTGCAATAATTCTTGTGTAGCAATGGGTATTTTCCACAGGATCTCTCGCGTTCAACCTTTTCCTCATAAAATGCCGCGAAGGCTTGGACTTGAAATATATTCTATTTACCTGCGAAGAATGCATCGCGTCTTCTTTCTGCTGTATTTGTGACATTTCTTTGGTTTGTTATAAGCCTCTTCTAACTTACGATGTGATTTCTAAAAATGCGCTTACTTCCAAATCTAAAATCATGCAATTTACTCTTCTTCACTTCCATTTCCTTATCACAATTTAGAGTAGCCACGATTGTCACTTAACATATTCCTTAGCATAGTTCCCTTGAATTTGTGATGTGAGAGATACGATAAAGACATGGATGACGTGGAAATCGGAAGGTGGGTCCGATCTGATTCACAATTAGTGAAATGAAACTTTACCTTTTCACTTCGACGACTAACCGATTCTTAGCGCCTTCCCTCCTGAACTTGCGACATCTGAAGCCTATTGATGGCTGCATCCGCAATATCACAAGTGAGCCTCATATGATTGAATTTTTCTTTACGTTGTCGGCACTTGACCAACTCCATCAATTTTCAATTCCTGCGATCGTCGCAATACCTTATCGCATTTTTGTGCTATGATCTCTGTCATCCATCTCTGCGCTTCAAATACGTACTTCAATCCTAACCTTACGTTTTCTTCTTTGCTGTAGCAAAAACTCTTAATTTTTTAGGGAAAATGTGAATAAGCTTGACCAGCCTTTTGACACATGCGCTTTTCTTCTTTGCTGCTCCTCTGGCTTAGATCACACCTTCAATGCTGCTTCTTCCTCGATTTTGGTTCTAGTGCACATGTGATGATGAATCTCCATTGAGCTTGTGGTTATCCTTTTGAGCATATTAGAGGTCTTCTTTAAATTTTAGCAATTGTTCCTCAATAACCTTGAATTTTCCGGAGCAACTTTCTTGAATTTTAGTCGAGTCAAATTGAGGCTACAACATACGGCTCCAATTGGGGACAACGCTTTGGTAGCCAAGTGATGATAACTTGTGAATCATAAACCTTTATTGGGCATGGAAGTCGAGAACATTTGTTGATTAGTAGCCTTTATTAAACTAGAGTCAAAAACTTGTAGGTCGATAGCCTTTATTGGGCATGGATTCAGAGCAATTGTAGATAAGTATCCTTTATGGGCATAGGTCGATCCCAAATCGGTTGATCCCGATATGAGAAATCCTCCTAAAAAACCTAATACACTTTGGACTCGCTTCCTTTGTTCTTAAACTAAAAATACCGAACGGAGAGAAATACTAAAACTAAAAATGTAGCCGACTTGTTGTATGCACAAATCCTACATATGTGTTCATGTACGAACTCGATCGAGGTGAAGTCGGACTTCCAGTGGCACCAATCCAACATCTGCATGTTATACCTAATGACTCCATACTATGGAAATTTGAAGATCAATGGGGAGATACCATGGAATTTTCCAGAGATACCAAGATTTGCACATACCTTTGCATAAATGTTTGTTGGCGACAAAGAAAGTTTCCATATAGTGCAACTGTTTGGATCATAGAGCCAGTGAGACCAATTTTACTGTATCCTTTTCTTGAACATTTTGTTGATGTAGACTTCTTTGAATAGGGCAACTTGCTTCATTGTTTGACTCCTCAATTTTGAGGTTATATACGGGAAGATTGATTTTTGTTTTTTCTTTGACAGCCATTTTAGGTTGAAAGAGAAATCTAAGATTTGTTCTTCATAATGTTTATGTTCTTCATATAATGCCAATTCTTCACAAAAATCTCCCCCTCACGAAAACACACACGAAGCTCCACTGGTTCTCCTCTATTCCTAAAAATCATTAAAATTATGAAAATTGTAATGATCTTCTAGGCACCTTTCGGCATATATTTCAATTGTTGCAATTAATTTTTGACGAGAATCTTGAAATTCTTGAATTATTGTGTTTCGGCAATACATTAATCCTGCGACTCCATTTAAAAATATTTTTTCATCTACGAATTTGTATTCTCTTGTAAGGAAATTCCAATATTTTCTTGACAGACCCTCTTGTCTCCAACAAAACTTGTTCTTTCAACATGATAGGAAAATTTTCTGCAAGCCCACAAATTATCTTCGATTTCATGTGCATAAAGAAACATCGGCTCAGTGCGGGCTTTCTCTTCTTGAGATAAAAAGCCAAGACAATAGATAGTGACCTCAAATAGTAAACCATGGCACAACCCAGGGATGTCGAATCTCTTTTGGCATGCGAAATAAATTCTGAAAACTTCTATTACACTCAACGATTGATTCATTTCTCTTGATACAGATAGAATATAATTCCAAAGGTATTTTTCATATGAATTATGCTCGCCCCAATATCTAAGAAATATATCTTGAAAACTTTTTCATGAACTAATTGAATTTGCTTCCAAGTAAGAACCATTAATAGCTGCAACTCCTAATGAATTAAAAAACATCTGTAAAGCCACATCTTCATAAATAATTTGAAATTTTTCTAGAAAGTACTCAAATTCCGGGATATGTTGTTTGTTTGAAATATCCTTTTACCCCCTTCATGGTGGCTCTATTCCTTGGCCCCTTTATATCTACATCCTTTTTCCTTTGGTGGTCGTAGAATGACTCATCGTATTCTTGGTACTATATATATAGCTTATATTTAGTGATATAAATAACTTCACTTGGCTAATGTGCGGTATTAGCATAAGTAGTAGCCTTGGATATATTATTAGTTGTTCTCCCTAATTCAATCAAGTGAGCATGAGTAGTACTCCGGCCATAACCTAATTGACAAATCCGAGACTTTTACCACTAAAATATACCCACAACAATCTGATTTAACATACGGAAACGATCTTTTGTCAACCAATCTCCTCCTCTCTAGAAAAACATGGCAAAATTTTGAATCCTTTTGAAGGATACGTGGAGAATTGTGAAGTGACTTAAGGGTTTAAAATCACTTTGGTTCCAGTGGAAACAAGCAGTTGTTGATGAGGTAGAATATTGTCACCCAAAGATGATGAATCCTCACCTTTATGCCCGGACTTTGACGGATTATCTTCGGGAGTTGTATTAACATTCATATCTCCTCTCATATTTGGAAGATAAAGTTGTGTCGAGGTGAATAATACAATAGGAAGAAAAAATCTTTAACCATTTAATAAAACATGTACATTTTTTGGGCCTTATAATCTTCTAAGAATATAAAGTAGGAAACAATATTCTCGATATGTAAGGAAAATAGACCACCAATGTTGATAGTGAAAAATAAAACTTCTTTTAAAAGATTGAGCTATGATATACGTATTTTCCACGATGCTTTCTCATTTTCTTGCCCACAAAATTCCTCATCTAATGAAACCTTCATCCGTGGAGTCGCAGGGTGAATAATAAACAACCAAATTTGTATCTAAATCACCGATGCTACTTAATCAAAAATAGATCTCAATATCCATGGAAAAATAACTTTGTGCCTTCTTCCCCGACAACGACACGGAAAACGTTTTCTATTAAGATACGATCCCTCGGTTGTGAAAGGAATCATTGCTTAAGACATTTTTAAAAGTGTGTCCATGAGAAATAATTTTATCATGATTTCATGGTTATATCCCATGGAAACTAGTTTTCTAAAACCCTTAATGATACGGAATAATAAAATATTTCACAATGCCATTGTTCTTGTGATATACGAATGGAAAGAAGAAGCTGAGGGGAAAATCAAATTAATATGTTGTAAACACATAATCTATTACTTTTAAGTTTAGAGGAAATTCATGGAGAAACTCAAAATAACATGTTGTAAACACAAAATCTATTACTTTAAAGTTGAGAGAGAATTTGTGAAGGGAGAAGAGATGGAGAGAAGAGCGCTATTTAAGGCTATTTAAATATTACTTAAAAGCGTAAATCAAAGACTATTTACTTCTTTACTTCACTTCATTCAAGGGAGAAACACATGAAATGGCACAAGAAACATGAATCACCATCTGTGATTGTAGGAAAGTGCCTTTTTTCATTCACCCATCAAAAAAATAAGTACAAAATGTAATCCCCAAAGGTCCGAACTTGGAACCCTTCTTCTCTCTTTCTCCCCTCCTTAAATAAAAACAAAGCGATTTTTAACGACTCGATCTTCTTGAAACTCCTATACTTCCCAAAAATATTATGTTACTTATTGTTTCAGTGAGGACACCATTGTAGCTTCGATCTTAACAAAGAAAACAAAATAACACTTGGCATATAATCCTTTTGCTAAATCTTATTTGTTGCTTATGTGTCTCCTTCCGTTCCCGAGTTGCGATGTCCTAACGATCCTACATAAACGCATCTCCACCCGACTTTGCCCATGCTTTTGCATTTCTAACGCTATCATCATGTCATCCACTAACCGGCTCTGAATATTCTGCTCATGCATGTTGTTTTCCATCTTCTCTTCTCCTTTTCTTTGCGTCGAGTCACCATCTTGGGGTCTTTACGCCCACGTTCATAATTTCTTCCATTATCGGGGCATAACCGCTTTTAAGATTTGCATAGTAGCATTGGGTCTTTTTCAACCTTTTCCTCCTAAGCGCCGCGAGGCTTGGACTTGAAAATATATTCTATTCACCTTTGAAAGATACATCACGTCTACTTTCTCACATTTTAGCGTTTCAACGGTTTTACATTATAAGCCTCCTCTAACCTTGATGCAATTTCTCAAAAGAAAGGCCCTTACTTCTGAATTTGAAATTCTTTAATTTGCTACGAAACTACTTCGCATCCATCCCTTATTGCAATTTTGGCCTTCGGTGTTCATAACATACTCCTTAGCAACGTTCCCTTGAATTTGCGATGTGTGATGCACGATAAAGACGGAGCTAACATGGAATGCGGAGGTGGGGTTAATCGCAAATCGCAATTGGTGAAATGAAACTTTACCGCACTTTGTACTTCGGTGTTCACAACAAATTCCTTGGTACCTTCCCTCTGAACTTGCGACGTGCGATATGCAATCGCATGCGCATCACGATATTGCAACTTTAGGCCTCATTGCGGATCGTCTTTTATAACCTTTACCTCGTCGGCCATACATGGCTATTGATTTCAATTCTCCCGGATTCCCACAATATGTTATCATTTAAATACTATGATCTTCAACTTTACTTTGATACTTGACCATTTTTCTTCTTTATGCTACCTTCAAACTCTGATTTTTAAGAAAATGTGAATAAGCTTTGACTTGACTGCTTGACTGTCATTTCTTCTTTGAGGTATCCTTTGGCTTAGATTATACCTTCCAATCTTTTCTTCTAATTTCGGTTCTAGTGCACATGTGATAATGAAACCTCGTTGAGCTTGTGGTATACTTTCAGAGCATATTACGAGTGCTTGAAATTTTAGAACTTTTTCTCGATAACCACAGACATAAAGACCTCTGACTTCAAGTCGAGTCAAATTAAACTACAACAATCCAATCCCCTTTACCTTTCATCTTGGTTGGGAGAGGGACTAATCCTTCTTTAGGTCGAGATAGATTTAGGATTTAAATTCTATTAATTAGATTAGATTTTCATTTAGTTTTAATTTCTACATTCTAGAAGTCATGCTATCGAATAGGTAAAATTTAATTGTAGGATTGATTGAGACCCATATCGAGGATAGGATCTTTATTACACGATCAACAAGAAGAATCGACGATGTATCTTCTCTATTAGTAAATAAAAGAAATACTTTAATCAGGTA
Source organism: Pinus albicaulis (assembly GCA_034641835.2). Taxonomy (NCBI): domain Eukaryota; kingdom Viridiplantae; phylum Streptophyta; class Pinopsida; order Pinales; family Pinaceae; genus Pinus; species Pinus albicaulis. The sequence goes on along the minus strand of CM076584.1, from coordinate 1,479,407,962 downwards.
GAGATAGAAGAAGGTAATTGGACCTATGTATTTAACCGGTCGGAACAACCATTTCAAACGGAAAAGGAGATGTTTTAAGTTCGACCGAGGGTGGTCTCACTTATAATCTTGAGGCGGACATTTTGAACTAACATGATATATTAATAGTAAATCTCAAGATTCTTTCCTTTTCAAGCGAGTGAAGGAAAAGTACTTTTCTTGGGTTGCACAAAAGTGTAATTAAACATGTATGGTGCATTGGATTATGCACAATATCGATGGATTTGGTGTTTGTCTCCATGGTTGAAACATTAGGGTTCCATCGATCGAGTTGATGATTTCAATGATTTCATTGAAAATAGAAATGTTTTCTCACTTGTCTCAAATACGATTCTATTGTTGACATACCTACACGCTTTGGATATCCATAATTTAGCTTTTTAGGCTTCAGATGTTTTTATTGGACATTGTTACAAATGCAAGTTTGTTTAATGTTTTTAATCATTTTTTGAGATCATTGTAATTCAAATTATGATATTTATTAATCCAAACCATACCTATGTTGATTTTGTTTTGTTGGAGAGAATTTTTCTTTTTTGGTTGTTTCGAATATTCTATAAGTAATAAGTCTTGGAACTATAGGTAAATGTCAGGTTATGCTCATTTTCATGCAGAAATTTGAAGGAAAAATACTTTTCTTGGAGTTGCACGAAAGTGTAATTAAAGGTGTACGATTTGGATTCTTTGGATTGTGCACAATATCAATTGTTGATGATGTCTCCATAATTCGAAAATTAAGGTTCCATGTGTGATGATTGATGATTTCAATGATTTCATTGAAAACAAATGTTTTCTTGCTTGTTCCAAAATGTAGATTTTATTGTTGACATACCTACACTACATGGATATTGTAATTTAACTGGCTTGAATTAACTTTTTTATTGGACATTGTTACATGTAATAGTTTGTTTAATCTTTTTAATCATTTTTTGGAGATCATTGTAATTCAAGTATGATGTTGTACTCAAACCATACCTATGTTGATTTTTCATTGTGTTTGTTGGAGAGAAATTTTCTTGTTTGGTTGCTTCTAGTATTCTATAACACACTTAATATTTGTTTGTCTATTGTGATATGTGAAAATGTAAATGTTTTCCCTATTATTCCAAGGAAAGATTTTATTGGAAAGAAACCAAAAAATGTTGTGGAGGTGATTTTTGAATTTAAAACGTTTGAAGTATTTCGTTTTATGGATTTCTATATATTATTTCTTTGTACCATGCGATGGATTATGCATTTGGGCATGATTGTTGTGTCAATTTCAAGTTTGTGTTGGAAAAGATAATAATGCTAATTTCTATTATGTTTGTATCAATTACTTGGAGAATACAGTGTTTAGTATATGGAATAATGCGATTGATGATTATTTGTTTTCATGCAATTTTGAAATATTGTTTTTATGTTTGTATCAAGGGGAATATGAGAGGATGGTTGTCACTATTTAAAGTTATATAGTGTTGAAATTTTTTTCGATGTGGAGTTAAGAAGATTAAGAATCTAGGTTTTTCAAAATGTGACATTGGGATTTAACCTATTTGGGAATTGAAAGACAAACTTTCAAATACAAATTTTAAATTTGTTGTAGAAATGTTATTTAAACTGAAAGGAAGGAGCATACATGCTAAAAAAATAGCTCACTCTCACAGTCGACATGAGAGAGTGAATGAATATCAATAACATTGGTATCAACAAAATATTGAAGTTATAAAAGCACAAAGAAGAGCCGCTAACCAACAAAAGAAAACAACTTCAATAAATCATCAAGATGATGGAGTTGACAATCGTAAGTATGAAAATAGGAGTAATGTGATGGGAAGAACATTTTCTTTGAATGTTTCTTTTCATGGATGTTTATTGTATGAAAAATTTATGTGTTTCCAAAATTTTATAACAATAGTTTTCTTTGGGAACATTGTGTTTACTAAAAGAGTGTCCATACAAGCAAAAACAATGAGTCATATGCAAACAATGGAAGAAATGCAACATTGGAGGATGAACATAATGATTCCAATGAAAAATTTGTGGCATTTGGTTTATTTTCTTATAGTGATATGGTTCCTGGCATGGTTGACAATTTGGAACATTCTATTGGAAACTTCGAGCCGGAATTCGTTCAGTGCTTAACTATATAGTCAATATTGTTAGCCCTGCGGGGAATTCGTGCATAATTAAATATTGAAGAAACACATGAACTATAAGAATTTTCTTTCTTGTTGATGAAAAAATATTTATTGTTGTATCATTTTTTGTTATCTCGCTTGTTGTAGAACATTGTACTTAGGATATTGGTGTACAAATATATGAAACTAGCACAACCTCTATCACTTCACGAAATTTGGGCGGGGCGATTAAAATGAAAAACTACGATTATATGGTGAAACTAATTGTATCCTAAATCGTGAGGATGGAGACCTTGGGTGTTTCGTAGAAAAAAAATTTAGTTCGAATGTTTGTTCCTTGGATGTTGTTCATCTCCAAATTTTTCCAGCATTGTGAATATTTCCTCTCATCTATCTTATTTGGGTACATTTTATTTACAGGGGGGACTTCAAATAAGTGAAAATTGTGAGTGCTGCGGATACTTGATGGAAGAAATTCTACAATGGAAGGTAGGAGAAATAATTCCATTTTAACAAATATATGCATCTATTTTGCGATAATATGTTGGTAATTTTTGAAGCCAACGTTTCTCAATGTAAGTATGAACAATATTCTTAGCCGTAGAGGATATGCATATTTTTTTATCGGACGTCACGGGTTTTGATGTAATTCTATTTTCAAAGCCTTTCTACATTTGAATGTAAATTTTTGTTTTTTTATTCATCTTTTATTTTATTTTTTTTTGTAGAAAACTATTGAAGTGAATAGTGGACAAAAAATAGGTTTTTGACTAGGGAAACTTGTATCGATTCCTCAAATTTCACACGGAGTATGCAACAACGGGAAAATGTATATATTTTCTATTTTCAATTTGTTGGTCGATTAAAAAAATTTAACTTTTCGTTCTTTAAATATTTGATTTTTACATTATGATTTATATTTTATGCACACAAAACATACTCAACTTCAACCAATCTAGAAGAATGGATTCCCATAATTTTATGGAAAGAAATGATGTAGTAAATGCCCTAATTGGATAGGTTTTTTTAGCTCATCATCGACCTAGATTTGTTTTCGTAAGAGGAAACATAGCTTCTTGCTATAATTTTAAACGAGAGACATGAATGAAGTTCATAGAAAATTTCGGTCCGAGTTGATAATTTTTCTATAGTGAAAATGTTCCAAGTGTGTAATGAATGTTATGTCGGTGTACAAGAAGTTGGCAATATGGCATGAAGGTCCCATTTGTAAAAGGTGTAAGAGTGAGAAAGGATCTCACCATTTTTCTCTCTTTAACAACATGGTTGGGTGAAAAACCGGAAGGTTCTAAGAGTTATGACCCAAAGTTGAAGAGATCTTATTAGCACGTATGAATCCAATATTACAGGCGGTATATTGGTAGTGGTCAATATAAATATAGTGGCTATATAATAAGTTTTCCACAATACATATCTTAGATTGAAAAACTTCCATGATGTGTTGAACAACACGATTTTGTAATTGTGAGAAGGCGTGGTGTTGAATAGAAATATTATGAATGTTATGTGAAGAGACAATGTGTCATGGATAATTTCTTTACAAAATCAGGATGGATAAATATTTAGCGGGGATGTTGAAATCGATATGTATTTAGTTGTTCTCTCCCAAAAAGACCTATGGTATCAACAAACTAAAATATGTCATGTGATCTTGATGAAATAAGTAGAGTTGATGAGGAGATTCAAAGGGAGGGGATAATTCTTTTCACTCAAATCCAAAAATTTTTATTTTTTCGCTTGCCAAATGAATAGGGAAGCTGGATCGAATAAAAAGATTTATTGAAAATGTAGATTCAACGGTCGATGAACCTTTGGAATGGACATATATTGGTACGTCTCTTATAAAAAAAATACAATAATTAGAAGGGTTTCTAGACGTGGAATTCCCCACTTTGTTCCCCATAAGTGATGTTGATTGGTTGCATCCACATATTTGCAATGGTGAGATGCACGAATATAGTTTGCATCTAGCAGATATTATGATCAATTATTTGGAATCCATGCTCGGTTTTTTAGTATTTCCTATTGAATATGATTATGCGCTATTGTAGCCGAGGAAAAACATCTTTCTTTTGAAGAATAATATTCATGAAAATTGATACGCAACTATTCGAGAGCTACGTCGACAAATTTATGATATGCCAAGTTTGTGAATTGGCTGAAAAATTAATGAATTTTGGTTCTTCTCTTAGGGGTATGAGGGTATATTAGAAAAAAAATGTGATTATAAACTCAACGACATGATCACCCGGATAGGTTACACTACTTTTTTACGTGCTTGTAGTTGATACGAAGTGTCATGACTTGCATAGTTTTAAGCCTTCAAACAACCATTTTAAGTCGATAAAATGAGCATGCAAAAAAATGAAAATTTTATTCAAATAAATAATAATATATAATAATCTTTCATCCACATATAGTTTCTAATTATATTCATCGAAGATTAAATATATTAAGCAACGGATTACTGCAGAAATATCTTGGTGCCCAGAAAATTTTGGTATAGGTTCATTCTTGTTCCCTTTTGTCATGTTGTGCGGTTGGAACAAAATATTTGTTGTTGTTGTTGGTTTATATTTCTTGATTGCAAGTTTTATTTTTGTTAGGTATGAGTGGTAGCATATGAGTTCGATGCACATCCCATGATTAAATATGGTTTCTTGGATCTCCTAATATGGATACATTGGATTGATCTAACCCTTTGAATATCGAAGTAAAAAAGTGCTACTTCGAAAAATATGTAACAACTTTGGAATCGACATGACATACATTGTAAAAATTTCATGATCCCTCGAAGTCGAGATGATCCATGCATTTTAAACACTCGATAAATTTTTTTTGTAATGTGGAAAAGAATTATGAGCATTTGGTGAACCAAGTCTGAGCACATGAAATTCAATGTGAATTCCTATTTACGAAAAAGGAGTCAATCCTTTCATGTCACTATGATTCTCCATGGGAGGTTCGAGATGAGTCAAATTTGTTCCTTAGATGAAAAATGGAAAAATAAATATAAACCAACACGAAATGAAGATCATTTAAATTTCCACAATGCCGCTCACCCAATAATGTGGCCGAGCAATTGATTGTCGACTAGTTGTTTCTCGACATGTAGTTTTGAAATATATTGTGAAATGTGCTTCAAAGGCATAAAGAATATTGGAAGGTTATCACAAAATGTTAACGGGAGTTCTTTGGTGCAAGTGGATGTGAGGCTCTTGCATTTGCATATAATTTTCTTCTTGAGAAACACATGTTGAGCGTGACATTAGAGCTCAAGAAATGTGCCATATGTTTCTAACTCTACCTATTGTTGTTTGTAGTAAAAATTCTTCCCTTCTTCATGGAAATTTTTACCAAAAAAGTATTATCTTGCCTTCACATGAAATTTCATTCGAAAACAATTTTTTTGAGGTATATTAAAATGCGACCCCATTTTTGGAACATTTGTGTGATGGAAATGGAAAGATCATAGAGTTTTGATGTTGGATGTGAGCAAGGAGCCATGAAGAGCACAAGAATTCCATGTTATTGTTCTTTTTCTAGCCATATTTTATGTTGTTCTAATGATGAGTCCTAAGGAGTTTGAAAAATTTTCACGGACTAAGTTACTTTTTGTTTAAGCCATTTCATGACATTGCTACGGATACTGTGGCTTATAAGAGAAACAATCATTAAGAAATGAAGGAATTTGAGATATCGTGCATGGCACGCTAATGAAAATCATTTTCCCAATGAAAGAAATGAAGAATATTATAAGCCTCTTATACATGAAGAAAATGTTGATTAAGATTCAGAAGAGTGGTAATTGTTTTCTTGAATAGTTCTTTGAACAACATGAAAATTTTGACCTTCAAAATCTTGGTATAAGAGACTTTAACATTATAATTGGTAGGAAATAATGGTGTCAAATGAAATTATTCAACATGCAATCAATTTTAAAAAAATATGCATAGCTTGTGGGTGTTATTAATGGAAATTTAGTTGGGGAGACAATTTTGTTGCCTTCCTATTTATCAGAAACAATGAACTTCTTTTGAAATTATTTTTTACTGAGACACTTTGTTGATGGTCGGAACAATGATTCTTTGAAAATTATTTTAAGGAACCACCATAACGAGGAAGTCTTCTCTTATTCATTTTTATTTGTCTTGCTCTTTACTTGCTTCAACAATGGAGTATAATAAGTCCATTATTATTTGCTCCAATTGGAATAGTTTCTTTTAATATACGTGGAAAACAATACACTTTCTTTGAAAATTCCCTGTAAAAGATATGAAATTGGTGAATGACTAACCTCTAGTGATTTTTCAAGAAGAAATGAGGCATTCGAAATATTTTGATTTAAAAAATGAACTTTATAGGCCAAGGTTATTCAAGCGAGATAGATTCTCATTTGTGAGAAACCTTTCCCAGAAAAGAAAGCTTCTCCTTTGGATGGGAAGTTCATGATTCTTGTGGGTGACCTAGAAACTACCTCATATTGAGATAAGCCTAATATGCATGTAAGAATAAAAAAGAAGAGTGTTGTGGAAAATTTTTTCAACATTGTTGTCACTTTGGATAAAATTTATAGGCAACAAGAAGATTATTTGAAACGGAACATATTTTCAGAATATTTTAACAAATATTAGAAATGCAAAACCTTCTTTGGATGATTGATATCTTCTTATGATACACGTTGATAAATACTTACATCGGCAGGGAAAAAGTTTTATTTGATTCTTGATTCACTTGTTTGCAATGAATGATCTTGTCGATTTTCTAAATCATAATGATAAAATCATTAGGTACTCGATTGCAAGATGTGTTCTGAGAATGTGCTAGAAGATCAAAAATTGCTAATGATGATGATGTCTTGGAGAGTGAAGTTTTGTTGTGTCGTGGAGAGCATGTCATGCTTACGTGTAATTTATGGGTAGAATATGGATTGGTTAATGGTGAACTTGGATATATTGAAGATATCTTCTATTCACCTAGTTCAAATTCTTCGCAACATCCACGAGTTCACTACAATTATTTTCAAGAAAGTGACAATTGTTCGATTTGACAGGATTGTTCAAACGTTGTGCCCATAACACCTCTCATTAGAGAGGGAATTTTAAAAATATTCCTTTGAAAATGGCATGGGAAGGACTATACACAAGTGACAAGGAATGACTTTGCAATGAGCCACTACGGATACTAGAGATAAAGAAGAGAAATGAGTTTGACATTTACGAGTTATATGAGAGTGAAATCCATTGATGGTTTACGAATTGCACCACCTTTTTATTTTCATCAATTTGCGAAAAAAATCCAATGTTTATGATACACTTTGGAAGAAAGAGGAGGAATGATAGAAGTCTATATCATTTGAGGTTTTTTTTTCATCTTGAATAGAGTTTAGTGCTTTGAGATAGCTTTGAAACTAATGTAGATACATTTTTTGTTGTTGTTTTAACTTGCAATAAATTGTATGTAGTCTCAAATAAGTTATTCATTTTACTTCTCAATCATTTCAAAATATTTCTTATTAGTTAAATTAGTAGATTAAGTAAGTATAAAAAATCACATGAATAAATGATTTTTTTGGTGTTTATTTCTATTTAGCGAGTTAAATTGTAGCTATTGTTGTTTCATTATGTTGTCCTTGTTTTCAGTCGTGTTAAATTTATCTATTTATTTTTTCGGTGAATTCATCATTTTTATATCTTCCAATTATATAGATATGTATACAAATTTGTATTTGTGTTTGTGTTTTCTATACTAATTTTATTTTTTTCTTTCTTATTGAAATGCAATATGGAAAATAATGATGTCCAATATTGATCAATTTTTAAAATGAAGGTTTCATAAAATTATTTTCGAGCTAGTTTATGCATTTTGAGCAATGGATCGTGATTGAAAAAGCACAAAAATAAAAGTAAATTTTGCGAGATTTTTAACGGATTAAAATGAAGCGATAAGCAACATCGAACACCACAAATTGATGTTGAAGTTCACCCTTTGATTCACTAGTTGAAATTGTTCAATGAAATGATTGGCTTCGTTCACATCATTATGTCCATCTCTTTGCCAATATCTTTACCAAAGATGAAATCCAAATGAGACTTTCGAAAATAAAACAAACAGGCATTCAAATGGAGATACATGTGTAGATGAATTCTTTGCATGGTTGTAAACATTTTGGATGTAATGAAAATGCTCATCCCAAAGTTTACGATGATTACTACAATATCATCAAAGGAGATGCACTAGTATTATGTGCTGTACATGCAGTCATCGGTTGTGGATGAAATGTTGTGATTTTATTCAACTTTATGTCCATGAGTTCCCACAAACTTGACCAAAACTTCCCAATAAATCAATAATCTCAATCGAGAAAATAATCGAAGTTGGTAACCCAAAATGAACCCATACATTTTAGAAGAATATTTTTTTCGGTTGTTCAACGATAAATTGTTCCTACATGGCATCGACACATTTTTATGAAATCGTCCACTGCTTACATAAATAATCATAAGCTTTTTCTTACACATTGCTAGTCCCCCCAAAAAATCCATAGAAATACTTTCCCAAGGACGAGAAGGGATAGGAAGTGGAGTGCACAAACTTAATTTCCTATTGCTTAGCTTGCTAGTAGTGCACATAGAACATCTTTTACACCCAATCTGATGCATTTTCATTCATGGGAGGCCAATAAAAATACCATTGTTATTGAGCAACTCTTTTTCTTACACCTAAGTGACCGATTGTTAATGTGAATTCTAATCGCAAGCGTAAGAAAAAAGATCACTTTAGCTTGTGCATAACAAACAACCTAACATCAAATGTAGGCATCAATTTCCTTAGATGCACGGTGAGTGACCATAATAAATGCTACACAAAAATCTAGATCTATGCGATTTAATTGTTAAAAAACAAAAATTTGCAAGAGTTGTTCATGCATCAATGGACAAGACAAGAAATTTTAAAATTTTGCATTGACAGGCGGGAAGGGGAACATGAAAAGATATTGCAAGTCCCCCTCAATGGGATGAGTTCTTGTATGTCCTCGACACTTTAGATCTAAGATCTCTCTCTCTTGATGGTGTAGAAAACCCGGACAAAATGGAATTCAAAGGAAGTTCACAAGCGAAAAGTAGAAAAATATGGCAATGATGGAGGATCAAGAAGTCGGACCAAAAGTATAAATCAAAGAGTGATCTTAAGGCAACAAAAGGTAGTGAGTGAATGGGAAAACCCTTCTATTTATAACAAAATATTGAAGTTAGTCTAGATATTGGTGCATAATTAAAATATTATTAACCAAACCTAGATCCAACTTTTATGGAATATTTTATTTTTGTTGGAGGAAAATTAATTTGAATTTGGGCAAATCCCTCTATTTAGAAATAATAAATAAATAAATAAATGATTTATTTATTATTTTAAGAATTTTGTTAAATAATAATTAAATAAATAATGATTTATTCAATTATTTATAAATGATTTAGTCAAATTTAACAAGGAATATTATTAAATAATGATTTAAATAATTATTCCTAAAAAATAATAAGACAAATAATGATTTATCTAATTAATTTTATTGTTTTGGGTTAAATATGACCAGGAATATTAATTAAACGAGTGGTTTTAGTTAATTATCCCTTGAGAAAATACGAACAAATAAGGATTTATTTTAATTATTCCTCATACAGGGTTTCTACATTTAGAACACAAATAACTTAATAAACTATGGGTTATTAAATTATTTGTCATGGTAAAAGCAATTTTACTATGGTAAAATTAGTGGTGTACTTTGGTCCATCTAATAGTAACATGTTAGATGACCAAAATTCCCCAACGTGCAATCGTTAGACTGACGTATGAATGAAGTACATGTAAAGCACGGTCTCGGCCCGAAGGAGTCGGAGAGAGAGAGAGAGAAATATAAAAGACAGGCGGGAAGAGAGGAAAATACGATGAATAGGCGAGACATACGGGTGTCTCACAAGTCTCTTTTATGAGTGAATGCACATTCTACATGAGGCGAAGTCCATACCTATGCCGCCAGAGATAAAAAAGTACAAAGAATAATGGTGCATCTGAAAACATGTGGTATTTGTATATATAGTACATCATGGCATAAACATGATCTAGATAAAAAATAATTGATCCCACATACATATTGTGCTTGTGACAACGAGTGGGACTTATACAATAATAAAATTACATGAGATATACGTACAACCAAAGAACCTATAAAATAGGAAAGGGCTCCGAAAATACGAATGATACATGAAATATAAAAAGGCGTTACAGCGATGAGAGGCCGAAACCATCAAATCTATGGAACTACATCTAAAGCTGTAGTAAAGAGAGGTTATGCAGGTATGTGGCGGGCTACGAGGGTCTTGGCCTAAATGTGTAAACCGGGCACTCTTCGCTTTAGGTGTGTGTGTGTGTTATAAGTGTATTGATTTTAATTAAGCCTAGATTTGTGTATAGGAAAAATAAAAAAATTGTTGTATAAATGTAAATAAAACTGAAAGGGCAGTAAAAATAAACAACTAAAGATGCCTAAATTTAAACCCAAGGAGGATGGCTTCCCAACAACTAGTCTATGGGTGATAGAAATCTATAAAAAAACACAAAATGGCCAATGGATCTAAGGTCGAGAAGACGGGAATCTAAAGGTCGGATGTCTTTGAAAGGGTGTAGAAAACAACAAAAAACCGGAGAAAAATTTTGAAAAGTAGGTGGTGAAAGACTACAACTAAAAGCTGAAACGAGAGGGGACCTTAAAGGTGGACAAAAAAAACTGAAAAAGAGTGCTTTGGATGGATAATAATCGATTTGAAAAGGATGCGAAAGTGTAGGTTTAGATATGAAAAAGTGGCTAAAAAAAATGAAATCTCCAGGAAAGACCTACTTCAACTAAGCTCCTCTAAAAAGTGGAGGTATCTCTTTTGAAGACCTAAGGGCTTGGTTCCTACTTCGATGAGTAAAAATAAGCAAGTACGGTCTAATACGGAAGTAAAGAGGGAGGTCAAACAACCCTGAGTGCCTAGACAAACCAAAAAAAATCACAAAAAAAATCGTCGCAGTTTTTTGGGTAGTTATCCGCTACACAAAGGCCCAGGAAGCTCGGTTTGAATATTAAAAATTGTGACACCGCACCCGACTTTCTCGGGGGAGAAAGTTGTAGAAAAATTTTCGTCTGTTGCGGCCGATACAGTTACCTACGCGGAAAGGCCCAAAAACACACATAAGTTAGAATTTTCTTGTTTATGGTTAAAAAGGTTAAAAACAACATCAAGAAATGAAAAATAAGAAGGCGAAGAAAAACTCTAGGGGTTGAAGTAGTTGGTCATGGAGGGATCTAAAAAATGACAACGGTCATAATTAAAAACCCTTGTGGAGTTGTCAGTTGTTAGTGTGAATTCTAATCACAAGCGTATGAAAAAATCTCACTTTAGCGCATAACAAATAACCCTAACATCAAATGTACTAATATACGGTGCTCGAGGATCCTTGAGTATCAGCCTCTTGGATCACATCCATGTTACGGGAGCCTTAAGATAGTAGTGGATGCGGAGAGTCACGGGTGGAGTAGAGACGAGTGGATGATGAGAGGGAGCAACACGGTCTGGAATCTAGCGGTAGCGTGGCGGTGCGTGCGAGAGGGGGTTGATGTCACTTAGTCATAGTGCGGGTTATTTACATAGGTAAGTGCAAAAGCATAGTGGCTTCAAGAGGAAAATGCGAGTAGCGGCCAAGGGAGCTTCGGTGATGAGGATGTAGCCCAACTAACTTGTCTGTAAATATTGGGCATGAGTTTTTAGTAGCTTCTCTCAACAATTTTAGTTTCAATGCATCGGTTGGCGGCATGATGCAACGAGATTGAGAGGAGCTATAGTACATATGTGGTAGTGGTGGTGGCAACGTCTTGGGTAGCGATACGAGAGAGAAGCAATGATGAAGGGTAGCAGAGACCAAAGCATTAGCATAGAGACCACACCGAGAGATCGATTAGCCAGAGCTTCGGGTAAGTAGTGTTATGCTAGAGCACTTTCCTCACTAAGAGGGAGTGTTGAGATTTGTGTAGTGTTGGGGTAGCTTGAGATGTCACTCTATCTCCCAAAATTTGTGGAGGGACTAGAGTACATGAGATATCAGAGACCCGAAAAAGGGATTTGAGAAATTCCATGAGGTTTGAGAAAATTAATTAATTAATATTTTTAATTAAGGACCCTAAGTCTAACTTAGGAAAATTAAAATATTAAAGGTAATTAATTTAAGCATGTGATGGAAATGACTTAAGTCACACGGATCAAAATTTATTTTAATCTTAGCCATCAAATCAAGATTAGATCACGGTCGTTGGTTTCCCAACGAGAAAATTATAAAGAAATTCTTGGGGTCGATTGGAGAAAAGCAAAGAGTGGCATAGAGCTTGTGACTAAACTAGAATTATAGGGCATGGTTTTCTAAGAATTTCCGGAAGTGTTTCAGCTACGGCGAGGGGTAGTATTGGCTAAGGGGATGATCTGATCCAAGAGACAGAGAGTCATCAAGAGGCAGAGAAGTAGCAATTAGAGCAACACGGAAGAGGAAGCACCGACGACATAGTAGCTATGTCGACGGTTGCGCAACACGGAGGGTTTTAGGTGCTATAGAGGCCTAGAAAGAGGCGGCGCACTAGGCAGCGAGAGGCCATCGGGGGCTTACGTAGGGCTGGCTTGGGAAATTTGGGGACTATGTCACCCAATATGGGGTTACGAAACCCTCTCCTTAGTAGCACGGGGGGTCGAAGCGCCGGAGCTTACACGGAGGGCTACGGAGCAACGTTGGGGTTTCTAGAGGTTGAAAAGGGCGGGATTACCGTAAATCCCGTTTGAGGGTGTGAATCGAGTCCAATTTTCTGTCTCTAGAACAAAGGTATTCTTTTACATATCTTATATTTCTCTATCGGCTTAACCGATGGGTACCCACATATTTTTGTACTCATATTCTACTTAATAATATAAACCCTGCGAGGCTAGAAGATCATTTTTCCGACGTAGGTTTTCTAGGGACAATTGTCCAAAAAATCTTGTGTGTCACTTTAATACATGTGCATGTATTAAGTTTTGAATATGTATCTATGAAGAGTTGTTAATGTGTTTACTTCGAGGAGTTAATGGCCTCCCTCTTTTGCCTACTGTGCTACCCTTTCTAGGCCTACGTATTGTTTGAAACCCTCTATTTGCTACTTCCTCTATTAGCCTTCTCGACTTCTACTTCTTTGCCTCTTCGCTCTTAGATCTCTAGCATCAGATCATCCCCTTGTAATACTACCCCTGCAGCTGCCGGCTAAACACTTACGGATATTCTTAGCAGACAGCCTAAAATTCCGGCTTAGTCTCGGTCGCACCTGCGCCGTTGTGTGTGTGTTCTCCAGCGGCCCCAATCCTTTCCTTTGCTCTTTTCTTGTTGGGAAACCAGCGGTCATAATCTAATCTTGGTTAATGACTAAGATTAAAATAAATCTTCGTCCGTGCGACTTAATTCATTTCCATCACATGCTTAAATTAATTACCTTTAATATTTTAATTTTCCCAAGTTATACTTGGTCCTTAATTAAAAATATTAATTAATTAATTTTCTCTCAAATCAAATGTAATTTCTCAAATCCCTTTAAGATGCAGGAGATCTCATTTACTCTAGTCCCTCCACAAATATTTGGAGCTAGAGCACATGCAGAAGCTACCCTAACAATCCACAAATATCAACAAGGGATATGCCTAAGTGACATCTATCTACGAAATCTCTGTGGGACCTCATGCACCTTCCTCTTTGTTTTCATGCGGTTGCTACCCCACCATGTTTATCTATCCTCATTCTTGCACCATGGATCAAAGCAGTGTCAATGGTTGAGGTTTGAGCATGGTCATGCAGTTCCATTGAGTCATGTATAGCTTAAGCCCTTGGGGACTAATCATACTACCATAGGTGGGAGGTACTAACAAGAGAAATCTCAACCTAGTGTCTATTTTATATTTACCCTTTTTAGCCTCATCATTCTTATGAAAGGCCTCCCACTACATTTAGAATTTTCCATTACGAAGAGAAGCTTGTTCTGACTCTCCCAATATCCCTTTCCCACCTTTGACAATAAATACCTTTTGATTTGAATATGTTGTTGTGAGTGTATATAGCCTTGAAAACTCTAATCTCGGTGTTATTCTCACATAGTAGTCATGGAAATTCTTTCACCAAATGGTAATGCAATTTTTTAACCCCTTTCAACATAGTTTTGTGGCATGTAGTGAATTATAAAACCATTCTTCACTTCCATACCCTAGAATTTGGGATTTTATATTCCCATTTAATAAAAACAAATTGGGGTAACTCTAAACTATAACATTTTCTCCACCTAAGAATGCTATCTCCTTGTAAGGTAAGCGGGGGTTTTTTTCATAGAATTTGTGACATAATGCACATGATTAAAAAACATATTGCTAGGAGAGGTAAATACGTGAGGGGTAGCAATGGCTTATCTTGTCGAGGAATTCATGATACACCATCGTCGAATGACGCCTTGCAATAGGTGAATGGGATGACGGAAGCCTTAATAATATTCTATTGCGCGGATTGACCAGGTATTACTCGGTCGATCTAGGCCGGTTTGGATGAGTGTATTCCCAGCATGCTATGGGTGGCATAGGAATTCTTGCAAGACATTTTTAAAAGTAGTAGCACATGGCCTTCAATTTGGTATATGGAATGGAGGGCGATTATGATGCTATAATATATCATATCGAGCCTCCCCATTGCCAATATAGACTCATAGATGTCATCTAAAGCACAACAATAACAGACCATACGGATATCTTTGGTACAATTGGAAGAGCACAAATATATTGCAAGCTATCATCGGACGGTGTAGAAAAAGTGACTTTATTATATCTCGGGCGAAATGATACGAGCATTGCCCAGTAAAGAAGAGATCCTTCATGTTCTATGGAGTTATGGCTTTATCCTCTATTTCACGACCGGTATTTGAGAGGCGGGCCGGGAGTGAACCTATTTATTCATGGTACTCACATAAATAATACAATCGAAATGGTGGGACATTTGTAGGATCTAATTGGGAAAATATGGCCGTATAAGTCGTTGTTGATAAACCCAGAGATTGGACCACATGATTTAAGTGATTTGTTTGGAAATAGGCGGGGAGAATCCTACTTGGTGTGATAACTTGTGAGTTTGGTTAGTGGAGATACGGTGATGAGTTCTTCCAATGCCCTTGAGTTGTTGGCATAGTTTTGGGTAGTTTTTCCTTTCTTTGCTTCATACATAGCAGAGACTACTTTAGCTTCTAATTCTTTCTTTTCTTGGTTTCTTTCTTCAACTCCTTTTGAAGTGACTCTTCAATGCATTTGTGTTCTTCAACTTCAATTTGAGACCTTGAACTTGTTCTTCAAGAGTATTGGAATGGATCTTCTCGCCTTGAGCTCTTTTACAAGTTTGATTTGCTTCCTTAGAAAATTCTTTATGGTCAATCCTTCTTCTTCATTGTTTCATACCCTCTTTTTTATTGTGTGGGCCATAAACAATACTCTCTCATTGGCTTTTTCTTTGTTGTCATTGTCTTCATCGGATGATGACTTCTCTTCCTTTAGAGAAAGTTCCTTTTAGATCTTTGCTTGTTGAATTTATAAAAGCCTTTCTCCCTTTTGAGTTGCCATCACTTATGTTCGGACATTTTGATGCGGAAATTCCCAACCTCACCACAATCGAAACATATCAATGGAAGTTTACCTTTGAATTTTCCCTTACCAATATTAGTTTTCTCATAAATTAATCATATTCTTCATGCGAAATACTTTCATCATCATCTCCTTTTTCTTCACACTTACGGTGCATGTCTTTTCAATTGAAGGTTGTTTGTGCTTATTGGTTTTCTTAGATGCAACGAACACATTTTCTAGATGTGAAGTACCCTCTTCTTCATCGAAGTCTCATTTAATATGCTATGAGAACTCCATGTAATTCCTCTTTCTTTCGGGATTTGTCCGGATTTTCTTGTATTCTAAGACCGATACCTTTGGGTTGAATCTCCCCGTGTGTATTCTAGGGGATATTTCGTATAATAGTCTTCTCGTCAGCGGCTCTCTAATCCTTCTAGGTATTGGTTATTTCATCAACGTATTGGAAGTATGCAACAATGTTGCAATCTTCTTTCATTCGAGTTGCTCAAATTTTCTTTATTATAGATTTGAAGCTTTGCTTCTTTGACATTTAAGTCACCATATATATTATCAGCTTGTCCCAAACACTTTTGGTGGTTTTACAACCCAACACCTTATGCTAAGAAGATTCAATAAGTCCACTAATAATAATATTCTTTTCTTTTGCATCATTTACCAAATTCTTCTTGCAACATTCATATGCGGTTGATGCCTGTAAATCCATTTTGAGCAGAGTGTCCCATACTTTGTAACCTTATGCCAAGAGATAGACCTCCATTCTTCCTTTCAGTGCATAATTATTTTCATTGAATAGAGGAGTACCATTCTTAGTATGCTCCATGACCTCCTTCCAATTTTGTTAAAATGCTATTGAAGGAACCAAGCTATGATATGAATTGTTGGAAATGCGAGAGGGGGGTGAATCGGTATTCCCTTTCGATTAGAGCATTAGTTAATCTTCAATTATTATCAATGTTTGTAAAATGATAGCAACAAACAAAAGGAACAAAAATGCACACAATATTTAAGGTGGAAACCCACTCACAGGGACAAAAACCACCTAACGCTTTTCTAATAATTCTTTAATATTCAACTCCAATTGAAAATAAAGCTCCAACTTCCTAGAATCTAGAAAAAAATTCTTCTCCAACTCCCAGCGGATGGACACTCCAATACCGAGATTCTTCGGTAGTCAGCGAATGGATGCCCCAACACCCAATGAGATACAACTCACCCTAGCATTACCCTACCACCCTATAGAAAGAATAAAAAGAGGAATGGACTCTCGTACCAAGGAAAATGGTCCACTTTACAACGATATAGAATGATGTAGAAGAAACAGAAGACACTAGAACATAACCCCAAATATGACACAACCACTAATTATGATCCTAGACCTCGCGACACTACCTCTTCCAACTCTTAGCGGAGATAGACACTAGAACAAGTTTTACAATAATGTATTTACAATGACTTAGTACAATGATACGCTACGATTATCCTACGTATGTAGTGCGCTTACATGAAGACTTCATGTGATGAACTTATTCTTTGTTGTTAAGACCTTGGTTGCTGCTCTCTCTGCCTGCCCTCTGTTTTGCACCTTTCTTTTCTTTGCTACATTGTGGATCATTTGCATATCCTTTAATTTTATATTAAAAATATAAAAAAAAATTGAAATTGAAAGAAAAGAAAATATGTTAAAGTGTTAGAGTTTTATACTTTGGCATAAAAAGAAAATGTTGTAGTTTGGTGTATTAAAGTTTAACTATTTTAAACTTTGTACAAGTGATTTTGTTTTAAAAGATTAAGGTCGATCAATTCAATCGGCGAAGAGTGCTTATATTCAAATTCTAAACCGGATGACCCAACACGCGAGCACTACCAACACGATAGTTAACTTAGAAGTGCCCCATAGTTGACCGGGTTGGTAATGGACAATGAAGATCAATTGAATGTCATTGCCAACGGGGGCACAGTCGGGGATTTTCATGTATCCGAGACCCCCCATAGTGACGTCCTTTATATGCTACTGGGAAAAATGGGCTTATGATCCCCATGGTATAATTTCACGGAGAAGAATTGAGAACGGATATTTGGCTTTCATTCAACGAAAGTAGACTTGGCTTGAGGAAAAAGATGGAAGTCAAATGCGAAAACATGTTAGGGAAAGTTATCAAACAATTGAAGCTAAGAAAAGGTCAATTCAAGAGCCTTAAGAGTCAGATGAAGAGTTGAAGATTGTTGTTAAGATTGGTGTAGACCACGGTGACAAGGCTGGCATGTAGAAATTCTTGCAAAGTCTTGGTAGAGATATCTACATTAAGGAAGAAATTGAGGGTTACCTACCCCGGTGAACACCCAATGGTGAGGAGGTTGTAGAGGTAGAGAAGGAAAAAGAGAAATTGTTGAAACAACTTATGCGGAAAAGGATGAAGAACTTTCCAAAGTGAATCGGTACAAATTTATTACAAAATCCCATTGAAAATCATCGCTGTACTTTTGTTTTTCCTACGGGTGATGCGAGATCCTCGAGCACAAATTTTCAATTAAATATCTTGTGATTGCAAATGGCTAAAATAGATAGAAAAAAGGCTCAAACGATTTGAAGCGCACAAAAAAATGAAGGTCTTAGAGAATAAAGTAGATAAGTACAAAATGGATTTCAGAAATGTTGAAGCTGAGATCAAGAATCTAAAATAAATAATGAAAGATAATGTGTTAATACAAGCTAAGGATATCATTTTGGACTGATATCATCTCGGAAATGAAGTCCAATTGGTGCTACGATGATTATTGCAAAAGAAAAAGCCTTATTGTGGAGTGTGAAGAGCTGGTTATGTCGATAAGTAGAAAGGTTAACAAGCAATTTGAATGCAGAGATTTATTGATTATATCAATTCCAAATCAGATCGGGGAATTAGACAAAATTATATGTAGGATAGAATGTTGTATGCGGTGGAAATTAATAAAATGATTTTAAGGAATGATCTTAGAAAGGCTATGAGAAAAGAAATTAATAGAAATCAAAGCCGATATGTGAATCTGATAATCTTTTGATAAAATGACAAGGGTAGGCACGCCATCTGTTGGGAAGGCGGGAATCATACACCATGGAGCTCTTATGAGAATTTACTTGGTGATGAAAAAAAGCAATATTGACAACATGCATGAGAAGACACAGTGCTTAAAGGAGAGACAATGGTCAACTTCTTGCAAAGACATTTCAACTCTTGTGGATGGTAAAAGTCTTTTTTCTTCACGAAGAAGGCCATCTTATGACCGAATTACGCATTCGGATTGGAGTATCATAATTTGACACATTCATCAAGACGAAGGTAGAAATATGGAAAAAGTAGAGCTTGGACTATTGACTTGCCAAAGTCAACAACAAAGAAAGACAAATCGATTGATCAAGGAAAAAAACCACTTCCTTGACAATTCCTATGGATTAGGATATTTACTTTATGTTATTTTGAAGTCAATAGAAATTGTAAAAATAATTTTTCAAGGCATGTGATAGACAACCTTCAAAGTCATGAAGTAGTTTTGGTAGTTAGAATTGGTTACAACGGTTCAAACTACTTTTTATTGGTTAATGTAATTTCCAAGAGGAAGGAAGGTTCGGTTTTTGGACCTTCAAAGCTTCTATTTTTGTACTGATTGACAAGTTAATGAATGAGTATGCAAGTTTCTATCATTTTGTTAATGTTGAAATGTATTCTCGATTTACGTATATGTTTTTCCATCTATAGATAAACGAGTTATTAACGATCGACCTCTTTATACTTATGTATTCGAGTTAAAAAAACATAAATTTGCGCTCTCTGTTTTTAACTATTTCTTCATATACTTCTTGGATTTTGAAATGATATTTTACGTATAAGCAAGCATATCGGTTGAAGTCCTCCTTAATTTCTTCTAATTCTTTTTGTTCAACATTTGCTAAAGATAACATTTACGAGAATGTTCATATATTTGATATTTAAGGGTTTGATTTTTAATATTTTAGGGTTGATAAGATAGAGACAAATATATACATTCGTGACATAATCGGATATATGTCTTAAGCAACGATTCATATCACAACTAAGGGATTGTCTCTTAAGGTACAACATTAATTGACGCGGGTGCCCGGGGTTCGAAGATTCGAATTTTTCCACGGGTTTTGTTCATATTTAGGTAAGTTTGTTCGGAGAGGAGAAATACTAATTTGTGCTTCCTTAAAATAATTCGCTCCTAAGAAGCACTCACAAGAAATTGAGATACTTCCTCGGTAGCTCCTGTTGTTTGATCCCGAGAAAAGCTAGTTTCAAGAAAGGGCGAGAAAACAAAAATATTTTCTACACGATGCCACAACACCGGCCAGGTTCATACATTTTCATTCAAGGATATTTCTCGGAAACTCATTTTCTAGGAAAAGGAATCACTCAACTTCACCCATTCATTTCCAGAACCAAGCCAGAAGAACGATCTTTTGAGTTTGTATAATTTCCTCTTACGAAACTCCAACCTCCTCGGTTTCGAGTTCTTCTGCCATTGATCACACCTATCCCTATATCAATTGTTCCACCTCATTCATTCCATCTACAAGCTGGTATCCATTTTACCCCACTCAAGGAGTAGTCAATCGGGCATAAACATGGCAGCCCCTACTTTCATGATGAATAGATATGCCATTAAGTCTACTGACAATTAATCGTGCCTCAAGAGTATCTCAAGTTTCTCCCTAGATTTCTTTGGTGAAGATGGAAATAACTGAGAACAACACTTGCCCTTGTTCTGCACATTTCAACTTTGAAAATTTTAATGTAGAACATCTTGATGGTAATGAGACACCATTCTAAGTGGAGAGGCAAGAAAATGGTTGAAGTTACCCAATGGTTGATCAATGATTTGGATGAATTAGAAAGATAATTCATCTAGATATGGGAGTGAAAAGAGACCATGGTTATTGTTATGAGGGTAATGCTATAAAGAAAAAATCAAATGAAAGTATGAGTGATTTTTTTCAAAATATTCTAATAATTTGTATATGGTTACACTGTGGAAATGAAACCCCTCCTATTGGAGCAAGGGGTTGTTTTTACAATAGGAGCATTTGAAATTTGGATTTTTAGTTTTACATTGAGAGAAGAAAAGATCCCCACTCTCTTGACAGATTGTTGATGCCTTAGAGATTGAGGCAAATATGTATGCTGCGGGAAAGTTCAAGATAAATAAGGAGCCTCATCTCGAGGTCGAAGGATAGATGGTGCGACAAAGAAATTCATTAAAAAATTGTCAAATAAATTGATGAAGCTAGAAATAGATAATAAGAAATACATGACAAAACGAGAGGGTTTTCAAATACGAATTAACTTGACTATGGAAATTTTACGGAGAGAGAGGAAAGATCCAAAGATCAGAAGTCCAAGCACCTTTATATATAGAAGCAACCCCATCACATTACATTGATATTGATCGAAATAAAATGAAGATCAAATTTCTATTGTATATGCAAGATGATGGATCAAAAGAAGAAATTGAAAGAATATGAAGATGAAAGTAAAGGCGATATCTCATTTGATCGAAAAAATAATTGATTACGCCAAGCAATTCTTGATTTTATGCAATCAAAATTACATAAAAAATATGATTACAGGTCAAAGAAGAGATTGAGAACACAATATGATGAAGAGAAAGAATCGGAATATTTTACCTACTCGATGCGACTCACTACGAGAAGAACCAAATTAAAAAATGGAATGAGAAACATTGCATGAATCAAGATAAAGAAAAAGAAAAACAACAAGCTGATACTTCCAAATAAAACATAATGATCCTAATATGTTGGAGAAGATTATTCTTGTTTCTAATCAAACTAAAAATTCAAGCAGAAACCCGGAGAAAGAACTGAAAAAGTTGACAAAACAAAATCAAACTTTCATTTTTCAAAAGAGTTAGAAAAAAGTGAAGTTAAATAACACTTCTCGAGTTAATTCAGAGCCTACGGTTATAAGAAGGAAATTGAGAGTTTATTAGTTTATCTCGGTGACGAGGTGGGTGATATATTGAACACACAGAGAAACCAATGGTTACTTTTGGACCTCATGTTGAAGAGAGTGGAGTGTACATTACACACCTTTTTATATATCGATTCTGCTACATGATTTCATTTTACATAATTTTATACCTTTTCGTTCCGGTGCATCACATAATCTAATGTCATTGTCTCACATTAAGAAAGAGTTAAATTTGCAAATTCACCAAGCCATGTAAAGACCTTTATTCCTTTGATTCAAAAGGGTAAAGTGTGTGGGTATTATCAAAGATTTGGTTGTTTCCTTAGCCCAGTTAACTAAGTATTATGATGGATGTGGTAGTAGCGGATATTCCGGCCAGGATTTGGTATGTTTTTGTCTGAATCTTAGGGGGAAAAACTTGGACGAGTTTAGTGAATTTCACATATGCCATCATTCTGTTTTTAATGGGGGAGGAAAGGAGGTTATAAAGAGAAACCAGATTTTTGAAAACTACTACCAAGAAAGATGCAGGTAATTCCCCCATTTATGGTCAAGAGAAGGAGGATCTCTCTTGTTTCATGCTACATGAAGATGCAGAATTTTCTGAAGATTCACAAAAGCAGCTCCCTTCAGCCATTTTACATAAGGAGTTGCATTCAAATAAGCTTTGGAAGTGTTATTTCGATGGTGCATTTTCTAAAGAGGGCACCGGAGCTGGATTCATATTTTTATCCCTTGAAGGTAACCTTGTACCTTTTTCTTTCAAACTGGAATTTGAATCCACTAATAATGTAGCTGAATACGAAGCATTGATTTTAAGTCTGCAAATAGCTAAACAGATGGGAATTCAGTCTATCTATGTTTTTGGTGATTCTGAATTAATCATAAGGAAAATTAAAAATTGGTGTCAAACTAAGCATCCTAGATTGAGGTCCTATAGAAATGAGGTATGGGATCTAGTTGAAAATTATTTTGAGGCCTTTAATTTACAGTTTATTCCAAGAGAGGAGAATAAAATGGCAGATTCGTTAGCAATTTCAGCCAGTACATTCAAACCACCAATCAATCCAAGGTTGAGATATGAGATTGAGTTGAGACACATGCCTTCAATTCCTGATAATGTAAAGCATTTGCAGGTCTTTGAGGATGATGAATATTAATCAGTTCTTGACAATGATTGGAAATTTTGAAGATAGTCAAATTGATTTAGAAGTGGATGAAAGTGATCAAGGTGAAATGTCTAAAAATCTGAAGCAGACAATTGGAGACCAGAAGATAATTCAGTTTAAAGATAATATTTTTCCCAGAGGTTTAGTACCTCTTGAAAGACTGTTTGATGCTAACGATGTGACTGTAAACTAGAAAAAGGTAGCCCAAGATGGAGAAATGGAAGACTGTAATTTAGGAACTCAAAATGAGCCTAAAATGGTCAAAATATTCAAAGGAGTTCCAAAGGAATACATATAAAGGTATGTAGATTTTTCCAAGAAGTTTACGGATGTATTTGCATGGTCATATGAAGATCTGAAAACTTATGATAAAAGTATTATTCAACATAAAATTCCATTGAAAGATGGGATTAAGCCTCATAGACATAAGCTCAGACAAATTAACCCATTATTGCTGGCTCCAATTGTAAAAGAGGTAAAGAAACTTTTACAAGCAAAGATTATAGTTCCTATAAGATATTCATATTGGGTTTCCAATCTTGTACCAGTCAGGAAGAAAAATGGAGAGATAAGATTGTGTGTAGATTTCATAAATTTGAACAGAGCTTCACTTAAGGATAATCTTCCTCTGCCAAAGATGGACTTTGTCTTGCAGAAAGTAACTGGAGCATACAGGTTATCCATGGTTGATGGTTTTTCCGAGTATAATCAGGTTGTTGTGGAGAAGGAAGATCAAAATAAAATTGCTTTCACTACACCCTGGGGAACATTCATCCATGCCAGGATGCCATTCGCCCTCATGAATGCAGGAGCTACTTTCCAAAGGGCAATGGATATTGCGTTTGTAGGGGACAAATTTGTAGTTATTTATCTTGTTGATGTTACAATTTTTTCAAGTTCTGATGATGAACACCTACAACATTTGGAGAAAGCCTTTTTAAAATGCAGGAAATATGGATTATCATTGAGTCCTAAAAAATACTTGTTTTCTCTAGAAGAAGGAAAATTGTTGGGCCATATAGTTTCAAAGCAAGGAGTGAAGATTCATCCAACAAGGGTCGAAGCCATACAAACAATTCCACTACCTCGAAGTAAGAAGGATATTCAAATATTTCTTGGAAAAATCAATTTTTTGAGGAGATTTGTTCCAAATTATGTTGATATTGTCAGGAAAATAACAGATATGTTGAAAAAGGATGTTGAAGTAAAGTGGGACAAAGATGCAAGGGAATATTTTGGAAGAATTAAAGAAGCTCTCCGAGAAGCTCCTGTTTTAATCAGTCCAAATTACTTGAAGCCATTTCAAGTTTTCTCATTTGCATCTTCCTCTACAATTGTTGTTGTGCTACTACAAAAAAATGAAGAAGGAAGTGAGCAGCCTGTAGCGTTTTTTAGAAAAGTGCTTCGAGATGCAGAATTGAAGTATAATATCTTGGAGAAACAAGTATATGCTCTGGTTAAATCATTAAAGGCTTTCAAAACTTATATACTTCATTCTCAAATTGTAGCATATGTGCCTAATTCTGCTGTAAAGGATGTATTAGTACATAGTGATGTTGAAGGGAAAAGAGGGAAATGGATTGCTAAAATCCAAGAATACGATTTGGATATCAAACCAACAAAGCTAGTCAAAGGACTAGGACCGGCTAAATTGTTAACAGAATTTAATTTCCAAGCTTTGGGAATCAGTTTACTTGCACCTGTAGAAGAAGTCACTGAAGAATAAAATCACATTCCGACAAGAGCAGGAATTAAGTATAAACTCCTCTGTTCAAATTGGTACAAAGATATTATTCATTATTTGTGTTTCCTTTCTTGCCCACCTTCAATTAACAGAGCTAGGTACAGAGCCTTGAAACTTAAAGCTCGGCCTTATGGTATAATTGAAGCTAAGTTGTATTGGAAAGATCCTGCTGGTGTGTTGTTGTTATGTCTAACAGAAGACGAAATCGTAGAAGTGATTAAAGAGTATCATGAGTGCTTATGTGGAGGTCATTACAGTTGGAAAGTAACTGCTCATAAGATTCTTAAATAAGGTTTTTATTGGCCCTCTTTATTTGCGGACGTATACAGGACTGTTAGAAGTGTCAAAAATGCCAGTTTTTTGCAGAAAAGAAAAGGTTAGCTCCTTTACCTCTTCTCCATGTTTTTGTTGAAGAACCTTTCAAACAATGGGGATTGGATTTTATTGGGGAAATAAATCCACCATCAAGTGGGAAATTTAAATGGATTTTGACTGAAACAGATTATTTTACAAAATGGGTAGAAGCAGTCCCTTCCAAAAAAGCAAATGATTTGGTTGTAATGAAATTTTTGGAGGAAAATATTTTCAGCAGATTTGGATGTCCAGTGAAGATTGTGATAGATAACGCTCAAGTCTTCAACTCGGTCAGGTTTATAAACTTCTGTCAAACTTATAATGTGATATTGTCCCATTCTACAACATATCACCCTGAAGGAAATGGATTAGCGGAATCCTTTAATAAAACGTTGGTGAAAATCTTGAAGAAGACAATAAATGAGAACCAAAATAATTGGGATTCAAAGCTGGTTTTCGCTTTGTGGGCAGTGAGAATGACTACTAGGAGATCCACTAGAAATTCACCTTATGAATTAGTATATGGTACCCAAGCATTATTTTTCACTCAGTTAGTAAGGCCAGTAATATATTTTCTTCAAGATGCTCAAGAGGAACCTAATGCCTTGATAAGAAGAATGAATAGAGTGATAGAATTGAGTGAAAACAGAAACAAGGTTAGAGACGATTTGGTCACTTATCAGGAGAAAATGAAGTCCATTTTCGATAGAAAAGCAAAAGACATCATGTTTCAAAATGGAGATCTGGTACTAAGATGGGATACATGAAGAGAGGATAAAGGGAAGCATGGAAAATTTGATCCTTTATGGTATGGTTCGTATAAAATCATTGAAGCCAGAACAAATAACACTTTCATGTTGGAAAGTCTTGACGGAGAAGCAGTAGAACTGCTTGTGAATGGGAAGTATTTGAAACACTATTTCCAACACTAGAAGCAGTCATTTCATCATTGTACATATCCGGTTTCTTATCATTGTATATTTTTCATCAAGCAATTTTTGACTTCATGCTCGAAGTGAAGGCGTTGATCTGCAGGTTCTTAGTGTTTCGTGGCAAAAAACACTATCCCCAGGTGGAGCCAGATGATGTGGATCATCTACATATCCTTTTAATTTTATATTAAAAATACAAAAAAAAATTGAAATTGAAAGAAAAGCAAATATGTTAAAGTATTATAGTTTTATAATTTGGCATAAAAGCAAAATGTTTTTAGTTTGATGTATTAAAGTTTAACTTTTTAAAACTTTGTACAAGTGGGTTTTGTATCAAAATATTGAAGGCCGATCAATTCAATTGGCAGAGAGTGCTGATATTCAAAGTCCCTTTTTCCTTTGTATTGTCGTCTCCTACAACCCCATTGCGATTTCTCGTCGCCGATGCGATCGCATTGCAACATCACCCATCGCATTGCAACATCACCCACGGCAGCAAACGATAAATTTGGTGGAAAATTGGTTCCGGATTTGTTTTCTTTCAATTGGCTGGAGTAAATGTAACAGATAATACTTTCAGATGGTCGAGTGTACAGTTCTCTCTCTTTCAGAGGGAGAAGACTATACTCATACTAAAGGGGCTTTATCCCTTTCGAATGGGCAGACAACAAAGGAAGCCTTTCGAAATCTTGAATTTCCGATAGTAACATCAAAATTAATATATGGAGGTTGTGTCATCGTACTCAAAGAAGATGACGAAGGTGTCGGCAATTGCGGTGCATCAAATGTGTCTTTCATAAGAATGCAGAGACATAGTTGGAAGTGGAATCGTTGCATCAAAAGGTTTGCAGAAGCACAAAAGGAGGGAAAATGCTCAGAGGAAGGTTCTGTCACAGAAACCGGGAATAACCTGGGCAAGTTTGAATATTGGCGTGGAAATTATGATAAGTTGTTTTGAAGAAAACCACGAGTGGTTTTTGCGCTGGGAATAAGCGGTAAATGTTTTTATGCTGGGTGGACGTGATACATGCTGGTGGTTAACGTGTGTTCCTTTAAAACAGCCCATTTCACGTTGAAAAAGCATGACGGAGCGGTCCAAATGAAATGGCGCGATGACCATCAGATCTGAGCAATCAGCGGTCAAGATCTAACACGATTATGCACAGATCACGGATGGTCGAGATATCCAATGGAAATGGCGGAACATCGAGGATCATTGGATCAAGGATATCAACGGTCGAGATCATATCATTATTTCGCGCGAACAAAGGATGGGCGAGAGGGTGAGAAATAATGTGATTGAGCGCCAACCGTTGGATCAGAAGGATCAACGGTCGATATTGATAGTGGGGAAATGCAATATAAAACATATGGACAGGGAGATGGATGGTTATGCGATGAAGCGCTGGAGAATTGATCATTAGATTTAAAATATCGACGGTCCAGATGAAATCAGAGTGTCGCAGAAATGAATGAATGAGGCAAAGGGAAAGTGAAACAACGAAACTGCACCGACCGTTGGATCTGGGGGAGCCAGATCAACGGTCCAAAATACATCGGCGGGAAGGCTTTGGTAAGTAACGATCGGGAGGAAAACTGGTGCTGCGATGGAGCGAGAACCATTAGATCAGGGAGATCGATAGCTCAGATCTTGTCGGCGGGGGAAAACCATCGGCAGGGAAATATAAAGAAGGCGGAAGGAAAAGAAGCCGCATCATCAGCAATTCCTATAGAATAGGATATTTGTTTTATTTTCTGAAGACAGTATAATTGTAATAAGACATGTAATAGACAGCTTTTGATGTCTAAAGTAGTTTTGGTAGTTAGGATTGGTTACAGCAGCCCCAAACTACTTTTTACTGTATTTAATGTAATTTTGAAGACAGAAAAGGGTCTGAGTTTTGGACCTTCAAAGCAGAATTTTTGTACTCAGAGATTGACAAGTTAATGAATGAGTATGCAAGTTTCTATCAGTTTTTTAATGTTGAAATGTATTCTCAGTTTACATTATGTTTTTCCATCTATTAATGAAACAGAGTTATGAGCAGCCGGCCTCTTTATACTTATGTATTTCAGAGTTAAAAAACCTTAATTTGCGCTCCTCTGTTTCAACTATTTCCTCATATACTTCTTCTGGATTTTGAAATGATATTTTCTGTATAAAACAACATATCACTTTGAAGTTCTCCCTTCTGATTTTTTCTGATTCTTTCGTTCAACATTGGCTAAAGATAGCATTGCAGAATGTTCATATATTTGATATTTAACGGTTTGATCTTTAATATTTGAGGGTTGATAAGACGGAGACAAATATATATATTCGTGACATAATCAGATAGATGTCTTAAGCACCAATTCCTTATCACAGCTAAGGGATTGTCTCTTAAGGTACAACACCTCGAACACTCATCAATGATTTGGTCGATGAATGGTGTGGGGAAGTTGTCTTTGGGACAAGATTTTTTCAAGTCACGAAAGTTAGTGCAGACACGAATGGTGCCTTGTTTCTTGAGAACGGGAACATGATTGGACACCCATGTGGTGTATTCAATGGGATAGATAAATCCAAAGATGCTTCGAGCTCAATGGGTCTCAACTTTTGGCGGATGGGAATGGCATCAGGCCATGTGTCGATATGGTGTTCAACAATGGCAAGATCAAGTCCATGCATATTGAAATAAGACTCGAAAAAAACATCACAGAATTATTTGAATAGCTTGATGTAAACATCAATTATTTTGGGGTACAATATGCCCCCAAGGTGATATTTTCTTCAATCCTTGGTTTTGTTATCACAAAATTTCACTTGATTGGCTACTACTCAGACAATTTCATGTAACTATTTCAAACCAAATTGTGACTGAAGCTTAGCTTCTTCATTCTGAGAGGGCTCTCTTAAGGGGGTTAATGATATTTGATAATGATGAAACTAGATGGCTAAATCTACTTGGAAAAGAAATTGATTGTGATATGTGTAGGTTGAAAAGAGTATAAGTCTGAAATCGTTGGGCTTATGAAGTCAAAAAATTCAGTAGTTTAGTGGTAGGTTCACTTGACATGGAAGTTGAGGCAAGAAGTGTTGAAATGTTATTACTGATGGCAAAGGAGGTACAGAGGTAGAACAGAATGCTTACAAGGAGACAAAGACAGACAATGGAGGCAAGAAAGAGGAAATGAATATAAAGGAGAAAGGCGTAGGCAGAGAAACCGTTGTTATTCCAAACAAACAAAAATGTATATATATATAGATAAATTCCGAGAATCTTCTATACAGTCGGGCGTTACACATAACATAATTTACATTCCGGACTTTATATTCAAATGTGCAGTGGAATGCAATGAGATTGGATATGCTTTGAATCAGTTGGCATTCACTATTTGAATTATGTTTGAAATTATCCCCAATTTTTAACAGAGCACTTGTATTCGATTGACATGGAGGTTGTATATATGGTAGAACTGTGCGTTATATATATGGCAGGACCGTGTTGAAATGCCAGAGACCAAGGGCACTTATAATGGAGCGGAACCATAGTCGTAAATTCATTCGAATAATCCCTGTGCATTTAACCCCACTCATAGAAGAACCCTGCGTGAAATCGTGGTCACTTAACTCTGTTTTATGATAATAGAATTCCCGCTTTTTGTTCGTGTTAATTGAATTCCTCAACCGAAGATTAAACCAGGAGTTAATAAACGAGAATATACACAGGAGAGGGCAAACCAGATGTACAACTGCGGTCAATCATTGTAGCAAAACCGCGAGCGGGTTTACAAGGTGGGTTGCCCCTCTTCGCACCGCTTTAGACGAGTAAGCGGTAATATTTGGTTGGGCAACGATTCCACAGGATTGTTGACACGTGGCCAGGCTACTTTTCCAATACCACCACTTAAAGTGCGCCTTCGCGTGTGAAAAACCGATGTTGGATGCCGAGCGAAATGCACACAGGTCGTTGATCTAGAGAAGGGACATCGGACAGTGGTCGATTGCAGTAGATGCTCAGACGATAACGGAGATGCGCGAGGGATAAACAAGGTACGACGCGCACATTTGATTGGTCCATTGAGTTATAGGTGGGCCCGGATCCACGGGTTATTACGAAGTTAAATCTTTATAAAGTGTTGAACCATTAATATAAGGTCAGAGATATAATTGAATTGCCAAAGGTTATTGTAAAAATTTATTTAAAAAGGCGTGGAGTATTAATATAAATTTATAAAGGGTTGAACAGTTATATAAAGTTCGGAGACGATTATATAAGCCGAGAAATACAATATGACATTCAAAAGCTGCTAATTGTATTTATTTATCAGTTTCTCCAAAATTGATAAATAAAATTGCCAAGAAAATAAAGAACCGTGGGAGTGAAGCATTGAAACTTCCAACGTAGAACAAAGCAGAGATTGTGAGATTGTCCGGACTTGGGAAATCATTGGGAATGAAACTTGAATGCAATTATGGAAAAGGAAAAGAAGAGGAAAGCATGCAAAGATGAAAGTTCGGTGAACAGAAATATGTACATGAATGAGTTGGACAGGTGAATAAGCACAGAAAATAGGGAATATGCAGATGACAGTGAACAAAGTATATGCAGAACAGGTTCTTAACAGCAGCAGGAAAAGACAAATCCAGTAAAGCCAAAATCCAGAAAAGGAGCTGAGTGAAATTGAAATGTGTAATTAAAAATGTGAATGTAAATGTTGTAATTATTTTTATTGTGTGTGATGCAAAGGCAAGTATCCTAAGGAAAATACAAAATCCCACTGTAGCATGGAAATTTGTACATATTGTAGTAATTCTAAAAATGAGTTGGAAAAAGGAATAAGAAGACAGAAACCAAAGAGTCATGACTGTTCACTCCAAATTCCTTGTGAAATACAAACAGTCATGTGAGAATTTCTATATATAATATCAATTTGATAAGCTCAACAGAGAGAGAGAGAGAGAGAAAATATAGAGAATGCAGAATATAGAAGAATAAAGCAGAGAAGATTAAGAGAAGAAGAGCAGATACAGAACATAGCTGATATCTGGAGTAAATCAGCAAACATTCAGTTTGATAAATTGAGGAAGTTGAAGCTTCCCTATCGAGTTGTAGCTTGATAGCTGTCAGTTGTAGCTGACTGAGGTTGGAGCCTCCTGTAGGTTGGTGCCTGCAGAAAATTGAAGGGAGTTGGTGCTTCCTTGCAAGTTGTAGCTTGCAGAATTGAGGATAGAGCCTCCTGTAGGTTGGTGCCTGCAGAAAAAAATGGTGAGAGGGAGTTGGAGCTTGCCTTTGCATCACAACAATAATAAGATGTGGTTTTCTCCCTTTATGGGTTTCCACTTATATCTGGTGTCTCTGTGCATGATATTTATGTACTGATTTGATATGTATCATCTGCTAAATACCCGCTGCTCTCATATGAAGTCTACTGCTATATTATACTAACACTTGCTGCTTACATTCTAAGATTACTCACATATTAAATTGGATATGAAATGAAGGTGTGAATAATTTTAATGAAAATTTCTAAAAGATCAGGAATGTGTTAAACTGATTCATCCCCCCCCCTCTCAGTTTAACTAAAGGTTCAACAATTGGTATCAGAGCAGGTTTCTTTGTTCAAGTCTAACAACTAAAAGGAGATCCTAGGTTCCCAAGATGGCTAGTAAAGAAGGATGCTCAACCAATAAAGCCCCTTTCTTCACTGGTGAAAATTATGCTTTCTGGAAAATTAGAATGAGGACATACATAATGTCTCTAGGAATAGAAGTTTGGGCTGCTGTGGAATTAGGATATGCCCCAAAGGCAACTGACACAGAAAAAGAAACAAAACAAGATTTTGTGGCTAATGCAAAAGCCATGAATGCCATCCTTAATGGATTATGTGAAGCAGAGTTTATTAAAGTAATGCACAAAGACACTGCCAAAGATATATGGGATACTCTTGAGAACATACATGAGGGAGACAAGAAAGTAAAGACTGCCAAACTTCAAGTCTATAGAGCCCAGTTTGAGAACTTAAAAATGAATGATGATGAATACATTGCCAGTTTCTTCCTAAAAGCTGCAGAAATTATTAACAATATGAAAGCTCTTGGAGAAAAAATGCCAGAAAGTATAATTGTGCAAAAGATTCTAAGATCTCTTCCATCCAAGTTTAATCCAAAGGTGTCTGCAATAGAAGAAACAGCTGATTGGGAGACCTTGACCATGAACCAGCTACTTGGAAATCTAACAGCCTATGAAATGAGGCTCCCACAGAAGAAGACAAGTACGAGGGAGGCAGCTTTTAAATTAGAAAAGAAGAAAGAAGAAGAAGGAGACATATGCTCTTGCTCAGATGAAGAAGAGGCAAAATTTGTCAAGAAATTAGATAGAGGATCAGGTAAATACAAAGGTAAACTTCCTTTTAAATGCTTCAACTGTGGAAAAGTTGGACACTATGCTGCTAAGTGTCCTCACAAGAAAGTAAGGAATCAGCCTCAAGAGTCATAGAGAAATAAATCAAAGAACTGGTAGAAAGGAAAGAAGTTCAGCAGAAAATCCTTCTACGCTCAACAAGACAACGATACATTTGAAGATTCAGATGAACCCTCAAGTGAAGAAGGAACCTCCGAATTCTTGTTGATGACCATAGAAGAACTTGAAGGACTCCTTCTAGAAGATGAAGAAGAAGAAGGGGAAGTCGACCTTGAGGGGGAGCTAAGAAGTGCTCTGGAAGAGATTGACAGACTCAAACTGAAATGCAGAAAACAAAAGGACATTATCCTCAAGTATGTACGAGAAGAACAGAATTCAGAAGTCTTAAAGCAGCTAAAGATAAAGCTTGAAGAAGCCAAAAAGATAGAGGACATGTTACTTAAGCAAATCAAGGAGAAATCTCAAGAACAAGAGAAGTTGGAAGAAGAAGTAGTATGTCTCAGGAAGAAATTAGAAAATGCTCAAAGGAAAGTGGTCATAAATTATTCTCAAACAACAAGCTCTAGTAAGTTGAATGAAATTCTGGGTGCTCAAAGATCTCCCATGATAAAAACTGGAATAGGCTATGAAGGAGAATCAAGTAAAGGCAAAGAAAAGGTTGACAGAGAGATTATTTTTGTAAAAGCCAAGAAGAATGATGAAGCAGCTCAAGCAATTCCTACAAAAGAAGAAACCTGTAAGGAGAAAGACAGAGATCAGAAGAAACCTCTAGTAACAAAGAATGCAATAAATATTAAGACAACAGAAAAAGAATCATATGCCTCTGAATATGTCAAAATCGGAAGCCACCAAAGGAAATTCTTCCCTCCTATGAAGAATGCCACCTGTTATGTCTGCCACAAGCTGGGACACATTGCTGCATATTGCCATACAAGGAGGAGTAATTCAAACCAGCAAAAGATGCAAACATTGAAAAGACTGCCTCAAGCAAACAAATGGAAAAGACAACCTTACATCAGGTATGCAAATAGTTTCTATGGTTACTATTTCTATTGTAAGGAATTTGGTCATAAAATTATTGAATGTAGAAAGTATGGACAAAGATTGATGTTCAACACCTCAAGGAGGTTCATGAATCAAAGAAATTCTGTTCATACTCACAATACTGGAAAAACTATGATCAAATGCTTTATATGCAATCAAGATGGACATATTCCTTCCAAATGTCCTCTGAAAGGATGTGATTCATCAACTCACAAAAGATACCAAACAAAAGGATGCCTCCAGTGGATAAAGAAGGAGAATAAATGTGACCTGGCCCTAACTGCTCAAGACCTGAAAAGCCAGTGGTACCTGGACAGTGGCTGCTCAAAACATATGACTGGAGACAAAAGCAAGTTTATAACTCTTGATGAAAAGAAATCTGGCCATGTTACTTTTGGCAATGATAAATCAGGTAAGATCAAGGGAAAATACTCAGTCAGCATAGATAATGGAAGAGGAAAGGCCCAATATGTACTATTTGTAGATGGGTTGAAAGCAAATTTACTTAGTGTCAATCAGATGTGTGACAAAGGTTGTGAAGTTCTCTTTAGAGCACAAGATTGTGAAGTCAGATCAAGCACAACAGGAAAGACTCTGCTCAAAGGTGTTCGAACAGAGAGTAATGTTTACATAGTAAAAGAGGAGGATGAAGCCTGCCATCTAAGCAAACTTGAGGAGTCATGGTTATGGCATAGGAGATTGGGACATCTCAGCTTCGACCATATCATCAGACTGAGCAAGAAGAAAGCTGTCAGAGATATGCCAGAAATAAAAATGCCTTCAAATACCATATGCAAATCTTGTCAATTGGGGAAACAGACTCACACATCCTTTAGATCTAAAGATGAGCTATCAACAAGAAGACCACTCCAGCTTGTGCACATGGACCTGTGTGGACCTGCTAGAACTAAGACACCAAGTGGAGAATCCTACTTCATGCTGATAATAGATGATTTCTCCAGAATGACATGGGTTGATTTTCTCAAGAACAAATCAGAAGCACTGGAAAAGTTTAAGACATTCAAAGCATTAGCAGAAAATCAAACTGGATGCAAGCTAAAATGTATCAGATCAGATAGAGGAGGAGAATTCATAGATTATGACTTTGCAGACCTATGTAATGAACATGGAATAAAGCAACAATTTACCATTGCAGGGACACCTCAGCAGAATGGAGTAGCAGAGAGACAAAACAGATCTGTACAACAAATGGCCAGAGCTATGATGCAAGAGAATAACATTCCTCAAACCTTTTGGGCAGAAGTTGTACACACAGCAGTACATATTCTAAACAAAGCTCATTTAAGACCTAACAGTGACAAGACACCTTATGAGCTATGGCATGGTAAACCTGCATCAATCAAACACTTTAGAGTCTTTGGCAGTAAGTGCTACATAAAAAATAATGATGAAAATCGGGGGAAGTTTGATGCAAGAGCAGATGAAGGAATACTCTTACGATATGCATCCAAGAGTAAAGGATACAGATGCTACAACAAGACTCTTCGAAAAATTGTAGAAAGTATTGATGTAAGATTTGATGAAGAACTTCCAAACAAGACAAGAGATATAGATTGCGTAGCCATCCTGAAAATCATGAAGAAGAGGACCAAGATGATGAAGAAAACAAGCAAACATCAAAATGTATTTACGTAAACCCATTGCTTTTGAAAGTCATTCAATCAAAGGAAAGTATTTACAGAAACCTATTTATGAGAAGGAAATGTTAGCAATACTGCATGCACTAAAGAAATGGCGAACTTACCTAATGGGAAGACACTTCAAGGTAAAAAATTATCATGATAGTCTTAAACACTTTTTGGAACAAAGACTATCTTCAGAAGAGCAGCAAAAATGGGTCACAAAGATGTTGGGTTATGAATTTCAAATAATCTACAAAAAAGGAAAGCTTAATGTTGTTGCAGATGCACTCTCAAGAAAGAATGAAGAGGTGGAAGCATTTCTTTGTGCCATTTCTATTATCCAACCAGATTGGATAACCGAAGCAAGAGATGAATAGAAGAAGGACAAAGAAGTATGGACACTCATTCAAAAGTTGCAGCAAGATCCTAGTACATCTGATACATTTAGTTGGAAAAATGATTCTTTATGGTACAAATATCGCTTATATCTTTGTAAGAATTCCCAACTAAAACAAAATATTCTTTTGGAATTGCACACTTCTCCTTTAGGAGGACACTCAGGATTTTTAAAAACTTACCACAGGTGAAGAAAGAATTTTTTTGGGATGGCCTTAAATCTGATATTCAAAAGTTTGTGGCGGAATGTTTGGTTTGCCAGCAAAATAAAGTGGAAACAATTAAGACCTCGGGACTTCTACAACCTTTATCCATTCCAAGTCAACGTTGGGAGGAGATTTCAATGGATTTTATCACATGTTTACCTAAGTCCGAAGGAAAGAGTGTCATCATGGTGGTAGTTGATAGACTTACCAAGTATGCACACTTTTGTGCATTATCTCATCCATTTAAAGCAAGTACAGTTGCTACTACATTTATGGACACAATTAAAAATCTACATGGAAACCCAAGGGTTATTGTGAGCGACAGAGATCCCATTTTTACTGGAAATTTTTGGACGGAGTTATTTTCTTGTTTGGGTACTCAATTAGCTCATAGCTCATCTTATCATCCTTAATCCGATGGTCAAACTGAGATAGTAAATAAATGTTTGGAAGGATATCTTCGTTGTTTTGTATCTGATAAACAAACACAATGGGTCAAGTGGTTACCTCTCGCAGAATGGTGGTATAACACTTCCTTCCATACTGCAGCAAAAATGACCCCATTTATGGCACTTTATGAATATCATCCACCATCGATCACATCATCTTTAAGGGAAAATTCGAAGGCTCAAGCAGTGGAAGATCACATCGAGCATCAGCAAGAAGTTCTCCAACTCTTAAAGGATAACCTAAATTTGGCACAAAATCGAATGAAACAACAGGCAGATCAACATCGCAGCGAGAGAAGTTTTGATGTATGAGATTGGGTATTTTTACGGCTAAAACCATATAAAAAAATGTCCCTCAAGAAATCTAAGAAGGATAATAAATTATCACCAAAGTACTATGGTCCTTACAAGGTGTTGCAAAATATTGGTACTATGGCATACAAATTGGAGCTTCCTGCTTCTTCGCGAGTACATCCAGTTTTCCATGTTTCATGCTTTATAGGTGAAAATCTTCCAGTTCAAACAGTATTGCCAGAACTTGATGGGGAAGGGAAAATCATATTGGAACCTGAAGCAGTCATGGAAAAAAGAACTCGACAACTACAGAATCGATCAATTTCAGAGTATCTCATCAAGTGGAAGAACTTACCCACTGAAGATTCTACATGGGAGGATGAGAATTTTATACAGAAGCACCCAGAGCTACTCAAGCGTTGAGGACAACACTTTTTTGAAGGAGAGGGGCATGTTAGGTCCCTATATTACTAGTTTAGTCCCTTATTATTGTTAGTATAACCCCCTTATTGTTATTATTGTACCCCTATAACCGCCATATTGTTATTATTGTGCCCTTAAATTATTATTGTTAGGTCGGCTAGGATTACATTGTGGCCCCATGGACTCCTATATATAGAAAGGAGGTTTTGTAATTTGTATCATCCAAGAATTGTTCATTCATGTAATGTATTGGAGGTTTCCCCCTTGAAGTGGCTTATTTCTAAGGCCTTGATATCTCTTTTCTTCTATTTTTGGAGCTGGCTTCACAACTGGTAATAGCGTTTAACATTTAATGCACAGGGTATACACCATTCACGACATTCAAAAATTCATCATTCTCTTTTCTATTGGCTCGTTTTTCTTCATAAAAATCACTACAGGATTGATATCAAACTTGGCCTAGTAGCTCACTCCCCCTCCTCCTCCCATGCTCTACGCTGACCGTGGGGCTCGAGAAATGAGCAGTTGAGAGTTCCGGGCAATGGGTATGTGAGAGAGTGGGATGGTGATTTGTTCGAGCAACGAGAGAGGAAGGGTTGGCAAGAGGTGGTAGGCTCGAGTGGTGGGTTGTGAGTGGAGTAGCGTGAGGGCCAAGGTGCCATGAGGTGGGAGGGGAGCGCTGAGGAACGTGGAGTGCAATGAGGTGCGAGGGGGAGCATGGAAAGGGGAGGTAGGGAGAAGGTCCACGTTGGGAGCTGAGGAGCCAGCGGAGTGGAAGGGTCGGCGTAGAGTAGATGGAGGGATCCCTTAGGTTGGTGGAATGGGCAGGTGTGTGAGGTAAGAACTGAGGAGACGATGGAGGCAGTGAAGGACTCCTCAACTAGACCAATCCTCCCTTTGGAGCTCTGCAATAAGAACCCAATTAGTCATAAACCCAGGATATGGTAGGATTTCACAGTGCCACAGACATGGGTCTATTCGCAGCCCTCTCTAGGTCTATTTTCAGCCCTACATGCATTTGGGTACCTCATAATCTTCAAAAACTGGAAGGGGAAGAAAAAGTTCAAGGCTGTGAGTTGTGGCATCTCATTCATTCATGCAACCATTACTTGCATTCTCTCTACTCATGACATGCATAGTAACCCATGGAAGCTTAATGCAAACCCAATGCATTCTATGTGCCTCCCATCAAATGGCTTGATGGCTAGAAACAATGGTAGGGTTGAACAATAAGATGACAATTTCTAGGGATAAATAGGAAAAACCTTTACAAACTGCAAGCTAGAAAATGCCACAATACATGTAACTTCACCTTGCAAATGTAAATGGTTAGATTTTGACAAAGGCGAAATCAATGGAGTGTTATATCACTCAGTTTTGGCAGAATTTATAGTGATGTAGGTTTGATTGGTGCAAAATTTGGTAGAGGTGTCGAATGGAGAAAGGGAAAACTCGCTAACGAGAATTGAACGCTAAGTATGAGACACTGCATGCTATTCACTATTTTGAGAATGTAGAGAGCGCAGAGACAAGGCAAGAGACAGTTATGCACAATGGTAGAGAACCGCCCAAAATCACAGCACATTCAAATTTCAGCAAGGAAAGAAGGAACTTTTCTCTGATACCATGTTAAACACACACATGGTGTATGAGAAGATAAAACACACAATTGGGAAAGATAGGCATTCATTGCATATATTATTCACCATAGATGTACATTTATAATACAATGGTGTGACTCTTGGATTCATCTTCCAAGGTCACTGGGAATCCTTTGTTGCTCTTCGCCTTCCACACCTACTCATAGAGGATTAGGTGTTCAACATTTTCTAAAGGATTGGAAACCTTAGATGAAATTATGAAGGTAAAATTCTTTCCTCTTGTAAAGACATATCTTGGATATATTAGATAATCCTCCCACTCTTCAGCACCAAGCTATCTAAATGTAGCTACAGCCAACTAGCAACATTTTTTCACTCAGCAAAAGAACAAAGAGACCACCCAGGTAAAGCATGACCACTTCAATTCAAGGAAGAACAATAACAAAAATATCAATTAGCAGGTAAACATAAGTAGAAGTTTTCAT
Organism: Pinus albicaulis; assembly: GCA_034641835.2. Lineage (NCBI taxonomy): Eukaryota > Viridiplantae > Streptophyta > Pinopsida > Pinales > Pinaceae > Pinus > Pinus albicaulis. Next base: position 1,479,368,933 of record CM076584.1, on the reverse strand, counting down.
GATCACATAAATTTCTTCTTTAATGGAAAATGTTTCTCATGTCATAATTTTGGTCATAAAGATGGACAATGTGTTGCATACAAAACCATGATGACCAGAGAAGCCATAAAGCAAAGAAATGAGATTGGAGAAAAGAAGAATACTTACAACAAATTTTCTCCTCTTCAAGGTTAAATTGGATGTACTTATTAAAATAACTTTGGACATGAAGAATCTGAATGAAGGAGCAAAATTCAACCAAAAGAAAATATACCCACAAACTCCAAGGTATGGAAAAAGAATGACTCACAGGTTGAAAGCTGTGCCATAGATTTATTTTCATAAGGAGAAGAAAATAAATGGTACATTGATAGTGGATGCTCAAAAATCATGATAGCTGATAAGAATAAACTTTTTTCATATAATGCATTAGTGAAAGAAAAGAATGTTACTTTTGGAAATGACTCGCTTGCTATCATTAAGGGTAAAGGTTTTTTCTTTATAAAAGAAAAGGCTAAATATAAAAATGTTATGCATGTGGATGGGTTAAAGCATAAATTATTGAGTGTAAGCTAAATGTGTGATCAAGGAAATGAAGTTTTATTTAGTTCAAAATAATGTGTACTATGTGAAATTGACACAGGAAAAGCAGTGATAAAAAGAACTAGAACACCAAGCAATCTGTATATATTGAAAGGTAGCCAAGAGAAATGCTACTTAAGTAAATATACAAAAAATTGGTTATGGCACAGTATTGGGACATTTGAGCTTCTCTCAAATAAGAAAATATATCAGAATCAAAGATGTTCATGATCTTTCAAGCACGACTCTGCCTGAAAGTACCATATGCAAATCGTGCCAATTTGGTAAGAAAACCAGGGTGCAATTCAATGCCAAATAAGGATCAGCAAGTAAGCCTCTTGAACTTATACATACTGATCTATGTGGTCCTGTAAGGTAAAGGTCACCATGTGGAGAAAAATACTATATTTTATTTATTGATGACTTCTCTAGAATGTGTTGGATCAGTTTACTAAAACATAAATATGAAGCATTTGAAAAATATAAGATCTTCAAAGATTTGGTTGAAAATGAATTAGATATAAAAATAAAATGTCTTAGATATGACCAAGGAGGATAATATATATCGTATGAATTCTTTGATTTCTGTGAACATCATGGCATAAAAAGACAACTTTCTGTAGCTGGAACCCCACAAAAAAAATGGCATGGCAGAAAGAATGAATAGAACAGTTCAACAAATGGATCGTGCTATGCTTGATGAATGTGGAACTCATGATACCTTTTGGGGAGAAGCAACACATACTTCAATAAATATTCTTAACAAGGCTCATGTTTGTGTGAACAGTGATAAAACTCCTTATGAGCATTGGTATGGTAATCTTCCCACTGTCAAGCATTTTAGAGTTTTTGGAAGTAAATGTTTTATCAAGAACAAAGATGAAAAGCTTGTTCGTTTGAGCCTAGAGCAGATGAAGGAATATTTCTTGGATACTTTTCTAGATGTAAAGAATATAAATGTTACAATAAAATAATTCGGTAGATTGTTGAATGTATGGATGTTGTAATTGATGAGTCTCTCACAGATCCTAAAGGGAAATAACAACTACAAATGAAGATGATGATGATGTATATTTTCACTCATCAAATAACAACAATATAGAAGGAGAACCCAATGAAGCAATAGAAGAATATATATTTGAAAAATATCCATCTAGGTATGTTCAAAAGAATCATCTAAATCCCAAATTTTGGGAGAAAATGGATCAGGTGTCCAAACAAGAATAAATCTTGTAGGATCCCCTATCTATCTGGAATTCTTATCCACTATTGAACCACAGAATGTAAATCAAGCTAGTAAATATAAATGTTAAATTCAAGCCATGAATGAAGAACTTGATCAGATTGGAAAGAGTCATACTTGGGAATTGGTTAGAAGGCCTCATGGTAAAAATGTTATTGGAACAAAATGGATATTTAAAAACAAGTTAAATGAAAATGGAGATGTTATTAGAAATAAAGCTAGGATTTTATGTAAGGGGTATGCTCAACAAGAAGGTATAGAATTTGAAGAAACATTTTCTCCTGTAGCCAGAATTGAAGCCATAACAATGTTTCTTTCTTTTTCAAGTTTTCAACAATTCAAAGTTTACTAAATGGATGTAAAATCTGCTTTCCTCAATGGTGATCTAGAAGAAGAAGTTTATATAGAACAACCAGAAGGATTCATTATGGGAAATGATGAAAAACTTGTCTGAAAAATTAAAAAGGCTTTATATGGTCTCAAACATGCTCCTCGAGCATGGTAGTATTGTCTTGACAATTATCTTCAACAACAAGGTTTCAGAAAGGGATCTGCTAACAGTAACTTATACACAGAAATTGAAAATGATAAACTATTGATTATTGTTGTGTAGGTTGATGACATCATTTTTGGAAGTAATGAAGAGTTCATGAGTCTAAAATTTTCTTCGCTTATGAAGAAATAATTTGAAGTTCCATTACTTGGGGAAGTAACATATTTTCTTGGCTTACAAGTGCAACAAGCAACAAATGGCATACTTCTATCAGAAGAAAAATATCTTAAGAAAATTTTGAAGAAGTATGGGATGGAAGACTACAAACCTGTGAGTACTCCAATGGTAACTAGATGTAACCTCAGTTCTCATGATGATTCTCCTATGGTGAATCAACCAGATTATAGATCCATGATTGTAAGTCTTCTTTATCTAACTAGAACAAGACTAGACATTATGCATGTAGTTGGGATTGTTGGACGATTCCAAGCTAATCCAAAAGAGTCTCACCTTCCGGATGTAAAAATAACATTCCAATATCTACAAAGGACTTAAAACTTTGGTCTATGGCATCTAAAGGATTCTAATCTCACTCTTCATGCTTACACAGATGCAGATTGGGTTGGAAATTTTGATGATCGAAAAAGCACTAGTGGTGATGCATTCTATATGGGGCCTCGATTAGTATCTTGGTTCAACATGAGACAATGTTATATTGTATTATATACAGCGGAAACAAAATATGTGGCTGCCGCATCATGTTGAATACAAATTCTTTGGATGATGCAGACACTACAAGAAATTCAAATCAAATGTGGACCTCCCATCTCCATTCTATGTGATAATACAAGTGCCATTAGTATCCTAAAAATCCTGTTATGCATTCCAAGACCAAACACATTCCTATTAAGTATCACTTCCTATGTGAACAAGTGATTGAACAAAATTTTAAATTGGAGTATGTTCCCTCCAAAGAACAAGTTGCAAACATATTTACTAAACCTCTTCCCAGGGAAGCATTCGAATATCTCAAACAGAAGTTGGGAGTTTCCTCTGCCTCTCTTATCAAATATGCTTAATTTAAAAATATTAAATTCGGTACGCTGGTTTCATAAAGGAGAATCACATATATACACGTGTTTCTGCATATAAAATCTCTGGGTCAATTTTTAGAATAGTCTGTGGTGCTGTTGGGTAATATTTGTTGTTGTTTCAGTATTGATCTTACTATACCTTCCTTTGATATTTATCTCCTTGATGAAAATTCTTTGATGAATTGGTTGTTGAAGGTGTTCAAGATGCACAAGTTTAGGGGGAGCACCTACCTTGTTGAGAAGGATGCATTATTGGCATTATGATTGGTTGTTGTGTTATGATCTCCTGTTTTGACATTCTTTGGTCTTGTTTATACAAATTCATATATGTTATTTGATGAAAAATTCATGTTGAAACCTATGATGTAAATTTGCTATATTAAGTCATGTAAGGACTTCTTCAAATTCGTAAACCCACTTGGTTGGGTAGTTGAGTCAAATAGGTAATTCCACTCGGTTGGATCATTGATGTAAGTATAAGTCCTTGGTGATATAAATGGTAATACTCAGTTGAGTTATAGAGTCATATTATTCATTGAAAATTATGTCTGAAGATTTATCATGAACTTAGGGGGAGCATGGTCAATATAGTGCACATGAGATCTGCAGAGCTCTTATTTGTACAGGGATGGAGAAACATTGGGTTGGTATTGATCTTCCCTTTGCCCTTGATGTCAAAGGGGTAGAGTATATTGGTGTTTGAATAATGGTCATGATTAATTTATCTATCCATTGTGACGAATAAACACCATCATGGTTGCATCAAGTCCAAAGGGGGAGATTGTTGGAAATATGATGCAATTTGTTGTCCTTGATGGAAACCTAATTGATGAAGTTGTCCTTGATGGAAACCTAATAGATGAGTTTCCTTTTGATAATAAACCTATTTGTTAAAGATGTAAAAATGATGTATCCACGGGTCAGTTCAGAAGTGACAGAGAAAGGAAATTTAGTTTGGATCAGAGAAATTATAAATATAACATGTCACAATGTATACGCAAGTTTGATGAAGGTAACCCACATACATACGCTACTTGGTATGTAGGCAACCCGTGTATACATCCAGAATTAGTATATTCATAGTTATTATGAAGATAAGTCATGTATACACGTGAGTATGATGAATCAAAATTATGTATGCCTTTTGCACTGTAAAATTATGATACCAAGGGCCACTACCCTGGTATTAGCCCACAAAATTGAGCGATGTATCGTCTATTTGATTCCATCTAAGAATACCATCGACAGTTGTGTGGCTTTGGCTCATCGTATTGGTAAAGGATAAATCTATATAAGGTGAAGTAGATCATAGTGTAAGTGTGTGCATGTTTAAGGGCTGTTACTAAATACTTCTCTCTGAAGTATATCTACATGGGATGAACTCTGTTTTGTTGGTTGATCTAAATCTATGATGCACCCTCGGATACAATGATGGATCAGTATCTCTAGACCTGAAATGACTACATACTTGCATGATCTAATTATGAGATATTTGAATCTGTGACTTGACGCATGTTTGCTGAAGTGAAGTAAAGGAATCTGGGTGAGTTTATAGATCTGCATCTTTTTGTAGTAATAACATTTACAGATCTATATGCTAGTTCATCATAGTGAAAGTACGTATACACGCGGCTTTTCCTCATCCAAAGCGCGTATGGAATTCAGTGTTTTCTGAAGCTTGTTGGAGAGGTTATCGATATATTGCTATTGTATTTCTTTTGTCTGACAATGAAGTCTTCATATAGATCTGGGTTGTTTGAATACTATATATGCTACTAAGTTGAATATGTAAAATATGATCAATGAGTGAGTAAATATGTTTAATGATTACTTACTAAATAAGGGTTCTGTATTACTGAATAGTTATTTATCTAAAAGCCTTAGATTTGGTTTTGAGACTAATCGTATTGTGTAAATTCAGTATTCTCAGATCTATACACAAGTTAGCCTGATGTAAAGTGTGTATACACACAGAATAATTAAAGTGAAGTCGCGTATGTATTTTAAGATAATGATTGATAAGGGTTGAGATTGATTCTACATACTGATTCTAAAATCTGCGTTTATTATTCTGTTCTGGTTACAATGATCTCACTGTTCTGATTGAAATTTGGGTCAGGTTTATTGATGTTGATATTTATGAAGTATTATGTTGAAGCTATAGGATCCAGTGTGAAAATTGATGAAACTTGGTCTGCAGTGGTTCTGAGGATTGAAGCCTTCAGTGTGTGTTGGCTCGAGGGGTCCTAACGCAGGTTCGGTAAGCAAGGTTTTCCAACAAACCCCTATACTACTGGCCCATTCGGCAATGACCTATTTTCACAGGTCAAAGTCTCACCCGAAGTAGTATGGGTAGGTGTTCGAATCAGGTTTCCACACCTTGAGAAAGGATGGGTAAAGAAAGCAGAGTAGGGCTACGTCCTGTAATCCCTGATTACCTTATTCTACGCAGAGTTAATTAAGTCTCTATTTGCATCCACGTGCACTAGATATATAGTTATATGCTTTTTATAACATCAACACAATAGTACATAAACAGAACATAACAGATCTAGATCCAAGAACGCAGTATACAAATCTTTCGTAGCTTAAGAAAAGAAAACGCATAATACAACAATTATCAGTAATTCACATAAAAGTACTCAGAGATTCAATTCTCTAACAACCTTTCACATTTATTCATCAATTCTTCCTTGAAATTCCAATTTCCTTCCTAACCTGCGCACACAGTAGCAGGGTTCGCATACAGCTGGACTTGGATCTCTGCACACACAGCCAGCAGGAGTCTATTCCCGAAAACTCAAACAGATAGATTAAATCACAATTCACATCAATAGCTCATCATATTCTATTCTTTATAATACAAAATGCATCTCTATTTATAACAATCTAGCCTCAACTTTCCTATGGTCCGCAACCCATGGTTTTCAGACCCATAGTTTACCCTTTGACCCAAAACAATGCATTCGGGGCTTTGACCCACCCCAAAACCCCTCCGCTAGGCTAAATATAATAAAAAATATTCAAAATGGACCAGTTTCGCAACTTGTTAGAAGACCCTATTCCAACAGTCCCCAAACACAATCTTGTGACTTGTCCCAAGTCACTGCAGTGGTGCGGCTTCAATTTGCGTGTGCAAGGTAGCTAGAGTGTGGAGGAGCGGTGGGAGCACTTACTTACTCTGGGCCTTAGCTCGTTGCACAATTTTGACCAGTGTTAGGGTGGCAGGACCATTTGGAGCTGCTATAACCCATTCTAAGAGACAGAAATGGCAGACTGAGTGTCTTCGACGAGGTGGAGTGCAGTATCAACCCATGGTGTCAACAGTTTTCGAATGACATGATTGTTGTGGCGCAGGTTCTCAATCCTTTCCAAGATGGCTAGATGCTGAGAAGAGAAATTTGAGGGCAAGGAGGCTCTGACTTGGTCTAGATTAGCTTCCTCTTGCTGTAATTTTGTCTGGATATGATGAAGCGTGGAATGGTGCTACACTGCCTTCCATAATTGTGTAGTTGTTTCGACCAATTATGTGCCCTGCGTCAGTTGTTCTTGAATAATATGTGTTGCCTCTGTGACCACTGCAATCCGCTGGTCCTGTACTTCCAGAGGTATGTCATACTGTCGTCACCTGGCTTGGTCATGGTGGTGAACTTCGTGCAACACTCTGGTGTTCAGTCCTTGTAGCTCTGTGCTAGATAGTTGTGCTAAATCAATTTGTATGTCCCTCGTAGTTGGATTAGGAGAATTGAAGAGGGAAATTCAAGGGAGGGAACACACACTGCTTCGGCTGGGCGGGACTCTAGAATGTGGTTCGTGGACAATCCTTTCTGCGAGGAGCCCGTGCTCACCCCAGTGGCTACACTCAGCATTTCCAGACTCTTTGGTTGGGTCCATCCTAGCAACACGAAAGCGGGCAACCTAGAGAATGTTAATGAGTGCAAAGAACCAGTACGCAGATAGCAGGATCATGTTGTAGGGTGAATAAACATCCCGGTGTGTAACTATCCAAGCATCTGCACACTGTTTGGAGTAATTTAATGGTGGAGTAGCCCATTCATGAGAATGACAATCGATCAGATAGATCAATCTTACCATAAATGGCTCCATTGATGATCTTCCGCCAATTTTGCGTACTTGTAAGATCCCTTTTTTATTAAATCGGGATGTGTTGATGGTTTTCCTGCATGCTTGAGGTCGTTTCCATAGAATTTCAGACCACGGATGATGTCTGTATGTCGTTCGTATACCCTGATTGAAGGTCGACGTGAGGTGTTCTTGTAAGTTGGCCATTAGTCTTTTCGAGCGATGCACTTCGTCCTTGGTTGGAACATCCTTGCATTAGAGGGCTGCGTCACGTGTCCTCGTGCCAATTATTTCTTGAGGCGTCCACAAATTCTTCAAATTACATGTGGGCCCGGGAAGGTCCATAACCCGGCGCATGCTTAGGTCAACAGTACCCTGGAAATCTTGTCTGTGCAAGGCATGATCGCACCCTTGAGTGTTGTATGTCAGCAAGTGTTTGCGTAGATCGAATGACCTCCGAGTCCATCTAGCAACTGGGGTCCCTATGCGCATGATCACCCTTCTACAATACTTCTCCTGAGTGAATAACACTGGTCCTTGCGTAGGTGCTCCATGCAATGTTAGTGATAGTGCCCCTAGCCTGCGTTCCGTGGGAATCTTCCGTTCAACCGTCTATTGACTATCATATGCGTCCTCCTGGCAAGGTAGGTTCCTTTCCGTGGTAGAGATACGCCAAAATTCCTGATGGTCTCAAGACATCGGAGCGTCGAAACTTCGTGCAATCAGCCTTGCCAATTTTCCAAATCCTCATTAGAGTCAGAAAAGCATTCACTGTCATTTTCCTAGCAGAGCATCCCTTCTTCCATGGGTTAACCCGATCTCCGTCCTACGTAGTTAATTTATAAATGTGATCTAATTCCTCCTCCTCATAGGCTAGCTTTGTATACCACACACCTTCTGCTGGATCTAGTGGTACTATGACACACGTACCTCTACTTTCAAACACCGTGCTACGCTTTTTGAGATTGATGACACCCCCCATGTCAATTTCCCAGTCTTGTCCAAGGAGCGCAGGGTAGGGATCCACATATTCCACAATTTCTATGACTTCAAAGTCAACTAGGACCCTTACCCTGACAATGTCAACCATGAATTTTGGTAATCGCATTAGAGGGATGATTTTTTGTCGATTTCCCATTCACAGCTAGATGGTGTACCATTCTAATTTAGATTCTCCCATTCATTTCCATGTATGCTTTGGTAATACATTTGCATCTGACCACAGATCTAAGATAACCTGATCCATATTGTAGTCACCAATATGCACAGTCAATCGCATCTCTCTTCTAGTGTGCTTCTTATAGCTGTATAGTTTGTGTACATCCTTGGTTTTAGGAAAAAATTGGTCCGAACTGCACTTGTATTCAGTAGTTCTTGGAGATTTCCTACAGCCTATGGATTTTGCATCAGCTTCAGACATGCCTTTAAAAAAGGCTCAACTCCTTCCTCTATCTGAGATTGCAATAGCGGCGGCATGGGGACTGTTGGTGTTGTTTGTTCTTTGACAGGCACTCCTCCCCAGTAGGCAAGCTCCTCTTTTTCTCCCTCGGTGACCATCCAGCTGTGTGTTGTGACTTTTACATAGGGATCCACCTTTATTAGCTCAGATTTAAATCTTTGTACGTTTTGTGTAGGGTTGGATTGCTTTTCCTGGATCTTGGCTATTAAAATTGGGCAGTCTTCTACCTCATGGTTCAGCTACCTACAATATTTGCATGATGGCCTAGTGGGATTTGGGAATTCTCGGGCAAAGCTCCCTATTTCCCCACAGTTATAACAGACTAGCTGCCCACGTCCTCATCCTGCACTTCCTCCTCGACCTCCTCTGCCTTGGGCTGGTGATCCTCCAAAGTGTGCAAAAATTATTGGCGACGCAGGGTCTGATTGTACCCTATATAAGTTCCCACGATCCATCATGAAGTCATAAGTACAATATTTCTACTCATCATGTCCCACTGATCGGTACAATCGACACCATTGTTGCCTTAGTTCTAGGACATACACACCCAACCGAGGGCAATGGTTCATATCATGTAGTCCTGCAACCTGACAAGCATCACACCATAGCGCAGGTCAGCTCGAACCTGGTTGTAATAGGACGGGTTCACTACTTGCCCTTGGGCGTACTTAACTAGGTCCTCCTTCTTGCATGTAATCCGTCAATAGAGGGCACTGATCCTTCATATGGCCAGACACATGGCATCGTATGCACCAGAGATCTGCGCAACCATCCTTTCCTCTCCCTTTTCGCAGGTTCTGTATCTCCATATGCATAACCCCAAGATGTTCCTGGATTTGTTGCACCCCTATGAACGTATCCTCTCAGGGGGCAGCCTCCAGTTTCATAGCGACTTCCATAGCCTTCTCCTGTGACTCAAAGGTCTGATGACTCATTGGCATGCGCAGATGAGGTAACAACATAGTGATGAACCATTCCGTATGATGTCTATCATCATACTCGAATCCTTCTTCCTTGATTGCTCTATTCAGTCGCTGATCAGCCTCCCATACTGACTCAGACACACCTTGTTTGAAGTCCTTTACGTCTGCTACCAATTGGGAATAATATTTCGGCTTCCTGAACTAATGCTTCAAAGCATCCTTGATATCTTGAATAGATGCGCCCCCATTCTGGGCAATATATTACATATACCATTCCAGGGCCCTATCCTCGAAGGCCAATGACAGTTGCACCCTTTTTACTGTATCACTCACCACATTCTGCGCAGTCTAGACAGAGTCTGCAACGAACCAAAATCGGTCCATATCCTCATCTCCTACCCCCTTGAAGGTAGGTAGTTTTAAATGCGCAGCCATATTACTGTCTAGGGAGGGTGGCAGTATAGGAGAATTCTTACCTTTACGCGACCTAGGTGGCGATGTAGCTTGGGGATCTTACTCAGCTGGTTCCTGTAACCAATTGTAGGCAGATCTCCCTCCATCAAGGTTGGTCTGATAGTATTTACCACTACATCTTGCGCTCTCGTCTAGATCAGAGGTCATTCAGTTAGTATGACTACATAGAATACTCATTTTGCACAGTAATTTCTTGATCAGCAATAGTAACATCCTTAGAAAGTTTCCTTGAAACCCTTTGAAGAATCTTCGTTCAGCCTTAGAGTATGATACAAACTGATCAATGGAAAATTCTATCACAAATCCTCCTAGCACACTACCCACCCAGTGATCCACTGTACATGTGATAGTATTATTAGTTCTTTCTAGCTGCTCGATCAGCTCTAGGGTCCACTGAGTGACTCGCTCTTCCTTCTAGCACTTCTAGAATTCCACAAGCCTAGCTAGCCACTCATGGAGTTCAATCTCAAAGGTTACAAATAATATTTCATAGCTTTCAGTAAGAATGTACATATTTTTCCACCTTTCCATCATTAATTTTTCACTGCGGTTTTCTTTTACTGTGAACTCCTAGATCTGTCTTTCGAACCAGTCTTCGATCTCTTTTCTTTTAGGTTTCTAGTATTCTCTTTTCATTACCTGATTCCTCTCTCGGACTTCTTCCGGTCCCAACAACGGAACCATTTGTTGGCTTGAGGGATCTTTCCTAGGTTCGGTAAGCAAGGTTTGCCAACAAACCCTTGTACTACTGGCCCTTTTGGCAATGACCTATTTTCATAGGTCGAAGTCTCACCCAAAGTAGTATGGGTGGGTGCTGGAACTAGGTTTCCACACCCTGATAAAGGATGGGTAAAGCAGGCAGAGCAGGGATAGTACCTGTAATCCCTGATTACCTTACTCTACGCAGAGCTAATTAAGTCTCTATTCGCATCCATGTGCACTAGATCTATAGTTATATGCTTGTTATAACATCAACACAGTAGTACATAAACAAAAAATAACAAATCTAGATCCAAGAACGCAGTATACAGATCTTTCGCAGCTTAAGGACAGAAAATGCATAATACAACAATAATTAGTAATTCACATAAAAGTAGTCACAGATTCATTTCTCTAACAACCTTTTGCATTCATTCATCAATTATTCCTTACAATTCCAATACCCTTCCCATCCTGCGCATGCAGCAGCAGGGTATGCACACAACTGAACTTGGATCTCCACACACGTAGCCAGCAGGAGTCCATTCCCAAAAACCCAAATAGATAGCTTAAATTACAATTCGCATCAATATCTCATCATATTCTATCCTTTACTATAAAAAATGCATCTCTATTTATAAAAATCTAGCCTCAACTTTCCTATGGTTTGCAACCCATGGTTTTCGGACCCCTAGTTTACCCTTTGACCCATTACAATCCATTCGGGACTTTGACCCACCCCAAAACCCCTCCGCTAGGCTAAATATAATAAAAAATATTCAAAATGGACTAGTTTTGCAGCTTGTTAGGAGACCCTATTCCAACAATGTGGAAATAGAAGCTTCCTGTGAGTAGAATCTAGTTTTTTGATCATGGGATTGAAGCTCCCTTCTAGTAGTGGTTGGTAAACGAGATCAGGGGGTTGGAGCTCCCTTCTGGTAGTAGTAGGAGAACAAGAGAAGATGTTAGGTCCCTATATTACTAGTATTGTCCCTTATTGTTGTTAGTGTAACCCCCTTATTGTTATTTTTGTACCCCTGTAACCCCCATATTGTTATTATTGTGTCCTTAAATTATTATTGTTAGGTCAGCTAGGATTACATTGTGGCCCCATGGACTCCTATATATAGAAAGGAGGTTTTTTCATTTTTATCATCCAATAATTGTTCATTTATGTAATGTATTAGAGGTTCCCCTCTCAAAGTGGTTGATTTCTAAGGCATTGATCTCTCTTTTCTTCTATTTTTGGAGCTAGTTTCACAACATTTGGTATTAGAGCTTTGGATTCTAGTGTTTCACTACTTCAAACAGGTCATCGTGGAATTTTCGCTATAAATTTTTTTCTACGAATGTTCGGAGCTGAAATTTTTAGAGCACGAAGTAAAATTCCCGAGGAACATATTTGCAACATTTCAGAGCTTGGTTCACAATATTTGCAGAGATATGGATTGTGGAATTTATGGCTTTTTCAAGTTCCTGAATTTCGTCTCAAAGAGGTGATCGTGGGAAAATATTCATAACTCTCTCTCTCTCTCTGAGCATAGAATTGGAATACTATAAAAAGGGGTCACAAGTACATAGGCTGTAGTTTCCTTTCTATCAATTTCAGAGACGAGGTAGGAAACAGTGACATCTGGGAAGTCATACAAGTTCACTCTACTGAACCAATCCATAATTAGCTCATTGTGGGAGATTGGACATAGCTTTATCTCGAAGACTCCAAATTAGGTCAAACCTGTGGCATTTGAAAAAGGATTCAGAGGGCTACCTCAAGGCCAAATTTCATATATTGAAGATCCGAAATCATAGAGATAATTCAGTTTCAATATAGAGCTCCTCAAAAGAAAGAAAAAGGTGTGTATTTGTTTCCAAATTGCATAAGTCTTGTGTAAAAAATCAATTTGAAGTGATTCCAAGGGCCTATTGAGCATATATTTTAGTATTGGGTTCTAAATGCCTCCTAAAAATAATTCAACACCCATTAAGCCCTCAGAATACTCTACTATGACTCATGAAGATGAAGAATTGCAACATGATATATCAAAATTACATGAGCAAGTGCACCAAATTTCGCTCTCGCAAAGAGCAGCAAAAAATGAAATGGAAGTTTTGAAGAAAGGTGTGGAAGCAAAGATGGATGGTTTGAATAATAATATGGATGGTTTGAAGAAATGGATGGAAGCTAATATGGATGGCATGGAAGCTAAGATGGATGACATGGAAGAAAAAATGAAAGACAACATGGAAAACATGAAGATTGATCTAAAAGCAGACATGGAAGGTTTGAAAAATTTGATACAAGAAATGATTCCTAATGGTGAAAAGATAGTAGAGGAAAGTCATGATGAAAACAAAACAAATGTTAATTATGATTTCATAAACTCTAATGTTGGATTGAAGAACCACCATATTCCAAAGATGGATATGAGGAAGTTTGATGGCAAGGATCCCATAACATTGATACTACAGATGGAGCAATATTTTGATCTCAACAATGTGAAAAACACACAAAAGGTACGCATTGCAACTTTAAATTTAGAACAAAATACATTTGTATGGTATCGATGGCTTTGCTCCCATAACATTTTTTTCACTTGGTCAATTTTTACGAAGGAAATGATAGCACATTATCAGGATACAAAGAGCAACACATTCTTTAGCCAATTGGTAAATCTCAAACAAAAGGGTTCAGTGGTGGAGCACATTGGGGACTTATAAAAATTGAATATAAGATTAACTGATATTCCAGAGGAACACAGTATTGATGTCTTCATAGGGACATTAAAGGATAACATCCAACATGAAGTTCGCGTTTGGGAACCTGATTCATTGGAGAAGGAATTCAGGTTGGCAAGAAAAATTGAATGTAAAATTATGGCGACAAGGAAGCCTACCACTCACATCTATAAGAATGGAACTGTTGCTACTCCTAGACTTCCACAACCTACAAGGTTGACACCATAAGAATTGGAAGAAAAAAGAGAAAAAGGGCTTTGCTATAGTTGTGATAGAAAATACACTAAAGGTCATAAATGCGCTATGAAGAAATTATTTTACATAGATTGTGAAGAGGAGGAAGAAAATGAAGAAGAAAATTCAAAAGTAGAGGATATACACTAGGAAGTAACCCTAGAAGAAGAAGAAATGAGTCTGACCATATCATTTAATGCATTGGCAGGAATTACCACTCCTCAAAATCTCAAGATAGAAGGACATATCAAGAAGAAAAAGGTAATAGTGTTGATTGATTCGGGTAGTACCCATAATTTTATTGATTGTAAGGTAGCCAAGGAATTGAATTGTTTCCTCTACTTAGCACCAGAATGCCAAGTGATGGTTGCAAATGGAGGAACTATAAATTTCTCTGGAAAATTCCATAATATCAAGCTAGCCATGGGGGAATATGTATTGAATAGTCCAATGCATTCCATCCCAATGGGAGGTGCTGATGTTGTACTAGGAGTACAATGGTTACAATCTTTGGGGATGGTAGCTTTTAATTTTCAAGAATGTTTCTTGAAATTTTTTTCGGAAGAAAAGGAAATCGAATTACAGGGTATCGCATGGAAGCTAGGAAAGATAATAAGCTCTAATGTCATGAAAAATCTTCTAAATTAAGAACAATGGGGCCTAATTGCACAATTATGCTCACTAGAAGTTCCAACATCAAAATCATCTATTTCTCCATATCTCCAAAAAGTCTTGGACAATCATTACAAGGTGTTTGATACTCCCAAAGGACTCCCACCTATTCGTGATCATGATCATGCTATTCATTTGATTCCAGTAAGTGTTCCTCCAAACATCGGACCTTACAGATATCCTTATGTCCAAAAGAGCGAAATTGAACGTATGATTGCAAAAATGTTAGAGGTTGGTATAATTCAACCTAGTCAAAGTTCTTTCTCTGCTCCAGTAATATTGGTGCACAAGAAATATGGATCATGGCACATGTGTCTGGATTATAGGGAGCTCAATAAGCTCACTATTAAAGATACATTTTCCATTCTTTTGATTAATGAATTATTGGATGAATTACATGGAGCAATTTATTTTACCAAGTTGGATCTTCGTTCATGATATCATCAAATTAGAATGAATATTGAAGATATTTCGAAAACAACATTTCGAACTCATGAGGGTCATTATGAATTTTTGGTCATGCCTTTTGGCCTTACCAATGCACCTTCTACATTTCAAGGGTTGATGAATTCCATTTTGAAACCCTTCCTTAGAAAATGTGTGGTAGTATTGTTTGATGACATACTAATCTACAATAGGTCTTGGAAGGATCATGTTCAACATGTTGATAGGGTGCTCAAACTATTGAAGGAGAAACAATTATATGCAAAAACATCCAAATGTTTCTTTGGAGTACAAGAGGTGGAATATCTGGGTCATATTGTATCTCACGAGGGTGTTAAGGTAGACCCTAACAAAATTAAAGCCATTAAGGAATGGAAAGTCCCCACAATCATAAAGCAGTTGCGAGGATTTCTCAGGTTAACAGGGTATTATCGCAAGTTTGTTAAGAATTATGGGAGAATAGCAGCACCTCTAACAACATTATTGAAGAAAGATGCATTTTCATGGACTCCTGAAGCAACTAAGGCCTTTGAACATCTTAAAGGGGCAATGTGCCTAGCACCGGTCTTAGCTACGCCATACTTCACAAAAACCTTTACTGTGGAATGTGATGCCTCAGGAAATGGAATTGGTGCAGTTTTAATGCAGGAAGGAAGACCCATTGCTTTTGAAAGTCGTCCAATCAAAGGAAAGTATTTACAGAAACCTATTTATGAGAAGGAAATGTTAGCAATACTGCATGCACTAAAGAAATGGAGAACTTACCTAATGGGAAGAAACTTCAAGGTAAAAACTAATCATGATAGTCTTAAACACTTTTGGGAACAAAGACTAACTTCAGAAGAGCAGCAAAAATGGGTCACAAAGATGTTGGGTTATGAATTCGAAATAATCTACAAAAAAGGAAAGCTTAATGTTGTTGCAGATGCACTCTCAAGAAAGAATGAAGAGGTGGAAGCATTTCTTTGTGCCATTTCTATTATCCAACGAGATTGGATAACCGAAGCAAGAGATGAATGGAAGAAGGAAAAAGATGTATGGACACTCATTCAAAAGTTGCAAAAAGATCCTAGTACATCTGATACATTTAGTTGGAAAAATGATTCCTTATGGTACAAAGATCGCTTATATCTTTGTAAGAATTCCCAACTAAAACAAAAGATTCTTCTGGAATTGCACACTTCTCCTTTAGGAGGACACTCAGGATTTTTAAAAACTTACCACAGGGTGAAGAAAGAATTTTTTTAGGATGGCCTTAAATCTGATATTCGAAAGTTTGTGGCGGAATGTTTGGTTTGCCAACAGAATAAAGTGGAAACAATTAAGACCCCAGGACTTCTACAACCTTTATCCATTCGAGGTCAACGTTGGGAGGAGATTTCAATGGATTTTATCACAGGTTTACCTAAGTCCGAAGGAAAGAGTGTCATCATGGTGGTAGTTGATAGACTTACCAAGTATGCATACTTTTGTGCATTATCTCATCCATTTAAAGCAAGTACAGTTGCTACTACATTTATGGAAACAATTCAAAAGCTACATGGAAACCCGAAGATTATTGTAAGTGACAGAGATCCCATTTTTACAGGAAATTTTTGGACGGAATTATTTTCTTGTTTGGGTACTCAACTAGCTCATAGCTCATCTTATCATCCTCAATCCAATGGTCAAATAAGAGATAGTGTATAAATGTTTGGAAGGATATATTCCTTTTTTTGTATCTCGATAAGAAAGTGCAATGGGTCAAGTGGTTACCTCTCGCTGAATGGTGGTATAAAACTTCCTTCCATACAATAGCAAAAATGACCCCATTTATGGCACTTTCTAGATATCATCCACCATCCATCAAATCTTCTTTAAGGGAAAATGATAGGGTTCAAGCGAGTGAAGGATCACATAGAGCATCAACAAGAAGTTCTCCAACTCTTAAAGGATAACTTAAATTTTGCACAAAATCGAATGAAACAACAAGCATATCAACATCGCAGATGAGAGAAGTTTTGATGTGGGTGACTAGGTATTTTTAAGGCTACAACCATACAAAAAAATGTCCCTAAAGTAAGCTAAGAAGGATAATAAATTATCGCCAAAGTACTATGGTCCTTGCAAGGTTTTGTAAAAGATTGGTACTATGGCATACAAATTGGAGCTTCTTGCTTCTTCATGAGTGCATCTAGTTTTTCGTGTTTCATGCTTAAAAAAAGGTTATAGGGGACAAAGTTCTAGTTCAAAAAATATTGATAAAACTTTATGAGGAAGGAAAAACCATATTGGAACCTGAAGTAGTCACGGAAATAAGAACTCGATAACTACGAAATCGATCAATTTCAGTAGTATCTCATCAAATGGAAGAAATTACCCACTCGAAGATTCTACATGGGAGGATGAGAATTTTATACAAAATCACCCTGAGCTACTCAAGCATTGAGGTCAACAATTTTATGAAGGAGAGGAGTATGTTAGGTCCCTATATTAATAGTATAGTCTCTTATTTTTGTTAGTGTAACCCACTTATTATGATTATTGTACCCTTGTAACCCCCCATATCTGTTACTATTGCACCCTTAAATTATTATTGTTAGGTCAGCTAGGATTACATTGTGGCCCCATGGACTCCTATATATATAAAGGAGGTTCATCATTTATATCATCCAAGAATTTTTTCATTTATGTAATGTATTGGAGGTTGCCCCCTCAAGTGGTTGATTTCTAAGGCATTGATCTCTCTTTTCTTCTATTTTTTGGAGCTCAGTTTCCGAATAGAAGGTTGTAGCCTTCTACTGTGTAGATGCCTCGCATACCGATATGAGTATGCATCGAGTACAATATTGTAAGAAGTTTTCCATATAATAAATATTGAATACAGTAGATGAAAGAAACATTGGTTTTCTCCCGAATTGGTTTTCCACCTTAAAATCCCTGGTGTTCATGTGTATTGTTAAGGTATGATGATTTATTTTGTTCTTGCTACACATGTTTACTTATTACTAAACATCTAATCCATGAATGATGTATTGATTTGAGTAAATAATTATCTTCATAATAAGATATATGGTCACACACAAGTTTTATTAAAGATATCTGCGTGTATATGCTAGTTGGGTTCATTAAAATCGCGTATAGAAATCATCAAGGAAAATGTAAAATTTTTAAGTAAGTTATAAATGTTGATTCACCCCCCCGCCCCTCTCAGCATTTTTCCCAATAGGTATACCGTCACACCAAAACTTCCAACCTCATATAGACATTGAGTGAACTTCTTCAAGTATTTTGGTATTGTCTCACCCTTATTCATCTTGATATTTCTGAGCTTGTCCTTCAGCTGCCAACTTCTTGTGGTCGTTACTATTCTAAACAAAATCGGTTAAGGCCTTCCACATATCACATGGAGTTTCCTTTCCATGTAGGTTTGAGACAATATGATCACAAACTCCTTCTAAAAATATCCTTCTCACCTTTACTACCTTCTTCTTCCATACATCAAGAAGTTGAGCATCTCCCCGACATGGGTTGGGGAGTATCACTAGCCATGAATTCCTTTAGTCCATTGTACTCTATCACTTCCTCCATCATTTTATTCCATGATATGTAATTCAAATTACCCTAAAGGGCATATTGGAGTCTCAATCCATTTAAATACGTCTTGATCCGTAAGTCGGTCCTCAAGAATAAATCCCAAAATTCGATGTACATATTCAAAAAAAATCTGGTTCTTCTCATCTATTCTCGATTCTTCTCTAATACCATGTAGAAATTATCCAAAGGATTTCAACTAATCTTGTAATTTACTAAAAAAAAATATTGAATACTTATACAAATTGTGGAAACCAATTTCAATCGCACAATCACATAACAAGGGAAAGGAATTATCAATTGCACAAAAAAAAGATTAATCGCAGTAAATAAATTTCTCAAAAACCTCGCTATCTCGTATATTGCATAAGGTGAATATAATGAAAAATACAACGTTATCTCCCTTCCCCGAGAAACCTCGCACTTTCCCCGACTATCACACTTTGATATAGGAAAAATGGGTCCACTACTTAACTAATTCTCGCCTCTATCTAGCCAACCCTTGCTTACATATTCTTGCAGGAATTGTGGCCCTATTATTAAGGACATTCCGGGTAATTGATTGTGCGATTCCTTCAAGGTAACCTCGATGACCTCATGCATGACCAGTAGAAATTGTATAATTATACAAATGATAGTTATCTTCCCTTTAACCCCAATCTCAACTCGGGGCCTTCCTTAGAACTTACATGCAACCATAATGTTTCCTCATTTGGGTAAACTATAAATATTTTAAGTGTCAGCTCTTGTTTTGCAACACTTTTCTTTTATTCTTCTCATTTACAAAACAAATAATACTTTTAAATGAATTGAAAAGGATGATCTATTACATGTCGCGCAGTGTTGGGTTCCTCTAGGTTACACACACACACACGATATATATATATATATATATATATATATATATATATATATATATATATATATATATATATGAAATATAAAAGCACAAACATCAATAGATATCGAATGTAATAACAAAATATTGAAATAACTTTTAAAGGAATAATAATAATTATTGATGACACCTCGTGAATGATATATACAAAAAGGGTATGCAAATCACCCTCCTGGGACATGTTATTTTGATGTTCTTGATGCTTCAGTTGATTGATTCTCTCTCTCAATATGTGAAAAAACCAAAATAGTGAATATACTCTAGTGGGATATTGAATGCAAGAAGATGCTAGTGGTGACGATGATAATGATCATGGTGAAGAATGAATTAAAACCCTCTTATTTATAAAAAAAAGTATTGGGTTAATATTGAAATTGAGAAATAATAAAATATTATTGACCAACTCAAGAATCAAGATCTAAGTGTTGGTAATACTTTACTATATTTTTTTGAAGAGGGAAAATATATTCAAAATGGTGAAATGGATTTATTTAGAAATAATTAACAAATAAAATGATTTATCAATTATTTAATGAGAATTAAAAAAGGGTGTGAAATTGAAATAATTATTAAATAATGTTTTGACAATTATTCTAAAATAAAATTAAGAATAATAAATAAAAAATGATTTATTTAATTATTCATAGGTGATTTAGTCAAATGTGACAAGGAATAATTATCAAATAATGATCTAATAATTATTACTAGAGAAAATTAAATAAATAATGATTTATTCAATTATTCTCATTAGGTATTTTGAATTTTAATGAGAAATAATCTAATAAAAATGGTTTACTAAATTATCCCATGGTGAAATTGATTTTACTATGGTAAAATTAATCCTACATGGTGTATTTTGATCCACCTTGTTAGAAATGGATAGGTGATCATTTTTTGGTGATAACAAATTTCCTCCCAAAGTAGTAGCATTAAGAGAAAATAGTATGATCTGAAATAAATTGTAGGTTACACTTCATGAAACACCAAATGGGATTCATAGAGAGAAACAAAGATATAGTTGAAGAAATGAAAGGAAGGAAGGAGGAATGGAGGGGGAGAGACCTACTAAACCGATACAAGTCTCCTTCTATTTTAGAGTATATGATCTCAATTGAAGTGGGGGAGGCATACCCATACCCACCGAGATAACTTAGTAAAAATAATAATGGTGATCATAGTGATGTAGAACTAAGCTAAAAATTACATGATACATGATACATGACATGCACACATCATTGGGAAATAAATGAATACAATGAATCCTATATACATAACGTGTCTAGAGAAACATATGCCAAATATGCCAGGATCGAATAGAATAACATTTTAGTACATGATACATAATTCCACTCAAGTGGACATGGTGAGAGAGAATCGCAACCAAAGAAGCCCTATGGAAGAGGAAAGGGCTCTAAAGATCCGAATGGACGATCTAAAGGGGACATGCATGTTGTGGGTGCTACAAGTGATTGAAACCATTTTAAAACTAAACCCATCAAATCATGAAGTTGCATATGAGGCTAGATCATAATATACAGTACATCCGTGCATGTGGGGGCATACATGAAGGGTCACTCTCTCATGAGTTTTGGAACATCTCACACACACCCGATAATCATTAGTACAATATACTAGATCACCGGACCATCAAGTGTATGATTCTTAATCATGTGATAATGAGTTGGATTCGAGCACCTAAGAAAAAAACAAGTGAAAGGGAAATGATGATTCCCTTTGCTTGATATAAGGCACCGAAAAAATTATGAAATTTTGAACCAAGGTACACTACCCTCTAGACCACACTTCTACAATAAATGTTCTAAACTTGACGTAAGGGGGGTGTACTATAGTTTATACAGACGAGGAATCCTCAACAAAGGCATGAGGGATCATAGTGAAGTGATTGATGGAATGACCCCAGGGGATGATTATGGAAGGAAATAATATGAGTGGTGGGATGACGACTTCCATTTTCGTGAGCATAATATGCATGGTTGACTCGGGAGTGATCGACTTGATTCCGGAGGGGATGGTCAATTACTCGTACTAAGGCTTTTGATAGACATAATAATATAGTCGGAGGAAAAAATGAGATGAATGTGATGCAATTATGGATGGAACACTATAACAAGACTTAGTGGGACTCAAAACAAGTTATGAACAAGGGAGACTCGATGATGTCGCGACATGGGATAGGCCCGGAGGGGACCATAAAAAATATAAGTAAATAATGGTCACTCATGACAAAAAAATGAAACATGAGTTGAAAAGTTCTAATTAAAATTAGTACCAAGGTACAAGAGGCTCATATGAAGAAATTTGGTTCTAATTGACTGAAAAAATCAAACCTCATGGAAAAAAATGGCTTCCGAGTGAAGTGTCAAATTGGAAAAAAGAAAAGGGAGACCCGATTATAAAACTTGATGAGATATTTATAATAGTGTTAATGGTTCATCAAACTGAGCTATGGTTTAGTCGCAATTGACGATAAAAAATATTAGGTTTTTTCTATAAAATGGTTTCTTGCCCCCAAATCCAATTCATTTGTATAATGAGTTGTTAGAGAATTTGGAGAGGAAGAAAGGTCATAAATCTTGTCGATATTGTAGCAGTACAAACCCGACCATCGAAATAGGATCCGCAAGTTGGCGATAGGTGGCCTAAGCTTACTCAACAATTTTTTTGGATGATATTTTCATATTATTGCTTCGAGCTCAATCTGGGAAACCCCTTCTCATCCTCATAGTCGCAATGCAATTTTCGTGCCCTATTTTCATTTTGAAATATAGAAACTCAACCAATAAGTGTTTTCAACATATTTTTGAGGGACAAAATATGTGTTTTGGGCTTAGAAGAAAAACACGATTGGTGGTGTCTATTGAGATGAAGTCGAGAAACATAAGGGTATTCCTTTGACTCTAAATTGACAAAACATAATGGTCTATTGAAAGTATGGTAGATCTAAAGATTGAATGGAAATAATGATATTTGGAAACTCTTCGTGTTAAGATTTAGGGGAACTCGACATTTAGAGGGATTCTAGCTTGCTATGGGGTTGTTAAGTTCTTGAAGAACCCATTGATGAGGGCTCATGAGCCCTTTATATCGAGGATTGTGAGTTACTCAGACCCAAATCAAGATGCCTTTGTAGTATAGGGGTATAGGATCGAGCTCACGGTACAAGAGATATTCTTTTTGATAGGATTTAATCCCTTCCCCCCCCTGGAGGTGGTGGGGGGAGATACATCAAGTGTTGCCTCATGGGAGGCATACGAGAGAGTTTATGGATCTTCATTATAAACCGGGTGTTCGTGCAAAAGGAAGAATCATCCGGATCAATGACTTAGAGAGGCCCGAGACACAAGCTACAATCACAACAAAGGGGTGCATATTGTGGGTAGTCATGATTTACATCACATTACGGAGGGAAAAATGATTTTAATGGAGATTTTATCGACAGGAAACTACTATGGGTGGGCCTAATTTATTTTTTTTATCATTGAAATGAAACATTTCTCGTATGTAGGTGAAAAACCAATGATAATTGTTCTTTTGAAATATTTGTGTATTCATTCTTCTTTGATAAGATCTCGACCATCCGACCACATATACAAATCCGTGATGGGAGCCCAAGATGGGCCACTACGGGTAAGTACTATGATTAGGTGGAGGAGGGGGAGTCATACAGGTGTTTCGACATGTGTTCTTTGCACATTGGGACTCTGATTCCATTGTACATAAATGACTATCCATGTAGTGGAATGAATTATTAGGCGGATCCTAACTTACCATTTCTACCAGGGGTGAGAATGGGATCCATATGGTGAGTGAAAGTTTTTTATATTTGATCCCATGTAAATTTTAGAAAATTTATGCAAATGGTACCGATTTCCAAACTTATGTTATGCAGATATATCATTGGTGAAGATGATAGGATATATAAGCCGAGCCGCAATACCCTGCTGGTCGTAGATCGTGGAAGTTTTACATTGCGACATAGATCAAATAGTGATGCTCTATTGGAGGACCTCTATTGTAGGTTCGATGTGCTACCGACAAAGGTGACATAGTGCAAATGACATGAGTTAGAATATTGGTATACTGGATGAGTGCAATGGTCTTCCCCGAGAATGGTGAGGTATCATGAGCCACATAGTTATGGTCAATCAAATAGTTAGAGACTTGCGGGTGGGTGGTATGGAGCCATTGGGGGTAATAAGATGATGAATATTTCTATTGAAAACCCAAAAGAGAGGATATCACATGCCATATTTCATCTTCAAAGCGTCAACCATTGTTAGAAACCAATATTTTTGGTACCCCAAATCAAGCGATAACATGGTTAAAGAAGAAAAGGGTTGTATTTGTTGCGAAGTTATTGAATGTGGGTATGGCATCAACCCAATTCGTCAAATATTCAATGACCACGGTAATATACTTATGGTTATTAGAATATTGGGGTCCAAACTCCATAAAGCTAGTAATCCATTTAAAGAAAGGATCGATTTCAATGACGGGATGGAGGGGAGAAGGTGGAGCTTGAGCCTTAGCAGAAAATAATTGACAATTGGGATAGGTTTGACTTCCTTAATTAAAACTATAAAGAGAGAAGGCCAAATGTAACCGACATAGATGATTTTCTAGGAATTTGGCACTTTCTCGGCTTCAACAAGAGTGAGACAACGAAGAAGGAAAATGTTGCACTCGCGATGATAGATATTGTCACCACCGAGGAGGTAGCGAGGGGCTTAATGTTGAATGCGTCATTGAGCATCATGGTTGAGACAAGTGGGGTAAATTTTTGGTTTTTGCCAACAAGTGAGGATGTTTCCATATGAAGGATCATCCAAGGTGACGTAAAACAAGTATTCATATGGAAATTCATCATTTACCAACCGATCGTGTGCACTATTACGAAATTTAGAAATGAATTCAACAAGGCCCAAACCTTTCTTAGTATTGGGTGTGAAAAACTTCAGATAAAAATTATTAAAGGATAAAAATTGAATGAGCATGGTTCCCATTGATGATCCTTCGATTCAATAGGAAGGCCATGGGGTTGGAATTGCTTACAAATTTGGTGGTATGCATAAGGATATAATGACAAAGATTTTTGAACGAGAAGACAATGTCAAGTGCCAAATTTTGTTCATGGGAATAAGACACAAGGGGAATGTTAAGGTTATTACTAACATAATATATGGAATTATTATTTCCAAAAAAATCTTCCCGTATTAAGACCCCACCAACCGAATAGTCGAAGTCTGAGATATACAAGATGAAGTCCCTCTCAAAATTAGGTGGATTGATCAAGGGATTGGAACCGATAGCACATTTTATTCCATAAAAACACTTTTTGAGCTTGGTCATCCCAAAAAAATGGAATGTTAGATCAAAGAAGTCTAAGAAACCCATACGTAGCTTGTAGCATAGTCCGTAACAAATTGACGAAGAAATTTGGCTTTTATTTGGAGGATTTTCAACTAGCGAAGTTTACGAGGAGGATCAATTTCGAGAGTTTCTTGAACTTTGAGAGGGTCAAGAGATACCGTCTTTAGACACGATGGATCCCAAAAGTCACCCAACGAGAACGACAAATACATACTTAAGGGGGTTAAGGCAAAGGCTATACTTCTAACATCGAAGGAAGATGCTACAAAAATCATGAATGTGTTGCGACCAAAGCTTGGAATAACCGATGAGATAATCTATATACGCAAGGATAATATGAGCCAATTTGTGGAAACAAGTAAGACATGGCACGTTGAAAAGTGGCCCCAACATTCTTTTAAATTGAAAGGATTGACCCTATAAGAGAAACTTCCCCATAGACTAATGAAGGTGGTTTTAAGTTGATCAACACAACATATAATTAATTGGTTATATATGGATAATCCATCCATAAAGGAAATAACCTCATGCATGTCACACTCATCAATTATTTTGTCAATGAAAGGCTTGGGAAAGTTGTCTTTTCGGGACAATATTTTTTTCGTGATGGCACAAGATCATGCGTACATGAATAGGGCCTTGTTTATTGAGAACGTGAATAGGATTAGACAACCATATGGTGTATTCAATGGGATACATAAATCCATCCCGCATGAGCTTATTGATTTCACCGTTGATAGCCTCACATTTGGAAGGATGAATGGGTCTTAGCTTTTGATGGATGGGAATGGCATCAGGGCTATGTGTTGATATGGTGATAAAAAAAATTTGGGATCAAGTCCAGGAATCTCATAATAAAATGAGGTGAAGACATCACAAAATTATTTGAATAACTTACTCGTAAGAACCAATTTATTTTGTGGTGCATTGTCCGCCAAAAGTAATATTTTATTTTATCCCTCGGTTTATTAAAAAATGTTAATTTATAAAATAGGGGAGATGTTGGCCATATATCCTTCTTCAAAATCATTTGGTGTAAGAATGGGATTTCCTAGCCAATAAACTTCACCATGAATGAAGTATTTTGACTCCAAAGTATATTGATCATGGGTTTGTCGTGGAAGGAAATATGCACGATGGAGCATATCATCCCCAACATCATCAGCGGTGGTGATGGATTCCATGGTCTTAATATGAATGAAATATGGGAGGATGAGAGGAATAGAGACCACATGATGTGGAAGATCTACTTGAAGCGGGTGAACATGAGAGACAAGGTTCACATGCATATTGTCAAAGAGAGGAGACTAATGACTCATATATGGGACATCTACCAATGTTGATATTGAAGTGTTTGACCAAGAAGCTTCGAATAAATCACAATAGGAAACTTTGAGAGAGTCCCAATACATCTATCCCATGGATGAAAATAGGTAGAGAATAGGGGTGGTACTATCCATCTTTTCCAAATCGGGAGGATGGATCACAATGGGTGGTTGAGAGACCTTGTGTTATGGCACAATAGTGGGACCGAGAGGAGGTGGATTCACTATGAGAAACCTCTAACTCGCGAAGGACTTGAAGGGAATCATGAAAATATTTGAGATGGGGACATTGATGAGAATAATGGCCATATTTATCACACAAAACACAAGGGTCATTTGTGGATAAGGATTTGTTCTTCTTATCTAACTCGGGTAAGGTGACATCGACCTAAGGAGTTTTGGAGTCAAGAAAGGTATCTAATATTGCATTCTTGATATGAGGGAGATTAAGGAAATGATTGGTGGTGTGCTCAAAGATATCTCATGAAGCGCATGGAGGAGTAGGATTTCGAGTCTTGGGAGGAGTTGGAATTTGTTGGGTTGCCTTGTCTTTGGCTCCCTTTTTCTAGGATTTACCCCCTTCTCTATATGCTTTTGAAACAAGAGTAGGTTCTCGTTGATGTTGCTAGGGAATTGAAGGAGAATGAGGGGTAGGAAAAATAGATTAAACTTGGGGTCAAAGAAGTGTAAGGTTTGAGTTGATCGGAGGGAGATTTTTTTAGGAGGATCAATGTACCATAGTGGGATCCCCAAGGTGATATTAGGTAGAATCAAAGTAGCCATAGCAGTGGGACAAAAACAATTCTAGGTGGAAGGAATAAGAAAGGTATATGAGCAAAAAGGTAATGACCCGCAAGAGCTTCTCCGAAATGGTTAATTCTTGGGGGAACAGCTTTTGGGTTGTAAAGGGCTAGGAGAGATACCAACAAATGAAAATTTTCCTTGAGGAATTATACCTTAAGGCTGGGGTTGAGTTGGGAATAATAGCTTTTGGAGGTGTTGGTTGCCGAGAAGGTATACCAGATCGCTTGCGAGAATCCTATGATTCTTGAAGCATGCAAACAATAGACAAGGTAGGCTCAAAAGGGGTGGGTGGTGAACCATAATAAGAAACAATAAAAGTGAATTTTTTTTAGACTCTAGGATAAACATTGGTGAAGGAAGAGATTGTCTTATTTCTAGTCATCAATGAGATAGTGGAATGAGGTGAAGTCCGAGACTTATAATCACATTAATTCAATTGATCAATAGTGATGATATTTCCATTATGAGGAAAGAAAAACTTGTGAAAAGGTTTCATATGCAACAACCGACATAGCATAAGTGTAACTATTCCTTAAGTCAATTTATTTAAATGTAATAAGGAATAATTATCAAATAATGGGTTAATAATTTTTTACTAGAGAAAATTAAATAAGTAATGATTTATTCATTTATGCTAATGGGATTTTTAAATTTTAATTAGAAAAAAATTTAATAAAAATTGTTTAATAAATTATTTCCTATGGTGAAAGTGACTTTACTATGGTAAAATTAATCAAACATTGTGTATATCAATCCACATAGTTATAAATGGCTAGGTGATCAATTTTTGGTGATAAAAAATATCCCCCTCCCTTCCCTCCCCCTCCTCCGCACTCCCAAATAAAGGTGTTTTCTATTCTTGGAAAATGAGGAAACAAATTTTTCATGGGAATTTTCCAAATACATATCTTTTAACATTTAATGAATTAATTATTATATATTATAAAACAACATACCTTCACCTACCCGAAAATTCAATAAGCTATGCATCCGTGAGATATTGGTTGTTACTATTGGATCATGAAATGGAAGTAAAATAATATTATCTACATGTTCTTTTCTTGGTTGTATGAGTAGTGGATGAAATCTGAAATTAGAATATTTGTGCCTTCTTATTGTTGGAACTAAGCTATCAGCTTCTAAAAGATGAAACTCAATCTTGATTTATTAGAACATTGTTGCAAGCTACCGAAATCATAAAGTCTTCATTCATACCCACATCGTGACATAATTTTGATCTATGTGAATACATTTTTTTTTATGTCAAACATAGAAAGAAATTATTGGATTACAAACATTATTGAATGTCTTTAACCAACACAATACTTATCAAAGCATTAATTTCTATGAGATTCATATGCCTAAGTACATCTTACTAGGTACAAATATATGATTTGGAGTTGAGTCACCTAGGAAATCCGATGAACAATGGACATTGATGTATTCCCATTGTTTATTAGTGAGAGAAATCGTCATTAAGGCACATAAACCTCAAGGTACTAAAAACATTTATAGTCTTAAACCTAGATAATGTGTTTAATTCGATGGGTCAAGTCTAGAAGGAGGGCCTTAATGAGTCCACCATCATCTAAAGTGAGCATAAAGTAATAATATAGAGGACCATAGATGAAATATTTTCACCTAGGAAACAACATTTATCTAGAAAAAAAGGAAGAGTACAATAAGTAAATCAACATTGTAAGTGAGCCGAATGAGTTTATTCATGGGTTAGGTATGAAACGTAAAAATTCATGAAAGTATAAAACTTGTAAAGGGAAAATGGTTTTCAATTCATGCTCCAGAGAGTAGGGAAGATAGAAATTCATGGATGGATTGTATGCTTAGAAAGAGGAAAAGGAATGAGTAGCAATGGCATTATGGATGTGATCCGACATGGACTTGACTTCTTCATGCATTTTTTTTGAAAATAAATTGGTTTTTGGAAACCACTTATGCATAGATTGATTTTATTTCATCACCTTGGAACCGCAAAAGCTTAGCACTAATCTCACGATATAACATAATATTATCGAAGAAGAGAGGTGATTGTTATCTCTTCATATGATATATGCAAAAGAAATTCATAAATAGTGTTAATAATACAAATTCAAGGAAGCTAAAATCAGGGGAAAATTTTAAGGATAGAAATTTATCTTAAAGTTTAGAAGCATTGGCGAATATTACATGTCCCTAGTATGAAAATTTCAAAATTTTTGGGGGATCCTTTTTGTAAAAATACTAAGATCTATAATAATTTTATAATATTATGTATAATTTTTTTGGCATTTTTTTAGGTAAAATAATTTTATACTATAAAATTTGGGCCAATAACTTTTAGAAAAAAAATGGAAATTGGTGAATCTTGTTTTTGGAAAAAAGCATGGAAAATTAGTCCACTTGCAAATATTAGCCCCTAAAATTTTCTCGTGGATAAAATAAAAATGAAATGCACTTTTACCTATCGGGAAGCAGTAGCAACTTGGGCTACCGTCCGTATTTTTTTTCATAAATTATTCATTTGATATTTGATTTAAGTGGTTCAAAAAACGAAATTAAATAAAATTCATACTAGAAACATGTTTTTATTGATTAGATGAATTTTCCATGTCCAATCACTCGCAAATCCATAAAAAATGACCATTTAGTATTGTCTCAAATTTTCATCGAAAACAAATTCATGACGTAGAACTCATCTTGATATTTCCTATGATGGTTGAATCACCCCAAATCGATGTCATATGAGAAAGTTATGTCGTTTTTGAAGTTTTTTAGGAAAAAAGAGAAAAAAAGTCCGTGTGTGCTGCTGGCAACACTAGCGAGTGCCACATGGAAGCACCGTAGAGTGCCATGTGGAAATGCGATGTTGATGTAGTGATGACGTGGAAATTGATTGTAGAGTTAATTATTGACCAATTATAGGATAATGGGTGATTGTCATGTAGGCCAATCATGAGTTGCCACGTGGAAGCCTCATTTTTTCCTAAAATATTTACATTCAATGTAATGGAGCTTGCGAGGCTGGAACAATTGACCTCAAGTATACAACTCCAAAATGTTACCAATACACCAAACACGTTATATTTGTTATGAAATCACAAAAACATTTTTTTTATTTTAAAAATTTAAAAAATTCAACAACCATGTGGATGAATTCAATATTTTTACAACATAATTATTCATTCAACCATTGTTTTAATCCATGCGAATAATTATTCAGCCATTTCCACTGCCACCTAAACAAATGTATATTTAATTGAATTCAAACTCTTCCACCGCCCTATTGTAGTATACAAACATAAGTTTTAAAACTGGAATTCTAGTTATGGAATTCAAATTATAATAAGTTTTGGATTAGGGTCAAAGCCCTCCTAAGGCTTGGCCCGTTCCATCACATCATTTTTCTTCATGTCGTTTTCCTTCCAGTTTACTAGTAGTGAAAATTGGCAGTGAAACAATCAAATTTTATAAAGGAAGAAATATGTCTCTCTAGGTTATTTAGATGCAACCTAACATTGCATTTTTTATTTCTTTTAAAATTTATTGTTTTATATAAGGTACACGTGATGGGTTTTTAACCCGTGATTTCATTGGTTTTTTTTATTTGTTATTTCATAATTGTTTTATATTTATTTACTTTTTTATATATATATAAATAAAGGTGGTAGTTGCAGGCTTGGTGTTTTATTTATTTATTATCATTATTATTATTATTATTTAAAAAAAGTTGTATATTTATTTTATGATTATTATTTTAATAAACTAAAAGAAAAAAAAACTTTTATTAGAAAATTGGAGAACAAAAACAGCAAACTTTCCTTAAAAAAAGAAAAAAACATTTTAGCAATTTTGTTTTTTTTAGACAAATCTACTTAAAAGTTGGAGATCATTTTTTTCTTTTAGAATAAATAGTAAATTTAGATCTCCAAGTCATTTCTTTTTTCAGATCAATGAATTTTATTGCAAAGTTTAATTTCAAGAGTAACTTATCTAGTTTTCCATTATGATCATTCATGTCGCAACAAGGCATAAGAAGAGATCATACTTGAGAATCATTTATGTAGTTGAAATCTGAATTATGAAAAGAAAAGTAAGGAGAACTAATATCAAACCTCAAATTTTAGCTCTCAAAACACCACTTGTTCTCCTTATTCAAAAATGTCGCTTATTTTGTAGATATTCTTGGTAATGGTTAGTGAACAAGGTGGCTCTTACCGCACCACCAAATGAAAATTCCCAAGAAATAAATGAAATGAAATGTCAAAATGAAAATTTGAAAACATTAGCAATACCAAGCTTCATTTTATTCATTTATTCTATCGTATTATATTTTAGAAAGAATTTTTTTCAAGTATATGAATAATTCTAATGAATCCATGTACATATCAATATCTTTAGTGTACCCATATCCATGTTTGAAAAAATATACCTCAATCTACAAGTACAATATGAGATACTAGATGTAAATTTGGATTTGGTGACAACATTTGTTGAAGAATGGAAGAATGTTGTGGTGTAGTCACTATTTGAAACCAATATTCAATGTAGTCCTTGCTCTCTAAGAAATTCTTCACCATCATTCTAGATCATGAGTCCACAAATGGATTAAATTGATATTCTTATAGTAAAAAAATTGATTGAAATTCATGCATCATATTTATCATGCTTACATGTGCAACTAAAAAATAAATTATATTGAAAGTCGCCACCTATTTATACTTCCCCAACAATGGCATCAAAATGTCGGGTAATTTAATTGTGAGTTAAATTATTTGCATTAAATCTCAATAGGCAAGTTCGTATACTTGTGAATTATACTTGCACAATATATGTTGGGCAATTAAATATGAGTAAAAAATTAAATTAACTTATGGAAATGATTGAAAAAATCAAATAAAATCGATTAATGAAAATATCTAAATGAGCACGTGCATATGTTCTTTATCGAAGACTATATATGTA
Organism: Pinus albicaulis; assembly: GCA_034641835.2. NCBI lineage: Eukaryota > Viridiplantae > Streptophyta > Pinopsida > Pinales > Pinaceae > Pinus > Pinus albicaulis. Next base: position 1,479,336,868 of record CM076584.1, on the reverse strand, counting down.
AAAGAATCAAATTTGTAACTTGAAAGAAACAAGCTATTCTAATTCTATACTCATGAAATATTTTTTGAAATTCTATTTGATCAAACATAAAGGTAAATCTTATTCTATTTAACTTTTAAAATGAATTTGATCTATTGAACTTTGAAATAAATTCTAATATATTCAAAGAAAATGACTTGAAATTAAATCTCCTAAATCCTATTGACATTACTATGTGTGCATACTAAGTAGAGCTAATCCTAATTATCAAATTATATATGAATCCGAAAACTAAGAAATATAAACAGTAATGAGCATAAAAGAATATAAAAAAAGTGTATAGAAAAAAAAGCGTCTAATCAAAAGGCATGAAATAAACTTTGCTGAAAATGAACATGAAGGAAACCAATCTATGTTGTAAAAAATGAAAGACCAAAATACAATCATACTCATCAAGTTTCCATCATGAAGTGCATGAGAGGTAGAAAGTTCAAGAATTTATCGATCAAACACCAATTCTCATCTCGGAAATGATAACCACATCAAAGGATTGTATTAAAAGAAATAACATTCATAACATCAAGCATAAGCATAACCAATCCATAGCATTACAAAAAATTAACATTGAATCATTAGCATATCTAACACCTTTGAGAGGAGAAGGAACTCCCATTTATAATAAAAAACAAGATATCTAATTCATAAATTGTTAAATTTCTGCTCATGTTCTATGCCATTTTAGATTAGGGCACAATATTGAAGAAGATAGAACATACTAATAGATCGATAGAAGACAAGCCAAAATAGAGATAAGAAATGGTGGCGTTACGGCGATCAGCAGGATGCTTCTACCAGCAAAGTCTCCAATAGGTCATTCAGCCAAGCATGTCACACATAACCCCAGAACAACCCAAACAAAGAATACGCAGCTCCAACGCCATCAAGAGAGAGAGAATTCCTCCACACCAATGTGTGTCAAATGAATTCTAAGTCTCTCCAATATATAGGAATATTTGGGGTGTGTGACACGTCCTTTAAGACATTTAAGTCTATATTTTATTCCAGGCCGACCTAGCACATAAGTGGAATAAATTCAAAGTACATGTTCTGCTCATCCGATCGAGATGATCTTTAGATCAATCTTACACCTCTCAGAAAGAGGAATCCAATAAAAATATTGCGATCGTCATCTAAGCAGCACAACCCGGAGTTTGGACCTAGTTGTCCAACTTTAACACTCCCTCTCAACTAGGGAGAACTCCATCCACTAGTGCCATCCAAACATCGTGCGTCATCTCGCTGTAACTTGCTTTGCTGGCTTCTTTATTTTAGAACAGAAGTGGGTTAGTCACCAAGACATCATTCCCGGCTGACAGATTCAGCCCAGAGGTCTGAAACCTCTATCGAACTCACAAAGAGTCTCAAACCAACCCGACTCCAACCAACCCGAGTTGGTTCATCTGAGTTGGTTCATCTAACCGAAGTCAGGCGGAGGTCCGGACCTCACTAGACGATCCCAGATCAAGTGGTTGGACCGTGCCATCCTAGATAGAGAGTACGACAATTTCTGATGCGTCCATCAGTCTTTGCTACTAGTCTCTAGCCTTTCCCATCTCATTGGGCAAATGAGAGGTACTTCCCATGAGCCCTGAACTCAATGGGTAGGATGCATACGAGGCACAGATGAATGAGAGGCGAACCAACTCAATAATCACAACGGTGGGGCAGAAGCACCATAAGTGCTTATAGCTCCGAGAAGCTATCCCCAAAACCCCCTTTGAGCTCCCAGAGCTCATCGTCCAACAGGACCCTCAGAATAGGGTCGTTCCATGATTCCAAGATTCTCACGAAAGGTTAGGAACATGACCTTCCCCAAGGGCATTGTGAGAATATCCGCGACCTGCTCATCAGTTCCTATATGATCGAGCCTTACGGCGCCTCGCTGTACCATATCCCGCATAAAGTGGTACCTGATATCAATATGCTTGGATCGGTCGTGGAACACAGGATTCTCGGTCATACGAATCCCACTCTGATTATCACAGAGTATCACAGTGGTATCTAGCACATGTCCAAACAGCTCACTAAAGAGCTTCCGCAACCAAACTGCTTCACAACAGGCCATACTAGCAGCAATGTATTCGGCCTCCGCGGTGCTCAAAGCCACAGACTTCTGCTTCCTGCTCATCCATGAGATCGAAGCAGAACCAAGATTGAAGCAGCATCCCGATGTGCTCTTACGATCCACCACACTGCCAGCCCAATCGGCATCAGTATATCCACGGAGTGTCATACTCCCGGCAGTGTTTCTCAGCCCATGGTCTATCGTGCCTCAGAGATATCTCAAGAGTTTCTTGGCACCAACCTAGGGAATGTTATGATCAACCATGTGTTGACTCAAAGTGTTCACTACACAGCATATGTTCGAACAAGTGTTCATTAAGAACATCAGGGTCCCTATGAGTTAACGATACTCAGTAGGACAGGCCTAGCAACGCTGCTACTCAACTTCTTAAAGTTGAGTTCCATGGACTTACAGTCCATCATACCAGAAAATTCATAATGTATTTTCCTTGAGAAAGAAAAATCTCGCCAGGTCTCTGCTAGACCTTCAGGCCTAGACATCAGTCCTAGGTCCTTCATCTCGAACTCAGCAGCGAGCTCCCTCTTGCACTGATGAATGAGAGGGTCAGCACCTGTCAGGAAGAGGTCATCCACATACAGCACCAGAATGAGAGGTTTTCCCTTGACAACCTTGAAGTAAGGGTTCGGATCAGCATTACTTCGAGTGAAGCCCAGCTTCATCAAGTAGTTATCTATCCTCTTATACCAATCTCAGGGTGCTTGTTTCAGCTCATAGAGGGCTTTCTTCAACCTGCAGACATGGGTGTCCCGATCCTGGACTTCCAACCCCAAAGGTTGCTCCACATATATCTCTTCCTTTATCACACCATGCAGAAAAATGCGATCTTCACATCATCTGATGAAGACTCCATCCTTGCATAGCAGCAAGGGCTATAATAGATCGAATGGTGGTATCTCGAGCCACGGGTGCAAATATGTCATCATAGTCTATATCTTCCTCACAGGCAACGAATCTTGCCTTCAACTTTTCAGCACTTCCAACAGATCCATGCTTGATCTTGTAGAGCCATTTCGAGGTGACAATTGCTTTGTCCTATGGTCTTGGGACCACAGCATAGCATCCTTCCAGACTTGATGCTTTACGACTTCCTCAAAGGTATCCAAGGTCAGATTGTACAAAAGTACTCATGGCTGCTAGATATCCTGTTATTAATATGGCTTCTTGGTTTTCCTTCGGAATTTCCCCCTCTGAAGCCATATGACCCTGAGCCATGAGGATCTTCTTTCGTTGAACAAAGACATCCACTCAGGAGCATATACAGATATATCTCCCTCTTAATGTCAGCTTCTCTCGAGGGAGAAGACATCTGTTTTAAATGAGGGCATCGCAGACACCATCTTGGAATTGGGACCTGATCTCCCACAGTCAAAGCCATCCAACAAACTTTGCTGATCATGATTCATGATTCCAACCATGTGACTAAAAGCTGCATAAACTTCCCAGTTCACATTTTAAGTTTACCATAACGCTCCAATGTAGGACTGATACAGTCACATGTTGCTGCTACATAGGTGTTTATCTATGTCACTGACATACAGGGGGAACATATCAACAAGTCTCAGCTTGTGTTAGAAGTCCTTTCAGCCACTACCTGTTATTCTGTGAGTAGCTTCTTCAAGCAGCCTTCTAAGACCGCAGCTTACAAAACTAGGTATCCAATCTACCTTGGTACATCCTGCACTTGAGGCATTGCACCTTGAATTGCTTCCAGATCTACCCATTTCTAGTTATTTCAACAGCTTGTAGGGCTGAAAAAAATTTTGACCACTACATAGAATTTCCCCAAGGACTTCTGCAGTCAACCCTTAAAACTTCCAGCTCCAAACATGGGTGTCTGTCTATGTCACTGTCATGATGACAGTGAAATATAATTATAGATTTAGAACTATCACATTCATCACTGCTAGCTGAATCACTGATCTGGCCAAGACTGCAGATCTCAGTTCAGTGATTTTTCCTCCTGAATTTCACATATTTAGGAACCAATCATACAGATTTTATACCCTTCTCCATGTCAGTCCATATAGATCCGGCACATTCATAGTGGCACCCCTGCTCATCAATGTTTCAGCCCCAACCATCCAACAGGATAAATCAGGACAAGGCACTTCACTGCTCTTAAAGACTCTGTCAAGTACATCAAAACAATTTCATTGTCTTCACTTGAGATCCAGTCTATGCCACGTGCACAGATTTGGGAATTATTGTGATTTGTCTACAGATATTAGCGTTGGATATTAATGTGTCTACAGATATATTTTATGACACAAGATCATGAGGAGTGGCATCATTGGGTATTGATGTATCTATGACTGTAATTTCGCTAAACATATAACAGGCATATATTCATGGTATGAATTATATTGCTGGTACATTAGTAGGCTTGACTGTCATACATAAATGACAAATGCAGATGACTCTTTCAAGCATCTCAGCAATTACCTTAAACATCGAATAACACTTTCTGTTGTAGATGCTTCTTGTAAGGCTTCTACTGCAGCTAAAAGAGCTGCATCTCATCATTGCAGAGCTTCCTTTCTAGGTCCAACAAAACTAGATGGCAGTGCATCCCATGAAATTCTGCTATCAGTCAAATTTTTATTTGAGAAAATAGAATCGACGCTAGCAGTCTCCGGAGTGAATTTTCTCCTTAACATTTTTAAGGCCTGGAATTTCATGCCAGCATCGTCTGAGGCTCTTAGACTTCGCCTCTTTCAGATTTGCTACATTTCCTCCGCAATTCCCGTAATCAAGTCATAATTCAAATGCAACCCAGATTCCACTATGCTGCAAAGATCGATCAGTGCATCCCGCAACCACTTCCCGGATTCTGTAGACGCCATTTTCGACCAAAATTGGGAGGACCCAAATGCTCAAATCCATTGAAAAATTGTGCAAAACAACGTTGTCTTCAAACAAGGTAAGGGCGAAACCCTGGATGGCTCCCGAAGCAGAGGTGGCGAAAAGCGGCAAGAGACATACACTGCTACCATATATACAATACTGTGTTTACCAAATTTCTTTGCGCTGATAAAAATAGACATACACTGCTGCGATCTTGCTGACAGGATCTAATAACTTTCCACTTGCAACAGAATTAATTATGCACGCCAGTTCTGGTGGCCCATACTCTGTTGCCGTATAGGTTGCAGGAACTGATAACTTTTCCGAAAAATATTGTCCAGATTGTTCACACTTTCGTTTTCTATATTACGAATTATTTTGAACTGCAGAGATCTATCATGAAAGGCTAGCTCAAAGACATCACTACGAAACACTATTAATTTTTTTTTTGACGCCAAATCTGAAGACGAATGCTCAATCATAAATGTTACAGATTCCACTGCCAATTTTCTTTCAACTCACCGCGGCCACGCCCAATGCTGCCCGAGACATCACCACTGTACGCGTTGATAAAAAAATCCATCAATGCTTCCACGTTAATTTAGCAGCGGCAACCTTCAATCAAAATGCGGCTTTCTTAACCACGATATCGGGCTTTCCACGGTCCGCACCATTTAAAAAACAACATCAACAATTTTATACGCAGAATATTTCAGTTCGTGGAAATTCGTTGAAATCAGTCACAAAATTCACATAAATTTCTCCAGTAAAATCCTAGCCTCCCAATGGCGTGCATAAATTTCTCCAACGGAAATCCAGCCGATCACTAAATTCTGTGCACTAACAAAACCCCACAAACTAACAGATTCCGACATGGATCGCCCCATTCCCTGGCCATCTGCACACACACAAATCTAGACTTCGAAAAGTCTGTATGGAGCCCTAAAACTACTTCTCCTGTAGGTGCAGGGTTTGGTTCCCGCTATGGATGAGGCCACACCTGCCAAGGCTCCTCTCCATCGAAGGTTACATGGGCTGCCCCTCCGCTGAAATTCTGTCCGCCAGGTGGGATTTCGATCTGAGCAAAAAATCTCTCAATAAATCTGCTTCGCCCCTCGGGCTCTCCGATCCTGATGCGGCAATTTCCTAGTATGGGGAACGCTTGATGATTCTTTCGACTGCATTGTGTCGGGTCGTATGAAAGCCGATCCCGTGTCAGCCAACTAGCTCAATAAGCTAGCCCTTAAAAAAAAAACCCTTACGGAATCTGTTTTCCCATAAACATGCCTGAACCATATGCTGTTACGCACAACTCCTTCCACGCTAATTAGGACAGACTTGCTCACGCTGATCCAAGCCTTCTTCCACGCTAACTAGGGCATTGTCTTTAACCCACGCTCTGATACCATGTTAATTTCTGGTCATGTTAATTCTAAACATGTTCTATGCCATTTCAGATTAGGGCACAATACTGAAGAAGATAGTACATACTAATAGATCGATAGAAGTTAAGCCAAAACAGAGATGAAGAGTGGTGGCATTACGGCGATCGTGAGGATCATTCCTGACAAAAAGTCTCGATAGGTCATTAGTAAGCATGTCACATAACCCCAGTAATCTAAAAAAAATACGCAGCTCCAAACGCCATAGAAGATTCCTCCACACCAATTGTATGTCAAATGAACTCTAAGTCTCTCCAATATATAGGAATCTTTGGGGTGTGTGACACGTCCTTTAAGACATTTAAGTCTATATTTTATTCCAGGCCGACCTAGCACATAAGTGGAATAAATTCAAAGTACATGTTCTGCTCATCCGATTGAGATGATCTTTAGATCAATCTTACACCTCTCCGAAAGAGGAATCCAATAAAAATATTGCGATCGTCATCTGAGCAGCACAACCCGGAGTTTGGACCTAGTTGTCCATTTTAGCTGTAAATGTAGATCCACAATACACATATATCGCATGTGTTTATAGTCATGTGCTAACATATAACAACTGGCATCTATTCATATCATCTCACAAATATCTCCTAAATTTGTTAGGAGACACTTAAGAAAACTTCCATCATCCTCCTACATGAATTGTGTTTGATTAATTATCTAAAATATTCATTAAATCTTTAAGAGTTTGAAAAGGAAATTCCAATTTGAGACTTAGAGGCCACATATGACTATGTTGGGATCTTTAAATAGGCCTATACACATCACAAAACTCATCCAAATTTTAAATACAAGTGAATACATGCTATTTTTCTAATATTTAGCCAAAAAATCACTCATAATACTAAAATAAATGTATTGGAAAATAATATGTCTAAAACATATTTAATCATGAAGATAGTTCCAGTGCATGGGTATGGAGTTGCGGGATATTGTAAATACTAAAGAAAAATGAAAGAAAATATGGTCAAATGGATGACATTTTGGAGACCCAATAGGATGTTATATACTTGTTAATATTTTGATCCATAATGTATTTATAGATGTTGAGGATTTCTTTTTCATGTGTGAATGAAGAAATGTTGTTTTACTTACAAGGCTCTGGAATGACTTGAATTTTTGAGTTGTTCTAAGCATAAATTATACTTAAATGGGTTCTAAGAAATGGTTATCTATTTTTCTATTATTTTCTGAGTTAACATATTATGAATGCTTCTTCAGTAATGAGAGATGACTAGAGCTCAATGATATTTGTTGTTTTGCTAAACAATTTCCTATCAGGCCACAAATCTTTGGTTATAAGCTCATGATTTTTGGCTCTGCATTATAATTTCATGCATTTGCATTGGTAGGTTTAGGCCATGTAAGTTACAGAGTGATAGTTGTTTTTATACAATGTGTGTGTGTGTGTGTGTGTGTGTGTTTGTGTATAGATAGATATATAGGTATGTATTAATAAGATGGGTTCTGTTCATTTAACCTCATGAGGGATAACTCGAAGAAGGGTTACAAAACTTAAAATAAGCATGTACCACACATGTTTAGGAGGCTTGAGATCCTAGATGGATATTCTTGAGCTTTATTAAACCCCATGAAGAGGTGTGACCAAATGAAAATACGAAGGTTGGGGCAATCAAATGACAGAGGCTATTGTCATCCTAGGACACTAGAGTAAAAAAAAAATTGAGGCTTTTCCATCAAACGCACAAAGGTTTGGCCAAGGAAGAATAGGATGAGACAAATAAAACAAGTACTAAACAATGTTTTTCCATCTCCGAAGGTGACCGAAAAAAATTGGTTGGGAGCAGGGTATATGATCAAGGATGAAAAATTGACCATGAATATGGAAAAATAGGAAAACACCCATTTCACCAAAATTTGTTATAATGGAGAAAAGGTGACTAACATAGGTCAACGTCCTGGAAAGGCCCATGTCGATCAAAGTAGGTGAAAATCCTAAGGGTGACATAATTCCTTTGGGGTGTGACACACGGTACCCAGAAAAGGCCATTCGACAGAGCCATATGGGCCAAAAATGAGTGACCCGTGGCACTCTCATGGGAGGCCACGTGGAGGATGTGACATCAGCACGATTTCATGTGTAGCTGACATCATGTCAGGGGATTTTTTGTATCAGTTGTGAAGGGTTAGTGGAAAAAATATAGTAGACATCAGAACATCCAACAAAGTAGAATAAATTTTACGTCCTATACACCGGAACATAGGGCGACTCATCCTCAGCCCTCGAAAGACAATATGGGTGTGAAGCAACAGACATAGGTTGAGATGGGAATGTGGGTGTCACAGGTGAAAAGAAAATAATATTTCTTGGCACTATACCACTAGAACTAATGTAGGAGGATGTTAAGTGTGAAAGGGCTAGAGGGCCGACAGAGACAAAATAAAATAGATTGATAATACTGTATCTGATAATATAGAAATCATAGATCAGGAATAAGGGTCATATTAATAGTAATTTAGCCAAGGGGACCATTAATTCATTATAAGGGGAAATGGTAAATTGCAAACCATAAATGAGGGTTCGATGGGGGCCACAAGGTGGTGACATTAAACATGCCACAATTCTATAGTCAAGGAAAACATATGATGTGGACCTGTTTGGAGTGAGACATGGCATGTCAAGGGATGCCACATGAGCACTACGTGGAGTCCATGTGGCAGAACCAGGTGACATGGTAAGAGATAATTGGCGAAATCCTAAATCAACCATATATTTTGATTCGTAATTCAAATTGGGGTAAACTTTATATCACCAGAAAGGTCTCGATGAGACAAACATGATGGCAGTGCTAATTTTGGTTTTTCATAAGTTTGAAAAAGATAAAAAATTTAGACCATGTCTTCATAATAGGATTTTTTGGACTCATCCATCATAGTAACTGCCTCCTATTACCCTTAGTGTGGGTTATGGATATTAAGAGGTTATTTTACATTTGGATTTTGGTTTGTATTCTACCATAGCCAACATCATTTTATTTTCTCATTTTATGATCACAACCGATGTCCCCCCAGACTTCCCGCTCTTATTACCTCTTGGTTTCCCTGAGAGGGTCGTGTAACATTTTTACTTGGTTTGGTTAATGTTAGAACCATTGAGTCTCCCTTGTTGATATAATGAAAGAAAATTCGTCATAATGTCTCATGGAGTATTTTGAGAAGCACACTAATTCTTGTTACAATATGCCAACACCTCCATGTGACATGATTGTCTTGTATTGCTGATATTTGAACTTTAGATTTATTTATCCATCTTTAAAAACCTTTTGTATGAGTAATCAACCATCCCATTTATAAATTTTTTAATTCACTTGCAAGTAAAACTTGCATGTTATAATTAGGTAAGGGAAGTCACAATCCCACCCATCATAATTCTTTATTCCCTACTAGTGGTGTGATTCTCTATTAGTTAAATTATCATTCATAGTGAATTTGTTAAGGAATCATCATTTCCTCAGCATTGGTAGATCCCCCCTCTCAACTTCAGCATATTTATTAAAGGAGAGCCACCTAGAGGATGGTGTATCTTGTATATATTTTATTTATTACCAAGTGCCTCAGATCAAGCAAAGGGACACATCATTTCCCTTTCGCTTTGTTGTCTCTTGCATGCTCAATATAGCTCGTTACCGCATAAGTGAGAATCATAAAATTTATCGTTGAGTTCCTCAGACATGTGTGAGATGTTTCTAGACATTAGGAGGGTGTTTCCCTTCATGTAGTCTCCACCATTCTCGCCTATCAAAAGTTCATGATAAATATTCATATGTAGTTTAGCAAATTTTCATGGCTCGATTTATGGCATTTACAAATCCCACCACATGAGCCCCATTTACTTGACTCATTCAGATATTCAAAACCCTTTCCTATTCAACAGAGCTTCTTGAGTTGTGATCTCACCCTCATTAGCTTGGGGAAATTTGGTCCTATGTACTGAACTCAACAACATCCATTGTATCAAACCTGGCCTTTTTATTCTAGACGTGTATATGTGACTCTGTATACAATTGTATCATTGCCTGAACCTATTGATGCTAATACACTATGTGTTATACCTTCTTTCACATAGAACCACTTTTTTGGGAACATTATTATTATTTTTACTTATTTATCTCGGCCTCCCCCAACTCACTGAGATCATGTACACACCACCCAAAGACTCCTCACTCACAAGTGGGTCTTGCCTGCTCCTCTTGTGATTCTTCCATTGGATAAAATGGCTTTGCCTCTTTCCATGGCCATCTCTTGTGTCACATGAGAGGAAAACTATAATGTATTTCAGTCGTACTATGTGCTCCTAACACTTGTACATTGAGGGGTAGTATGTTATTAGCTAAAAAGTGATCACCTAGCGACATTTTACTAGGTTGATCGAAATAAACCATGTATTGTGGGTTTTACACATTAAAACCCAATTTCACCGTAGGTAATAATTTAGAGACCCAAATTTCCTAAGTTATTTCAGTTTAATTAATTTACCCCACATGAAAATAACATAGAAATTCATTTAATTTCTTGTTATTTTCATATTTACCCATTCGTGTGAATTTTTTTTCACTCACATTTCCCATTTCCATAGGAATAATTAAATAAATTATTATTTATTTATTATTCCCTAATTATCATAACATTATCTTAGGAATAATTTATTAAATAATTATATAATAATTATTTCTAACCCATTTTACCATTTCAACAAGAAATAATTAGTAAAACCATTTTTTTTCTATTAATTATTGCACCCATTTTTATTAATTAACTCAATTAATCATTATTTTTTGGTTAGTTAACTAAATAAAAATGATTGGCTATTTGTTTAATATTTCACTCTACAAAAAATAATAAAATACTTATAATGGTTAGATCTTGATTTGGTCTAGCAAATATTTTATTATTCGACCATATCCAGAGTAACCCAACATTTTATGATTTAAAGAGATGTTTTTGTCCACTGTCTACACTATGACCATTTTCATCATCGTTACTTTGATCCTATGATATTCAAACCCTCCACTTGAGTTCCCCAACCTTCTTAACTGTAATTTCTCCCATTGCATACCAGAAAAGGAGAAATCCATCAAAGCTTAGAGGAGAGAGATAGAAATAACCCTCCCATGGAGGAGGACATAGCGGCTTGTGGCATTAATTCTTCTTCTACATGTGTTTTTATTATAAAATTTCTTATCCATTTTGGTTTATATTTTTAAATATGTTGCATTTTATTTTTAATATTTTTAACATGCAACACTATATTCTAATAAATTGTTAATTTTTTGTAGATATATGTGTGGAACATTAACATAGTGTTGTGGCCACAACATCCCTTTAATTTTTTTTAGATTTAAGGAGTCTTTCTCAAGAATTTTAACAATGTCCTTAGGCATATGTCGTTTGGTTTTGATTCTTTTGTCTTGCTTAAGGTAAGCTTATAGCTCTATTTTCTCCAATTTCCTTCATTCATTAATGATTCCCATTAAATTTTCCTTCGATCAAGTGCATAGCATTCTCTCTTAAGCTTATTGTGAATAGCATCACATTACCTCACAGTTTCCCTATCAAAATTATGATGGCAGAAGAGGTGTTTTTAATTTTCGAAACTATTTACTGCATTTTCCTAAAATCCTTACAAATCAAACTTTATAGATATCATGTAATTATTATAATATTATATATTCACGTATTATAAATTATTTAAAAGCTAATTTCAAAACATGTTTTTATATGGCATAAAATGGACACATTGTTAAAAAAAAAAAAAAACAAATACAAAATTTCATTAGGTTTATACCATTCTATGCTACTGTATTAATATATGTATAATACAATATTTTGTAAATACATCTATTAATTTATTTGTATACCCAAAAAAAAACATTGTAAACAAAACATCATTATATAAAGCATGTAATATTATATAAGCTTTTAATATTATAAGGGGTGGTTATAATATTATAAAATAAAAAAAGTGGTGATTATAATATTATGTTACACAACTTAATATTCAACGTGTACTCCAAATTAAAAAGGCAAAACAAGAAATAACGTCCAAACTCGTTGAACATGAAAACATCATAATTCACCATATATATGTGGTCTCTACCCTAGTTGTGACTTTCCATAAAACAAAATATATATCTTAAAGTGTATTGACCAAGAACACAACATATCCAACACCTACCTTACACTCTCGTCATCTGTTGAACCATGATGTTGATCTTTCCAACTTCTATTCGAATTCGTTAATGCATATTATAATTAATGTCAATTTTTTTTTTTTATATATACCACCAATTGTAATGAAGTTTTTTTTTTTTTTTTTTTTTGCGGGTTACAATTATTTCCATTCGTATTTGGAAAACCATTATTAGATCTTCTTGAAAATTGATCTTACTATTCCAACTAAACACCTAAGTCATCACTGTATTGGTTTAGAGGAATTTACACATTTACACTTGGAATTTTTGTAAATGAAAGCATCTATAACATCATACCCACCAAACTATAACTTGGTTGAAGTATTAAAATTTCTTACAATCCGACGTCCGGAATGAGAATAATAACGTCCCTACATAATTTGGTCTTGTTAACTACAGCGTCGAATATGCCCAGTTTTGTTGTAAAATGCTAAATTGGTTTGGTTTCCAACTGTAAAGAATCTCATCAAGGAGAAATGAAGTCCATTATTGTGTAATCTAAAAAAACATTTAGGCTAGAACTTGACGTGGGTGTTTTGAATCCACAAGAGGGAAACTGATAGCCAACGGAGAGGATTTTCTAGTTCCCTTTTTGCTAGATAGGGTGGATTCTTTGCTAGGTGTAGATAGAGATTAGGAGCACTATAAGGAAAATTTTCCAAGCATTTATTATCATGTTAGTTCATGAAAGATATTGATTCTTCAAAGGACTAATATTCCTAGAAAGCTTATATTTAGATTGATAATGAATTTATGGAGACCAATTTTTAATAATAGATAACGTATTGATTTTTTTAATGAAAATTTGTCTTGGTTTATATAATGTTTTGTAGAGAGAATTTGTTCCTATGCACAATATAAATTTTAAAGTGAAATCATATTTAAAATTGGATTTAAATATATGTAGAAAATAGTTTTGTAAATTATTTATTAAAAAAAAATACCTTATATATTTGATTGAGCTACTTCATGTCATTGGAATAACTTGGTGACATGAAGGTGCATATTAACTTTAGATCGAATAGTCATTTCTCCTTTCTTTGTATAACTAGGTCTTGATTACAAGCAAGGTTATTCTTATCCTGAATAAGATAACATTTACTTTTTGGTCACTTAAATTAGGTTGCATTTTGCATCTTGCATTCTAATTCTTTCATTCTTCAAGTTTTCTTGCATAGGATAAAGTTTCACTATGGCTAGACTGAGCCCTAGTTTCAGTCACACCAAAAGGATAATATTCCCTAGAGCGAAATCATATGGGTGATTCCATTTGCCTTTAGATTGTTGATCACAAACAACATTCCTCACAAATAAACTAAAGGCCATCATTGTACATATTGTACAAATTAGGATTGTAGGTCCGATTAACCTAGGCTAGTCTTAAAGTAACTGGAGACCCATTAAACAATTAGGATTGTCACTTCAATGTAAAGGAGTCTATTCAGGACTCTGACAATGAAATTCCTCCCATGTTGAGCTAGTACATTTCCAAACTTCAACATAATTTGTGCTAGAATGAGTCCCATATATTTTTGTCTATGTGGAAGTTTATCTTTCTATTATGGCTCATACTTTGGGGCATGCATTTTGTACACCTGAACCTACCAGAGTCTTTCTGAAGAAACAAATAACGTCCTTTGGTAGACCAACATATGACTATGAGAGTGGTGTTACTGTTGTAGATCACATTTTATAATTTTTTGTCAAATGTAATTATTTTAATATCACTAGTGATAATGATATCTACAGGTTATTCGATCAAACAATTAAATGTTGAATTAGAGGATTGTATATCACACTTCCATAAAAATTCATACATTCTTGGGAACATTTGGTTGAAAATTTCCTTTTAGCACATCAGTTTATGAATATGATAAGTTATGTTTATATATCATTTCATGAATTTTATAATAAACATAAATATTTTTCTTTAGATTTCCCCTCAAAGATATTCCTTATAAATATGATTCATTACAATGTTTTTAGTTTCTTGTTTCTTCTTCCATTAAATATAATAGATCAAACATACAAGAAAAAAATGTTTGTGGTCTCTTTCTAAATCCCGTGGAACATTCTAATCAATCCCAAATGGTTTCAGTAGGAATTATTACACCACAGGAACTGAATAATGAAAATTGTGATAATCCTCCTTTAAAGTCAGACTCAATTCTAACAGAAGATCTACCTTCACTCCACACTCCCAAACAAATCCATGATGAGGAAAATCATATGGATGTGCATAATATTATTTAATCTGGACTCCACTACTTTCGGTAACTATACCTTTTATCATGTTATAGTACAAATCATAGCGATATTCATTAGGGGAATTTTGAAATCTAGAATGGGTCTCGTAAGAAAAATGTACAACCAAAATAAGCTTTATAGGAACCAATAGGATTCAAGATGATGATGCCAACCATGGGGGATGATTCACCATTGTTGGAGTAAAAAGGTACAAATATTAAGAGATAAAAAAATAATAAAAATACTTTTTCAACTCATACTTTCGACTTATGCCACTAAGGTTTTACTCCAATTTTGAGTGGGAGTACTCATTCGACACAAAATTTAATTCCTCATCCAAGGAGTGCCCATGTTGCATACCTTCGACGAAACATACTACATGAAAAATTTGAAATACATGAAAAACGTGATTGCAATCACGTTTTTCATGTATTTCTCATTTTTTTTGTGTGCTAGGTCCATCGAAAGTATGGAACATGCATACTACTAGGATGTGGAATCAAATTATGCATCCAATGAGTGTTTCCACTCAAAATTTTGGTAAGCCCATAGGAAGATAAGTTGAAAATATGTGTTGAATTTTATTTTCTTTTCTTTTTTCCCTCTAAAATTTGATGATGTAATCTAAGATTATTTTATTATTTCCAATATTATTTTATAATTTTCTGAAGAAGCCCATTTTATACCTCAAAATTCCCCTAATGATAGATCTATATGATGAAAACTTGTCTTCAACAGGTTCAATTCTCTTTGAGGATCATACGTGTCGTGATGAGTATTATTTTCCTATCAAGCATAATTATAAATCCATTTCTTATCCTTTTAAATGTTCCACTTACTCAAATCAATTAGATCATCTCGGAAAAAATAGAACTGATTTATAACAATATTTTTAAGTTGATTATTTTGAACCACCTCCAACACAAAATTACTCAAATTTTGATCTGTCAATAGATTCATCTTCTACTTTTTCACTTCTTCTGATAGATAAACACAACCTTTTATTTTTTTATGTACCTGATCATAAGGTTTCCAATGATTTTCATATTAATAATCTTATGGAATATTATCATGATAAAATCTCTTTGCTTTGTCTTCCTAGAGTCAAATCTAATCATAGGTCTTACAGTTTCTTTCTAATTTCGACGACACTAGATTATATAAAGATGTATATACTACATACATCTCTCAAGAGGCTTAGACATCCAAAGGTATGTCATTCCACCTAAGCCTGTCAATCTCTTATCCTTGGAATGATCTTTAAGAGTTATCAAGTATTCACCCTAACGTTCATAATCATTTAAACATATTCATGAAGAAATAATTTCTAGTGAAGGTTGTTATACATAATTTTTCTTTATAACTTCTTAAGGATAGATATACATAGTTGCATTTTTATTTCATATAGCTTTATTCTACTACCTTTACTAACACATGTTATATCTCTAATTGCAGGTACAAAGATGATGCAATTTTGCATTGGAAATATGTATACAGTTTATCAATTTTTCTGATGTAATTTTGCTATATAGTGTATATAGTAGGATTGGAATTAGTTTTACAATAGTTTGGTTTCCTTACATTTCACGTTTTGAATAAATCAATCATAGTAAGTTAGGACTTTAATCATCATAACGATAATTATTTTTATTTCATTTTATGCTTTATATTTATATATTCTCGTTAACAAGATTATATATTTATAATTAATGAATATAAATATTTTGTTTATGACATCATAAATAAGTTTGTAAACATGATTTCACTATGGTTAGGATTTAAAAAAGACTTATTAATCACAACCTTACAAGAAACATGTATCACTGTTTCAACCTATCAAAACATGATTTTGAGACTTTTGTTGCTTTATCTTGTTTTGTGGACCTTTTCAAGGCTTCACAGTTTGATTTTAACTTCACTTAGTTTTGTTTTATTTTATTTTAATTCTCTTTTTTCTTGTGTACATTTCCTTTTGTGGTAATGTTTTCAACTTTTTATAGGGTGGAAAGGCTTATTTCAAAGAAACACCAGTTGGCCCACATGACGAAATGATTGATCTCTATATATAACTGGATATAAATTTCCTACTCCTCATATCATAATGATTTTTCATGGCGAACATAGAGTCCTAGTTCAAGTGGTTTGAGCCCATTAAAATAGATGGACAAATTGTCATCACTTCAAATTTTGAATCCCTCCCATCCCCCTCCATATATATAAACTACTCTTCTTTGGTAGATTAGAATAAGTCTATAGAGGCCAATATTTAATAGATTTCCATCTCACTTTGAATACATATCCTCATGTACCACCCCGCTCTCTTCACCCAATAGAAAAGCTAGAAATTTCAAAAGAAATTATCTAAATTACAATCAAAAGGATGGTAAAAAGAGAGTTGGAAGAACACATATGGGAAGTACAAGTAAACCCATTGGGAATATGGATGCTCTCTAACAGTAGGGCGATACTTCTATGGTGCATGTTACATGATAAAATACCCTAGGGTCTAGGTTGGAAACCCTAACAGATCGAAGGGAATCTACAAATACGAAGCAAGAAAGCAAGTAGTCCTAATGCATAAACTACTAATGTGGGATGAAGAGAGAGTACATATAGGTCCTAAGTTTGAAGGTGTTCCCACAGGGTTCAAACCCTCTACTTGCTACAATGCTTTAAAACCTGCAACACATTCCAAAAAAGCATACATACTAGTAGAAGTTCAAATCATGTTAAAGATATGAATGTTAGATCATATAAGAATAATGATATAAACCATGAAATCATGCATAATTAGATAATAACATGAGCTAAAGCATAAATATCATAACGTTCAAGAACATGACATAGCTTCTTTATTGATAACCTCTACGACTAGAAGTGAAAACTTCCTCCGGATCTGTCCAGCCCAAGCCTCAAAAATCCATTTTCAAATGCATACACATAGATGTCATGTAAAGGAGATGAACATATCTAGGATGAAATAAGGGTTTCCTATAGTTGGGAGTGTAGGAGACAGATGGAAAACTTAGACTTGATTAGGGACCATTTTCCTTTAATATCAATATCCTATATCTTTCCCCCTTCAGGCCTTCCCATGAGGTGTATTTACACCACCCAAAAATAGTTGTTTTATTTGGGATATAGTTAGGCCATAGGCTTCTGTAGGTGGGCTTCTGGTGTATCCTGTAAACGTCACCAAAAAATAGGGATTTTATTTTTATTTCATATTTCAAATTATATACGCAGGTTGGTTATAAATGGATTCATGCGTCTATGTTCTTTTTGAAGGGAAGAGTCGCGTAAGGAATTTAAAATAATGTTTTTTAGTAGAATGACCAAGACTTAAGGGAAAGGGTTGCCCAAGGCCATAGCTCAGAGCATAAAGTATACAGGGGTTTTGTATGACGCTATAAAATATTCCCCTTAATATATGAGTTCATAAGGGGTACATGATAGCTGAAATATATTAACTGTATCAAAATAATCATGCAAGGACTTGGGAGGAGATCACCAGATTCCAACCTGCCAAAAACCAGTTGAAGAGATCAGAAAGAAAGCTCATTTCTAAGGTGAGCATACCCATGCTCAGAGATAGAAAATCACATACGAATACTAAGTGTAGATAGGATCCAATATGTATACAAGTATAAAGAAAACTGAGAAGTACATAGTTAATCATATGATCATAGCCACAAAAGTACATATCAAGGCCATGCAAAAATATCACATATAGAAGAACTCATCAATGGTTCTCAAAGAGATGTTCGATCACTGATGTCACATAACTTATCCTCAAAATACCAAATCATAAAGGTGTAATAATCGTATTACACCAAAAAATTCTGATGCAACCCAAGGTCTTCACCAAAAGCCAAGGTACATTTCTACACTATGGGAATAAATGAGTTGAAGTTGACCATGTGAGAAACCATTTGATTACTGTTCATTGATGCATGCCATTAACAAATGCAAGACAACTCATAGATAATGATGATGAGAGTCAAGGTATGCCAGTACAATATAACAAGTCTGAGTAAATATATTAAAGTCGAAAAAATGAGAGAATATATGAATCAGGAGACATTCATATATTATCACTATCCATAGCGAAGGAGTCTCGCACATATGACTCCAAACCCTAAGGTACTAAAAAAATACTCTATACCCTATTCCCGTAGCAATGATTTGGAGTTGATAGGAAATGATCTGCTAGAAGGAAGGCATTAAGGCATCCTACATAAATCCAGTGTGAGTGTAACTCGCAGGCCACTAATTTGGAAGGAATCAGATGAAGAAAGCTGAAGTAACCATACCAAAGTCTTCCAAAGCACATTTCCAGCGTACACATGATGTGGCTAGTGCTCGACACAAACCCTTTGAACCAACCAATAATGAAAGCTGACACAGAGGCAAGGAATCCACCAATAGGGTGAAATGGAAACCAGGGTAATGCATAAATCCAAATGTGTGATAATTTAAGTTGATATCCAACACAAGGGAAACGACTTAGTCAAATATCGATGATATTGATCAATGCTGAGCACAAGGTCACCTATCAATGATGGAAATAGGGCTAGGGTGCAGCTCTAGGCCTACTCCCAGATACATTTTTCAAATTAGATAACAGAAAACCTACCAACGAGAAGTCCACGGAGACCTTCGTAACTAGCACAAGCAAAGGACCAAATAGTTGATGTGATACTAAATATAACTATTACCTACAGGGTATGCCTGACTCAAAATGAATCAAGAGACATCGCAGAAAGGCTGACTCAAGATTACTTCCCTTGAACAAAATGATGACTCAAATGTGACTGTATGGTAGCATATGATAACTTTTTATGAGTGTTTCATGTAGAAGGCATAAAAAAACTCTCCATGTGATTAGAAGAGATAAGAAACCAGTGGAGTACTGACTCAATGAAAAGGTTATGACTCTCCTAAGTCAAAGTAAAGCCCATCATGATGGAGGAAAGACTTGTTTTGAGTGCTTTGTTTAAGGGCGACACAATTGACTCTTGGTGCCATCAATTATGGAAGTAATGCCTCATTCCCGCTCTTTCTAAAACATATAATTTTTTTGTCTATTTCATAGTTAAAAGCCTAAAAAAGAATAAAATAATGCCTATGGTACAGTGTAAAGAACAAGTGTCCAAATACAGATGTGCTAGCTCTTTGGACTGGAACATTCCTATGCTCAATGCAAGGTTGTGAAACTAGTCAATGACACTCAAAGGAATGTTATTTCCATGGGCATACTGTGTCAAGTCATATAGCCTAAGTAGTTGCAAGGTTCATTTTGCATAAAGACATGGTAAAAAATTGGCTTATACGTAATTCCAAATGAATTTGTCTTAACGAAAAATGTTATAAATAGTCAAAATGCAATGCAGCAGTACAACCCAACATGTGGGAGCCTCTAGGGTATAAATCCAAAAAGATAGCGAAGAAGAAAGAGAATGAAGCTTTATCGCAAAGTTATGGTGGGACTAAAGATGATCCCCAAACCTACTCAATATTTGAAACATGAGAAACATATGCTAGTGAGGATCTAACTAGGAAACCCATGTAAAGAATTGAACTACCATTATTTCATGATTTTATAAGTCGGCGAGTGAAAATGGTTTAATAATCGTAGCACAATGGGGTCGGCCCTATGGAAATATGTCGCAGTATGGAGGCTAGAATGCATAATGCAACGGAAAAAGTGTTTTTCTCTAAACTATATGCTAGTAACTAAAATGATACCTGCCATGATGGGCTAGCGATCATGGAATCGAAGTGGTGAACATCATCTCAAAGTATTCAATTTACCCTGAAAGACAACCTATCCCAACACTCAAAGCTGAAAGTTCACAAAGTTTATATAAAATTTGTGAAAATGAAAACATAAACCTTGCAAAAGTGAAATATCAACTATAGATAGGACCTTTTGACATACCAAGTCTCATTTGTGTTTTACAAAATTGAGTGCAAGATACCTTTGGAGAAAAAACCCTGGAAACCACAATCCACAAAATTTCTCAACCATAAATGCATTACAAGTTTTTTTCAAGAATATTGACCATAGGTAATTTATTTTTGGGTTTTAAATCTACGTGTACACGACTTGAGTATAGTGTGGTCATTGATGAGAAATCCCTATATACGACTATGTATGAAGGGAACTCGCATACACCCAGTCGAAGATATAACTTATGGATTTTAATGGATGAAAATTCTTGAACTTGTATGATGACAATTAGTTGGAGGTAAAGAGAGAATAGAGAAGTAGATAATGAGATTATGAATGATGCATTATCACTAGATGCACTGAGAGGGTGTGGATTGTTAAATATTTTCAAAATTCCAAACATGAAAACCAACACAAATTTGTTGGAGATGCTCATTAATTATTTGGATCCAAAAGAAGATGCATTCATGATTGTTCAGATTCCATTGCATATTGAAACATAAGACATATACTTCATTAATGGACTTTCCTAGAGAGGATATTCATTGAACTTGCAAAGGAATGCTTGAGGAGGCCTTAATGAGGATGATTTCATTTGCATTTACTACCATGGAAACATCGAGAAAATTGGGTCACATATCTCGATCAATGATGTGGAGAGACTACCCCTAAATATTATCCTTTTTACGATTACGAGGGTAGTTGGGTTAGCTTCATTACACCAAGCTTATTGTATTACAATGATTTCGACAGTAGATTGCCTTACCTTAATTTTTTACTGGTGCACAACCCTTCTAACCAATATGATAAAGAAACTCACTTCAATAAAGAAGGGTAAAACAAAACATTTTGGGTATGGTACTATTATTTTTACTTTCTTTTGGAGAATACGAGGACTTCTAAGCAAAGTTATTTCCACCATTAGTAGCCAAAGAGATCCACATATGGATAGGTGAGTTGATTTAATGAAGGGACTAGGGGGTGGTGAGGTCCATAGAATGACATTTGATGACCAATTTTTCCTTTGGTGGGAAGAAAGAGTAATTTCTATCGAGGACTACCCATATGCAGGCATGTATTTTTTAGTAGATCCAGACCTGATGCTTCCACCTGAAGCTACATGGGGTGCCATCGGTAATTTTTTTTTAATTTTTAATATTATTTGAACTTTTTTTGGATTTCAAAAATATGGATTGAAATTATTTTTGATGAGAAAAGAAAATATTACAAAATTATTTTTATCATGGTACATATATTGGACCAGTGATACCTGAGGGTCTACCTAGGCATAGGCATCATGGAAGAGACACATATAGTGTTGATGTTAAGGCTGAGAGAGTTGTCCATGTATTACAGAGAAACTTTAATAGTTTGACTCACCAGTTACCTATGGTAGCAATAAAGGACCTACCAGAGGCAATACAGAGATGCATGGTAGGAGTACCACGATATTGGGTGCGAATTTTCTGATGGGTGGCTAATTCCATCATCTTCTTTGGAGATGCACGTATAGGGTAGGGCAGACATACATAGATTCTAAATGACCTGATCTTTTTTATAGACATGATTGGGCTTAAGCCCTAAGTTTGTAGGAATTTTTTTCCTGATTTTGTAAAAAAATTTGGACATATAACTTCTATCTATATACATATGGTTTCATGATGTGATGATCATATATATAGATTATTTTTTATTATTTTTTATTTTACTTTGATGAATGATTAATGTCCCAATCTAATGCTTGACTAGCCATGGAATCAACAAATGAGTTTTCTGATCGTGGAATATGAGTACATGTGATAAAATTAAATTATCTTTGTAGTAAACACACTCTCATAAATTGGTGCTATAAATAAGGGTCTCTCACACTATATATGTTCTTTAACTGAGACACCACCAGCTGTGAGTCCAAGTATACTACTAACAAATAAAAACTAAGATATGTCACTTCAGATAGTAAGTTAACAACATCAATATATTCAGAAACATTGTTTAAAGCAAGGGCGATACATATTCCTCTTGAAAATAACAACCAAATAGATGGATAGTAAATCATCCAAGTGGTGAAAGCCAAATTCTAGGTATGTCGACTAGTACGATCAGCGAACCCTAGATATAACAGATCATCCATCGATACCTGCCAAAGAAAATAAAAATTATAGATATCACTTTGAAACCTATAGAGATATATGCAAAAATATATACAATATCTATAAAACAAAGAAAATGCTAGGAAGAAGCCTAGGCATAATACTTCTTAAGATATAGCTCATTTATGGGCTATGCCAACTTTCTTCCATTAAAATGAACTAGTCTCTAAGCTCCTCTTTCCATGACCTTTTTAATGATAAAAGGATTGTACCACATGGGTTTGAACTTGCCTTCCCCCAAGTAATCTTTGTCTTGGTCATAGATTAGGGTGAGGTCACCTTCAAAGAAAACCCTAGGATGCACAACCTTATCATATTGGATTTTCACTCTCATTTGATGAGATTTGTTAATTGTGGTTGTGTCAAGATGTTCCAAATGAGCGAGACGTTATTCAAGACTGGAAGCATCTGGGAGAAATTCTACAACTAATTTAAGAGAAGGAATTTTACATTCCACGGGGAAGATTGGTTCCAAACCATAAACTAGTTGAAAAGGAGTGAAACCCATATTTTTCTTGACTGACATCCTGTATGGTATAAGCACAAAATATAACATGACGTGCCAATTGGATTGAACCTTATTAATTTTCCTTTACATGATAACTTTCAGGGATTTATTCATGACTTCCACCTGACCATTTCCTTGAGGATAGTAAGGAGACAAATTCTCCTTCTGGAAACCCAATTTGAGAGCCAATTCAGCCATCATTATATTCTAGAAATAACTGACATGATAAGTGAAAATCTCCTTTGGAATATGAAAACAAGAAATGACTTGGTTTAATAGAAATAGGGTTTTTGTTTCACCATCATTCGCAAAAGTGGGCATAGGTTTGGCCCACTTAGTAAAGTAGTCCACTTCTATGATAACATACTTATGACCTTTTTCCAAAGGTGAGTTACAAGTTTTAAAATAAATTCCCCACTTTGTGAAAGGACTGACGGTGATAACAGGGAAAAGCGAAGTTGTATGAGAACAAAGTATAAACGTGACAAGGATGGAATTTTTTGACCGCTTCAAGACAATATTTGAAAATCAATGGCCAAGAATAGCCTGCATGCAAGTATTTTTGGGCTTTATCAAGCCCAGAAAAATGACCACCACAACCTCCACTGTGGCAATTATTTAGTATTGACTTAGCTTCTTCTAGGGTTTAGAAGCATCTAACGATTGAATCAATCCGGTGGCGATATAAAGTGTCACTGATGTAATATAAATTTTAGCTAAGTGATGCAATTTTCTTCACTCATTCATTGAAAGAGTGAGAGGAAACTTTGAAGTCTGAAGATATATTATGATATCCAAGGATCTTGTGAAGAAATAAGGAAAATATGCTCATGACAAAAGGATTCCTCATAAACAACTTCTTCTTCAGAAGGAAACACTGAAATTAATTGCACAAATAGTAAATATTTATTAGATTTGGCTGACAAAAATTCAAGATCGAATTATTGTAAAATAATAATCCATATGTTATATTTTCCCCCAATCACTCGTCTACTAAGAAAAAACTTAAATGGGTTGAGAGCTACCAAGACAAAAAAAATTCTAAGAATAATATAGAGTTAAAGTCATTGGACAACATGAACAACTGTCAAACATAATTTCTCTACCAGAGAGTATCGTATTTGAGTACCTACCAAGCCTCAACTCGGATAATATATCACGTGCTCATAGAGAGCATCATCTTCCTGAACCAGAACCATACCTATGGTTGATTATGCCCTAGTGAGATATAAGAAGAAATCCTTGCTATAATCGGGTGGAATCAGTAAAGGAGAAAAGGTAAATGCTTTTTTCAGAGTACCGAATGAGCACTGAGTGAAATCATCCCATGCAAATGGAACTCCTTCCTTTAGCAATCTCATAAACCACTTTGTAATCTTAACATAATTTATGATAAATATTCTCAGGAAATTGGCTTTTCCTTGGAGACTCTAAAGTTGACGGATGGTAGACGGGGGAGGAAATTGAAGTATTGTCTCAACCTTGAAAGGATCTACACGAATCCCTTCAATGGATACTATGAATCCCAATAAATGATCAAATCTAATAGAGAAAACTCATTTATTTGGATTCAACCAGATTTTGTAATAATGACATCGATCAAATATCAAACGAATATGGCGAGGATGATAAATTATCTTTTGAGAATGAGAAACTAGGTCATTCAAATAAGCTTCAATGATATGTTTGATATTGTGGAACGGATAGGAAATGGCCTGCTGAAAAGTGTCTCTAACATTTTTAAGGCCAATAGACATATTTTTGTATGAAAAGTACCCCGGGGGCCAAAAAAATTGACTTATGTTGATCTTCAGGACAGATAGTACTATGATTATATCCTAAGAAACCATCCATGAAGGAGAAAATATCATTTCTCACACATTCATCAATAATATCATCAATAAAAGGCATGTGGAAATTATGTTTTGGAAAAACCTTATTTAAATCCCTAAATTCTATGCATGCACGAACCTTTCCTTTTTTTCATCAACTGGGACTAGATTCTAGACCCACTCAATTAATGGAATGGGGTATATGAAACTAGCCTTAAGCAGATTCTCAAACTCATCTTTGATAATTGCCTCATTCCTAGGGTTTACCAACCGAAGCTTTTGCTTTATAGGCTGAGCATTATCGTAAGTATTGATCTCATGTTGGACTATTGATGGATCAATTCTAGGAATTTCCTCATAACACCAAGCAAACACATCACGAAATTATTTCAAAGTATTGGTATAAGTTTGAATTTCTTCAGGGGAGCACTCGGCTCTGATGAAAACATTATAAATTATATTGGGATCCATATAGATGTTCATCAGAATAGTTTCTAAAATGATAGACATGTTACCTTCAGCAGAAATATGTGTTGGAGTCAAAGGGTTTAAGATTTTGTGAACATCACCAGTTGACAAAGGACTAGACAAACTTGGTTCAACTTGATGCAAGTAGGGTAGAAAATATGACTAATCATGCAAGTCATCCCATGGTCTTTCTATGCTCGTCATTACTTCTAGGATTTCCTCCTCATATGGTAAAAAAATATCAAGGAAGTCCACAGATGAAGTAGAGTCAAGGGTCCAAACCAAAGCCACATCTCTATCCAAATCCTACAGTGAAAGAGGAGTAGGATCAAAATCTGTAGTGTTAATTATGAACTGATAGGAAATTTCAGTTGCATACATGGGGTATGCCATTCCACCTGCTTTCGATTCTTATAATGTGGTTGTAGAGGAGAGTAAGGGCCAATGATATGAAAAATAATGAGTTCTAAAGAAATATCCTTGAGAAAGGGCCTTGTATGAGGAAATGAACTTGATTCGAGTGGTAGGAGAAGGAAGATCAAAAGTATCCATCAACAAGGAATACATTCTGACTCGTAAATTCTCTATAGGTGGATTGGGATTATTCGCGAAGGAAACAGTAGAATAAAAAGAGCGTTGGATTATTTTGGAGAAGAAGCCATTTGATCAACAACAACAATTCTCCCTTCATGGGGAAAGAATAGGATGAGAAATAATGAGGAGACAAAGGCATCCATTTCATAAATCCAGTTTCATCTCAATAGAATATTACAATCCAAACTAGCATCAAATATTTCAACCTCAATATTCACAACCTTTCCCTAAACAAATATGGGAAAGGCTTGAACAATTCGATGCGGCCTATGAGAATGACCATCAAATGTAGCCAAGAGAGTAGGTGAAGGAAAAAATTTAGGATATTTGATAGCTTTCCAACATGAAATCAACATGAAACATGTGGAAGCTCCTTCATCAACAATAGTTGGAGAGATATTCATTTTCCAATATGTTAGTATGAATCTTATTCGTAAGCGTATGGAAAAGGCTCACTTTAGTCGTGAATAACAAACAACCCTAACAACAAAGATGCTTGCCAATATCTTTAGATCTGCAATTAGTTGACAAATATTGCAAAAATCTAGATCTATCCATTAAAAGACATTAAGAAGTAAATAAAAGCAAGAGTTTCTCCATGCATCCAATAGACAAGACAAGATTGTTTAAAGGAATTTTTGTATTTTTTGACAGCTGGGAAGGGAACATAGAAACATGTTACTAGTCCCCCTCAATGGGATGGGTTCTTGTAATTCCTTGGCACTTTAGATCTAAAATCTCTATCTCTCGATGGTATAGAAAACCCTGACAAAGAAAATGGAACTCAAAGGGAGCTCACAAGAAAAAATGGTAGCAAAAGACGACAATGATGGAGGATCAAAGTCAGACCAAAAGTATAGTTCCAGAGTGATCTTTAGGCAACAAAAGGTAGTGAGTGAATGGAAAAACCCTTCTATTTATAACAAAATATTGAGTTAGTCTAGATATTGGTGCATAATTAAAATATTATTAACCAATTCTAGGTCCAACTTTTATGGAATATTTTATTATATTTGTTGGAGGGAAAAGGAATTTGAATTTGGTCAAATCCCTTTATTTGTAAATAATAAATAAATAAATGATTTATTTATTATTTTAAGGATGTGATTGAGTAATCATTAAATAAATAATTATTTATTCAATTATTTATAAATGATTTTGTCAAATTTAACAAGGAATATTATTTAAATAAGGTTTAAATAATTATTCCTAGAAACTAATAAGACAAATAATGATTTATCTAATTAATTTTCCTATTTTGGGTTAAATATGACTATGAATTTTAATTAAACTGTTGTTTAACTAATTATTCCTTGAGGAAAATGAAACAAATATGGATTTATTCAATATTTCCTTATGTGGTTTCCTGTTTAGACCATAAACAACTTAATAAATGTGGTTGACTAATTTATTTTTCATAGTGAAAGAGATTTTACTTAGGGTAAAATTGGTCTTACATGGTATACTTTGGTCCATCTAATAGTAACAGGTTAGATGACCAAAAAATGGTGTAACAAATTTCCCCCCAGCGTGCGAGCGTTAGGAGCTAATCGTATTATCGAAGTACATTGTAAGAACTCAATCACTAGACACCGAAGGGGAAGTTAGAGAGGGAGAAATATAAGGTAGAGAAAAGTGCTAGAGGAATAGACCTTGAGGAGGCGAGACTTAGAGGTGTGAAAAGTCTATTTTATGAGTGAGTACCTATGCTATAGGCGGCGGGGGAGGCATACCTATGCCCGCAGAGGCAAATTACAAAGAATAATGCATCCAGTAAACAAGGGACTAAACTATATAGTGCATTCTGGCATAAACATGAGCTAGGTAAAGACGTGATAATGAATCCCACATACATACTATGCCTAGGATAATAGCCAGGAATTATACAATAATATCTAAGTACATGAGATATAAATACAACCAAAGTGCCCCTGTAAACAAGAAAGGTCTCTGAAAATCTGACTGATACATGCAAACAAAAAGGCGTTGCAAGCGGTTGACGCTGACATCATCAAATCGATGGAACTGCATCAAAGGCTGTAATTAAGAGGTCATTCGGGCATGTGGGGGGCTACCTGAAGGGCCACCCCCTCATGAGGTCTGAAACATCTCACACACACCTGGGAATCACTAGTCCAATCTGCTGCATCACTGAACCATCAAGTATACAGATCTCGATCATGCTGTAAGGAGCTAGAGCTGAGAAACAATCAAGTCAAAGGGCTATAAGGAGTCCCTTTTCCTAATCTGAGGCATCGAACAAGAGTGAAAGCTGGAACCAAGTTACACCGCCTTCTAGACTTGTCTTCTAGAATGAATAAGCTGATGTCGACAGAAGGATGTCCACCATAGGCGAGGAAATAAGGTATCCTCAACTAGGAAACGAGAGAAAATAATAGAGCGACTGAGAGATTGACACCAAGAATGATGATGAAATTGGGGGCACTGAGTAGCGGATGAACGACTTCCCTTGTTAGAGCATAAAGGGCATAGATGACCTAGCAGTGACTGACACAATATCAAACGGGATAGGGAATAGTAGGGCTGAAGGCCATAATGTGCGACACAAGAGAGGGAACAAGAAATAAAGGATGGAGTACTATAGTGAGATACAAAGGGGCTCAGGATAGAGTCCATGAATATGAAGATGACTCAACTCAGATGCTCTAAAAAAGGGTGACTCGATGATGCTGACACACAAAAAAGGTCTAGTGGGGACCATGAAGACATGAGCACAAGATGGTTAATCATGATGAAAATCGACATAAGCATGGACAAGTATGGAAGCAAAGTGGTGCCATAAGTACAAGAGTTGCAAGTGAAGAAATTCGATTTTGAGGAGTGGTGAAGTGACCCATCTTGGAAAAAAATTATCGTGGTGAAGTATCTAATCACAAAAAACTAAAGGATGCCCATTTGAGAGCTCAGTGAGAGATTTCCAATGTTATGGATGGTTTGTCAAACTGAGCTACAGTTTGGCTGCAGCGAGCGAAAGAGAAATTTGGGGTGTCTCTTTTAATAAGGCATTTTCCCTCCAAATTCGCTCATTTGCACGTGTAGTTGTGGTGAATGTAGAGAGGAGAGAAGGCCCTAAATCTTGCAGTGAACGTAGCAGACAAATCGACCATTGGAATCGAGATCCATCAGTTGCAGGTAAGAGGCCTAATGCTACTCTTTCATTTAAGGGGATCAAAAATTTCAGTTTAGGCACCCAGAGTTCATGAACAGGCCAGGTCACACTTTTTTGGGTCTGTTCTACGACCTCGGTAGCAGGTACTAGGAAAAAAACTGTGACCTGTCCTAGGAAATGACCTGAAAAGTGTGACTTGTTAGAGAAAGGGGGTTTCAGTGATATTTTTGGCTGTGAGCAGGGATTTTTATGGTTGAGGGGCATAGGTGCCCCAAGGGATATTATGGTCATGCAAAAATGTATTTAGAAAGAGGGAATCTAAACACATTTTTATGATGTGGTGCACCATTTGTTTTCGTTATGTTTATGCAATTTAAGAAAGGGAATGGAGAATTACCAATCTCTATGGGTACTGCATATATTAAGAAAATGGACTTAAGTTTTGGGATTGGCATACATGGTGTCACTATCCCAAAGAGTGGATTTGGAGATAATGAACTGGTGCTCTCCTAGAAAACCCACAGGTTGGTCAACAACAATGTCTAGGGGACTGGGTTGTTGATGTAAGATGAAAGAATGATGAGGGGTATCATCCCTAGAGTGATATGAAGTGATATGGGACTCTAGAGGTTCTTCTAAATGGGGAAGAATATTGGTACTATAGTCGACACGACCAGATACACTAGGAGAGTTGTGGAGAATTATTTCTCCTGGTCTCTCAAATATGGGTGACCCCTTACCCAAACATTGGGTGTTAATGTAATGGCCACAAAGTGTATGTGGTTCGAATGCAAGGGCTTGACGTAAGGGGGGATAGATAAGGTCAGGGGTGGTGGCTACTTCCATAATGTCGTCATCGTAATAGAATATGCGGTGATTGGTGGAAGAAATACTACTTGATGTGGCGAAGCTACCTGAATCATCATCATGAGAAGAGAGGTTCACATGTGCATCATCACAAGGGGTGACAGAAAGACAAGTAGATGAAGGATCCATCGATGTTGAGCACAAGGTGATCGCTGAAGGGAGGTTAGATGAAATAGAAGGGGAAGTCCTCGGGGGGTCTTCCACTGTGGATCTCATAGATGACGACAGGTAGTGGACAGTGGCCAAAGACTCTATCATTTCGACATTCGGAGGGGGAATGTCAATGGGAGTGAATGTGTCCTCTGGTTCTACTAAAGAAAAATGAGCAAATAAGGGAGTGGTGGACTCGTTGCGCTTGGCCTCGAATTGGCGAACTACTTCCAAAGAGGAGTGGTACTCTTTGAGGCGAGGATAGAGGTAAGTATAGTGGCCATGGAAATCACACAGAGAACAGGGGTGATTTGTGTGCAAAGTCTTGAATTTCTTAGCTGAATCAGGTAAAGTAACATGGACTTCTAGGATATCAGACTCAAGAAATTCTTCGTTGACCATGGGCTTGAGACAAGCCAATTCAGGACAATTATGGGTGGCATGACCGACAACATCACACAAAGCACACGAAGGTGTATGCTTTGGAGGCTGAGGAGGAGCAGGGTTAGTCAGGGCAGCCTTGTCTTTAGGTGCCTTCTTGTGAGCTTTTCCCCCTTTACTTGAAGTTTTCGCAACAAGAAGAGGTTCCTGTTGAGGTGGTTGAGTCACAGTAGTAGAGGGAGGGGTCATGGGGATCGGTTGGATCAGGGTCAAATAAAGATAAAGTTTGGGTTGACTAGGCGGGATAGTGGTTGCTGGATCAATGTACGAGACTGGGATCGATAGCGGTCAAGTTAGGAAGGGATAAGGTAGCTATAATAGGTATCGAAAATACTCTAGGAGGGGTAGCTAGGAACAGTATCTGACTAGAGGGGTAATGGCTAGGTGGGACAGCACCGAGATGGTTAAGGCTAGGAGGAACCATGCTGGGAGGGTAGAAAGGCTCAGGGACACCAGCTATACATGAAGGGCCTAGAGGATGGGGTCCTGAAGGCTGAGTCAAAGTACTAGGAGCAGGTTGCGGAGGGTGGGGTTACTGACTAGCCAAAGCGGGCCACTTGAGGGAAGCCTGAGACGATTGCATCATGCAAACATTCGACAAGCTGGGATTAGAGACAGGAGGAGGAAGACTAGTGAATGAACCAAGCAAAGAGGAGTCCTTGAAGACTCTGGGTGAGACATTGGTATAAGGTTCAATGGTTTTCTTATTAGCCACCAAAGAGATGATAGACTCAGGGGAGGTCTGAGACATCGGTTTGTAATATGTCAACTGGTCGATGGTGATTACCTTTCCATTATGAGGAAAGGATATCTTGCGGTGAACCACAGATGGGACAGTAGACATCGCATAGGTGTAGTTACGACCCAATAGAATGTTGTAATCTAAGGGGGCATCAATGACTTCTATGTCAACGAAAATAGTCTTGCTCGCAAGAGTAATAGGACAATTGCGCAACATGCCAATGGGCTGAGAAGAGTGGCCATCCCACACTTGGAGGGTGATAGTGGAAGGGGCCAACTTAGGTGATTTGAGTTTCTTCCAAAATGAAGTTGACATCACACAGGTGGATGCCCCCTCATCAATGATATAATGAGAAACGTTGGCGTTTCAGATCTTGACAGGGATTTGGAAGGTGAAAGAAGTAGGAAGGGGAGGATGTTCTGACCGGTCAACATCAAATACGATCAATCAATCATCTGAAGGATCTATAGTGCCCATGGCAGATAGTATATATTTTCATTGTGAAGGGCGTGACTGGAGGAGTTTCAGCATTGAGATGGCAATAGGAGATTGCGCCAAATAATCTATTATACTATACGAATGGGTAGCTTTGCCAGAAGTAGCATTTCGGCGTAAGGGTCCCGTAGGGATCTTGGTATGAACCTCTTCATTAGGCTCAGTGATCTGCAAAGGGCCATTAGTTGTCGAAAGAGGCTCTGTAGAACCTGAAGAAGGGGGCTGGGGGGCAGACATAGCGGCAAGCTTGTTGTACTGATGGGACCAAGCCTGAAGGTTGAGGTCAATGGTAATGGGTTGGTCATATTTCATCATGAGAGTTTGGTAATCAGAGGTACCAGATAGAGGAGTTTGAGTAACCTCCTGACCTTTAGGTGGTTGGGTAGCCACGAATCCTTACTGAGGGAAAGGATTGGTAAGCACAACTGATTGGATAGGCGCAACATTGGGAGGGACGAAAGGGGAGGCTTGTTGTCCTTGTGATGCTGCTTGAGTTTCCCACATCTGCTGCATATGTGGTAAAAAAGGACAATAGTGGGTGTAATGACCATAGACACCGCAACATGAACAAGGCTTATTCATGCGAACGGGTCTGTCCTGCATGGGCTGAGTACCCTGTTGTTGGTTAACAGTGTTAGGAGCATTACCTTGGGGATTAGGTCTAGGATTACCAGGGGCAGATTAATTTTGGGTGCCTTTCCTCTTCTTTTTGTAAGTAGGAGGATTATTCGCGCCCTGCTATGCATACACCAGCCTAGGGGGGTCGGTGGCAGCTGTTGCGGGGGTTGAGAAGGTAAGGGAGTCGAGGATGCTAATGCTGGAGGAGCTAGAGCACTAGGCTATGGATATGGATAATAAGGAGATTTGGTAACATTTTGGTAAACATGTTGGGCAAAAGGAGGAGGCATGCCATATCCTGGATACATGTTACTGGGAGGGGGGAAAATGCTGGAGGTGTTGACCCCTCCCTGAGGGAAAACATAACCCATGGGAGGTTGAGAATATGGATGAGAAAGAGCTCCAACGATATTGTCAATGGAATGGGATGCCCTCGGTGCATTGGCACCACTGATTCTAGGGAGATCAGGAAAGACAGTATAAACATAACCTGACTGAGCATAGATCAGGCCATATTTTAATGCAATCTGGAGAGCATCTTCTTCGGTTTGAGGGAAATGCGATGCGACATATTTTTTGATAACAGGAAAAAGGGATCTAAGGAACCAGTCCAAGTAGACACGGTCTTTTAAGGTAGGGGCTCAACACAGGATATTTCTTCTCCACCATTCCTGGACATGATCGGATAGGCAGGTCACAAACAATTGACAAAAAGAAGTCAAAAGTTTGGTACCATTGCCATAATGAAGGGGAAGCTAGAAATAAGACAGAAAATATCGGGTAAGAGTCGCAAAGGTGGTATTAGAGGATGAGGCCTGATCAACATACCACTTAGAAGCTTCACCAATAAGCATATGTTGGAACAACCAAAAATGGATGGAGTCATCATTAATGGAGTTAGACGAACACCACATGTGGAAAGATTGAACATGATTTGTAAGATCTTCTCTAGCAAGACCTTCAAACTTTGGGATGTCGGAAGGGAGCTTGGTTGGCATAGCAGGCTAACCAGCGTCATGGTGTATAGGGTCATTGATCAACTTGTTAAAATCGGGAAGACTAAGGCCTGCCATATAGGGGATCAAGGGAGTAGCTAGGGTAGTTCTTGTTGTAGTCCCACTAGTATTATTCCCAGCATTAGGGCCAGGGTTATGTTGTGGCCAGCAACAACCCCCCTTCTTATTTAGTATTAGTAATAATAATAAATAAGTGGGGACCCTTAATTTAAAAATTCAAAAATTAATTAGTGCTTGTTTTCTTTTTTTTCAATAAAACTAACTATCATCAACTTGAGAAAATTCTTTGGAAAATATTTAAATAAACTTAAGTTTATGATAGATTAGAATAAAACCTTTCTTTGAAGAAAATATCACATCCATCGGAAAAATTAAGAGATATATTTTGCAAAGCAGAATCTTCTATAGCGCGATCCAAAAACTATATTTATCGCAAATCGCATATCGCAGAAAATATATCTAATGAATATTTTTCATATGTTATATTTCTTGATATTGTGATTTCACGATATTGTGATTTCGCGATATTACGATTTCGCGATGTTACAATGTTGCAATTTGTGAATGTTGCAATTTGCGATGATTTCGATTTTGCAATGATTTCGATTTGAGGATATTGCGATCTGCGATATTGCGATTTTGCGATATTGCACAGCAAATCGCAAATCGCATTATCGCAGATTCTTAAAAGCTCGTTGTACGAAAAAAATATTTCCATAACTCTATAGCTGTTATGTGCTTTAATGAACTGATTGTCATTTATTAATGAAAAGGGATTTTGTTTTGATTGAAGGGTTATTTCACGTTAAAATAATATATTTCATACGCTTTCAGCATTTAAAACTATCCCGTCACCTTTCTCATATCATTACTCTCACTTAATTCATAAAACCATAGACGCGAAGAAGCAAAAGACTATACAAAGCGATATACAGAGCATTATGGGAAAGAAAGAGAAAGCTCCTAGTTCTGAAAGTAAAGAGATGGCATCCTTGTATGCAGACACTGCTTGCAACAAAGATGTCGGTATCACCACTTGGGAAGGTTTGCATAATTTTCTTGAAGAAGAAAACCCCAGAGTAATGGAAGTTGCGGCTAATGCAGGCTCAAGTAATTCTTCTAAAGCATCTCTTACAGAGTTGGCTTGTTCATTTTTGCACCGGATGGCAGCAAGACCGAGAATTCTTCCATATACTGACATGGTGAAATGGGTGCTAGATAGCACTGATATTACGGATAGACAGTTTAAAACTCAAGATCAAGAGCTCATCGGGTAGTTTAATCCAGAAGATTTGAGGCTTATGTATCATTTTCCAGAACCTCAGGCAACTTACAACAAACAATTTATGGAGAAATTTTCCAAAGAAAATGAAAACTTGGCGGAATTCACCAAGGAATGGACCAAAATAGATGAACCACTGAAGAAAGATAAAAACGATATGTACAGTACTGGTTCACTCACTTCTCCATATTGTTTCGCTGCGGCTATGCTATGTAGGCTTTTTGGAAAGCTTGACATTAATAAGTTTTTGCCTGAATGGCTTCCCTTATTGAATGCTTATGTTAACGCTACAATTGTGGACTGGGCTAAAATATTGTCTGATAACTTAGCCACAGCTATTTTCAATTACCGGTCTAAACAAACTGTTTCTCAGAGGATTTATCCTCCTTTTTACCTGTCTGCTTATGTTATGGATTCAATCTGCTTTGTTTCTAAGTTCCCTTTGATGGGTTGGCAATGGACAATTCATGATCCCTTGCCCATTCATGTCTATCACAAATAATTATGGGAATCAAAGTTTGTTCCTCATTTTTACAAGATTTTCCATGGCATAATGTTGCCTCTGTACAGAGTGTTGTATAATAAGGATGCTCCAAGGTTTTCCCCTGAAGCAAAAGTGGACATTCTCCCTGTCACAAGATGGTTTGGAGAAGAATTGTTTACCTATGTGAGGGTTTTTGGAAGCCTTGCTTCTCCTCATGTTTTACCCTTGTATGTTCCAGATAAACTCATAGCCCGGGAAATTGCATATCAAACCTGTCGAGAGGGGGGTTTGACAAAATAATTAAAGGATAAAAACAAGGCCATTTGGACACAATTTCCTGTGTCCTGTGAAACATTTTCATTATTTGATGTTGGTCATGCGTTTAAGGAAGTAAACAATATTACATGTTTACAATTGTTCAAGTTTTCAAGAAGGCTATTTGATCCGTATGATGTTGTCAAGGATTTCACCACTGCAGTCAAAGTAAGAGTATTTTCTAGAGAAGAAGATCTTTTTGATGATATGTTTCAAGAAAAATGTTCATTTAAAGAAATTTTTCATTTAGCTCGAACACGATTCTCCCCAGAAGAATTTCAAGAGTTTAAAATGTACGGGGAAAGAAGATTGACCACTATCCCTTTGGATAATTTGCGCTTGGAACCCGCAAGGGAACCAACTCCTAGTGTCAGTCTTAGTGACAGCTCAGATACAGAAAGGTCTAAGTCAAATTCTGGCAAAGAAACTTCTGAACGTTCTAAAAAGCCTGACAATGATAAAAATGAAGGCATAGTGAAAGATACAGCTCAATCAAAAGAGATTTCACAACAACAGACTTCAACCACTCCATAGTTGAATCTTCCACCTCTCAATGTACAGAAACCATCCACCAGCACTCAGTTAGATAAAGAATGGGAAACATTTAATGATTTTATTAATGTTGAAGGACAAAACATACAAACTCCTATACATACAACAAAATATTTAATTACATGAATAAGTGGCAATATCACAAAAGTAGAACATATACCCATTACTCCCTCCTCTGAGATTGTACTTAAAATAGAGGAAATTCCTCCTCTGGACATATTCTATAGCCCACAACATAAAGCAGTAGTAAGGAAGTAAAGGAAGAAGAGGAAATTAGAAAATGTGCTCCCTACTGATGCAGAACAATTGGATGTTCTATGGAAAGATCCTACTACGGATCCAACTGAAAATATTACTAAGTTATCTCAGATTACAGGAGCTTATGCCTTTGCAACCATCGACAAATCATCTGAGGTACGATTATTATTAAATGAAAAAGAAGATCAAATACAAGTTCTGCAAAAACAATTGCAACAAGCTCATGCTAACAGTGAAGCACAAATAAAACTCGAAAAGTTAGAACAAGATTTTCAACAAATGAAAATTGGATATCAGAAAAGCTTGGCCGAAAAAGAGAAACAAATACAGATTATGCAAGAAGTGCATGAAGATGACCCCAATCTTATAGAGCTTATCTCAGAATCTATTTCCTTGAATAATCAACTACTGCAACAACAAGATATATTATGCCAGAAAATCTCACAGTGGAACTCTTTTTGTCAAGAAAGTGATAAAATCACTAATCATGTCGTAGAATTACGACATGATTATGATTTAACTAATGAAAGATTTACTGACTATTTGGCGTGGCAAAAGACAGAGGAAGGAAAAAGAGCAGAAGCACCAATCATAAATGACAGTCATAAAGAGATGCTCTTCAATAATTGGGATGCACAGATCAGAGGAAGCAGCTACATCAGCAAGTAATATTACTGATTGTGTAAATGAAAATTTTCACAAGGTTAATTTGATTTCAGAAACAATTCCAGGATACCTACCACAAGCACAGCAATTGCAAACAGAGTGGAGACAAAAAGCTGAAGAAAAGGCAAAATCAATTCAAGGATTGACAAAATTAAATTGGGATGCTTACTGGACATGCTTGGTAAAACCACACACTCAATGCAGTGCTCTAAATTGCATCATTAATTCTGCTGAGAAGATCGCGCCAACACTTGCCGATTCTGTTTTTTCGGGACAGTTAAAATCTGAAGTCAGCCAGCCTCCTCTTCTCAAATCAATGCTGGATGCTTGCAAATTCAAACATCAGATTCATAAGTAGTTAGTTGATAGTTCTTAATTTTAGATTTAGTTTTAGTTTTACTTTATTTTTTCCTTGAAAAAGGACGGTCATTTAAACCGAATCCTAAATTTTTGTAATAAACTATTTTTAGATTTAGTTAGTAGTATTTAAACCCTTCTCATGCATTTAGAGAAGGGGTCCTGAAATTTGTCAAAAACTGATCCTCAGAACATGCACTTCTGCACCCTCAAAGGAGGTTTTGATGAATGAATGGAATAAGATTTATTGATATCTGTGTCTAATATCTTCTACTGATGTTGCATTTCTGTACTCTTAGTAGATGTTGGATTAAGAAGAGATAATTCATTATTATTTCTAGCTCATGAGTAGAACCAGTTATAAATGGTACTTTTATCTCTTAACTATTTCTACTTCTGTGTTAAAAGTGATATCTATGTTCAGTTATTTACATATTGATGCTTGAATGCTTAAGTTATCATTTGGCACTTTTGTACGGTGATAGCTATTTATTTATGCTTAATGTATGAATAGCTTATTATGCGATATGTTTCTCACAACTGTTTCATCTAACTTTTTATATGAAGTGGTTTATCTTTATTGAATTATTTTCTTATAACAGTTGAATGATATTTATTATCGATTGTTATTTGAAATCATTTTAGATCGCATAAATAGAAATATTACATCCCGAGTTAGTTTAAAATTAGATATTTCTGTTTAAATTAGAATACAATTTGCATATGATTAGATTAAAAATAGAATAAAAGTATTTCACTTAGGAACCTTTTTAGAAAGGAAATATCTATTCTCAACACACACACACATATTGGGAAACTAGTCCCATTATCCCCAGTTTGACACACTACACCAAACAGAAAAGGTGCTGCTAACCAAGGTCCAGACCGGGTGGGTATCTCCCTTGTTGTAGACCTGATTTTCGGGGTTTCAACATATTTGGCACTAGAAGGAGGGCATCGAACTATGAATGGAAATTAAATCTAAATCTAAATACCATTCTTAGAGTAAATCGCCCTCACCATCTCCCTCGACTTCTCCATCACACTCAGAAATTTTAAATCTAGAACCAGAAGTCGAAAGAAAAACTGCCACTGCCACAAACCCTGACTTTTCAGAATAATATGCTATTGAACCTCCTGAAGTTAAATATTTGATTCATAAACTTCAAAGATTTTCAATATCACCCCAAAGATCTAATAAATCTCAAGGCAGTGTAACTTCGCAATATAATCCTACTCATCCCCTCACCATATTACAGAGTGAAAGGCTTGGCATTCAACCAACTGAATTACCTCTACCTACAAGGAAGAGAGCAATGAAATCACCTAAAGAGTCTGATAGCGAGACTCTTTCATCATCATCATCCATCTCAACCTCTTCACCGCGAAGTCAACTGTCCACCCCTGCACTTCAGACTATTGTCCCTCACTGCACTGGAACTTCCACATCACCTTCTCAAACATCTCGAATCATAATATCTTCATCTTCCCAATCACAGATATCATATTCTGCACTTTCCTCTATTATCAGTTCAGTGATCGCCCAAATTCCATGGAATAATCCAGGGGTAGTCTTAATGCCTGCACCCTTGAGTCAATTACTAGCCCATCCTGAAAAATGGCTGCCTAAGTTTAATCTTGAAGCGGCATGTTAGCAGAGGAACATATAAACAATTTTATGCTGTCTATAAATCTCGATGGAGTTATAAATGAAGATGTTGTTGTCCAACTTTTTCCCTATACCATACAAGGAGCAGCTGGATCATGGTATTTCTCGTTACCATCCGGATCTATTACTACTTGGGATATCTTTCAAGACCAATTTTTGACTAAAATTGGTGATGACAGGTCTACAGCGACATTGATAAATGATCTATCTAATCTTATAGCTGATTCAAAAGAACTTGTCAAGGATTTTAATTCACGTTTCAATAAATTGTTAAACAAAATTCCTACTACTTCCAAGCCTAGCGAAGAAGTGCGAAGTGAATGGTACATTTCTGCTTTACCATCAAACATAGCAATCTTTGTTGATAGGGATAACAAAAAAACTTTAGCTGACAATATGAAGGAAGCAATAGCAGTAGAGAAACGTATCATTGCTTTAGAAAAGAAAAATGCAATAGAAGAACGAAAATCCAAGAAGGTCATTTTTAAGGAAGATTCCAAGAAAAAACAACCAAAAGATCCATTTGATTTAGAAGGATTGCAGAAAGTTTTGAAAACCATGTCTAACGAAATGGTTGACATTAAGAAACAAGTGGCAGAAACATCTTCAAAAAATTCTTTCAAGACTTTTAGAAGAAACCCTTCAAATGATCCAAAGCCACCAAATGCTATTACCAATGCTGAATCAGAAGAAGAAGAAGAGGAAACTGCTACTGAAAAAACTACCGATGAAGAAGAAGTTGTAGAAGTACAAGGTATGTGGGATTTTATCCTCCCAGATGAGGAAGATCAAGAATATCCCCAGTTAGCACTCGAAGTAGAAATCAACTTGATCCTCCTCAAACTACTCCTAAGTCAAAGAGCGCAAGCTCATTGACTAAGGATAAAGTTTCACCCAAGAAAACGACATCTAAAGCAATTCAAACCAGCCCAATCCAGACAGATTCATCAATTCCATCAAGAACACTGATTGTTCCAGATGAAATGGAGTATAATATCATAGAAGACATGAAAAATACTAGGGATAACATCACATTTTATGAATTGAGCAAGTTAAAACACCAACAAAAGGTACTTTTGAAAGAATTACATGTTGTACCAGAAAAACCTTTGCCTGATCCTGTGATTTCTTAAGCTTCCAACAATATGGGAGGACCTCCAGCTAATGCGATCAGTAAAGTCGATCTAGAAAATATCGCTTTAATTAGAGGAAGGTAAAGATCTCATACTCCTCCATTTCTTCTTACTTATGAAGTTTTCAATAAAAATTTGCATAATTGTTTGGTGGATTCTGGAGCTTCATCTAATATTCTACCAAAATCAATATGTGCAAAGTTGAACATTCAACCACAAAAACCTGTTGTGCGCATAGTCCAGTTATATCGATCGCAAGTGGAAGTGATTGGTGAATTAAATCAGGTTACCATAAGGCTGTCATCAAATCCAAAGGTATGTCAAGTTATCGATATTTTAGTTGCAGATATCCCAAAATTCTATGGCTTAATTCTTAGCAGAGATTGGTCAGAAAAACTTCCT
Organism: Pinus albicaulis; assembly: GCA_034641835.2. Classification (NCBI taxonomy): domain Eukaryota; kingdom Viridiplantae; phylum Streptophyta; class Pinopsida; order Pinales; family Pinaceae; genus Pinus; species Pinus albicaulis. The sequence continues at coordinate 1,479,295,913 of CM076584.1, read as the reverse complement.
GGATATTTTGCAACTAATTGGTTGCATATGTGGCTTCCTTACAATGGTAAACCAAATCAGATAAAGGTTGAACGAGAAAAGCATCAGAAATACATAGTAACAGAACTGGAAGGAGAGAATGAACTAGTTGCATACAACAGTAATATCATTGGCAATTACTCAGTTGATTCTTTCTTGGGAAATTTCAATGCTCATACTTCACCTTATTTAGAACATTTTGTTTTATCTCAAATAGAAATTTTTTCTCAAACAGATAATTCTAAATGTATTAATTTTGTAGATACTCCTGTAAATAAATCTTTATTTTGGAAATGATTTTTTGATGGTTCTAAGTCTAATGAAGGAGCAGGAGCAGGATGCGTTTTGGTTAGTCCAGAGGGAAACAAAATTATGCTGACTTGTAGACTTGAGTTTGATTGCACTAATAACACCGCAGAATACGAGGCTTTAGTCCAAGGATTATACAAAGCAATCGGATTAGACATCAAATATCTACAAGTTTTTGGAGATTCGGAAATTGTAATCAAACAGGTACGCAATACTATACATTGTTTATCAGGTCATTTAAAGCATTATCAATATTTAGTCCAAGATCTGACTGAACATTTTATAGCATTTAATATTTCATCAATTCCCAGAATTCAGAATGCTAGTTCAGACCTCGTAGCTAATGTAGCTTCCAAGCTCATTCGTGTAGAAGACTTTGGTCCTGATCGATTTTCAATCGAATTAATCTTTAGACCCTCAATTCCTGATAACATTACCAATTGGAGGATTTTCAATGATGATTCTGATATTGTAAACTTTCTCACATATGAAGGATCTTACACCAATCATATAATTGATGAAGACCAACATGACAAACAATTGCTCCAAGATAGCACCAATAATGCTATGTCGAAATCAGTAGTCAAGTTAGAAGACCTTTATGATTTGAAAGATCGATTTAAAAGATCTACCACTTCAAAACTACAAAGTTCAACTTTGAATTATGAATTAGTAAATCTAGGAACTGATGCCAAACCACAGAATATCAACCTAGGCCTTGGCCTAGCTCCTGAAGAAAAATTAGCGTATGTTCATCTTTTGAAACAATATAAAAGTGTCTTTGCTTGGAACTACGATGAACTCAAAACTTATGACACTTCTATCATCCAACATACTATCCCAATGATCAATGATGAGAAACCTGTCCAACAAAAGTTGAGAAAGATCCACCCCAATCTAGAAAATCAGATCAAATCTGAACTCAATAAGTTATTGAAAGCCAAGATTATTTTTCTCGTCCGACATTCTAAATGGGTTTCCAATATGGTTCCTGTTAGAAAGAAGAACGGAGACATTAGAATTTGTATTGACTTTCGAAATCTTAATAAAGCCTGCCAAAAAGATAATTTTCCTTTGCCTCCCATGGAGCAAATATTACAGGGAGTTGCAGGATCAAAATTAATGTCTTTCTTAGATGGTTTTTCTGGATACAATCAAGTATTGGTTCATCCTGATGATCAATTGAAAACTACATTTAGAACCAAATGGGGCACTTATGCATATCAAAAGATGCCTTTTGGCCTGATCAACGCTGGTGCCACATTTCAGAGAGCCATGGACATTGCTTTCAAGGGATTAGTTAACAAATCAGTGGTAATTTACTTGGATGATATAACTGTATATTCCAAAAAACGAAGCAATCATCTTAGAGATTTGAAACAGATCTTCCAACGTTGTCAAAGGTATGGAATTTCACTTAATCCGAAAAAATCTTTTTTTGCTTTAAGTGAAGGAAAACTTCTTGGATTCATAGTATCAAAATCTGGAATTCATATTGATCCTGATAGAATCAAAGAAATTTCTGAAATACCATTACCTCATAACAAAAAAGCTATGCAATATTTTCTTGGTCAAATTAATTTTGTAAAAGGATTTGTGCCAGATTTTTCGAGAATTGTATAATATTCCCGTTTAAGGATATTAGTAAAACACAGCAAATGCTACAGTGATGGAATGACTCTAAAAGCAAACATTCACAACACGTAAAATAATAGGGCCCCGCTCATGCACGGATATACGTTAAACAACAAAAAGTGAGCCATTACATTATGCGCACAAGAATTATCGGTGATTACAATAGATGCCCATAGATGATAGTGCTCAAATGGCGCGGGCAAGATAAAAAAGACTTCCTCGAGAGAAAACAAAGGGGTACAACGTTTTTTTTTCCTATTTGAGTTCAAGCGGTGAATAGCGCCGAGTGCGCAATATGCTGCGAGTGGAAAAGGGAACCATTAAGTGACGCCCGATACTGCTTCAGGCTCAACGGGCATGGTGTCGTTGCTTCAAACTCCCGGACCCTCAGACCCGAAACCTCAAAATGATAATGACTCTATGCACACACGCGATGAGCTGGCAGTCTTTTCACTCGGACGAGAAGCCATTTGCCACTCGACGCGGCTACGCAACAAGTTTACAACAAGCTCCGGACTCGTGACACATAG